>CM053791.1:553982847-554030347 GCA_028749045.1 Cupressus sempervirens
TTTCATTTTAAATATTTAATTATTGAAAGAGGAAGGATAGACTTAGTAATTATTTAATGGTTAGAGGTGATATGTTAGAGTTTAGTTTTAATTTAATTGTTCTTATGGGACATTTTATATTTTAATTCTTCCTTTATATTAGATTACAATAAGATTTTAATAAAATTGATAATGAAGAATATTAGCCTTAGGTGTAATGTTAGAGTGGAATTGAGATAGTGTTATAAGTTGAAAGTTATGCTAGGTGTATATGATTAAAGTTTGATTTGATATTAAATGTTGAATTAACATATGAAGTGATATTATATTGTTCAAAAATTAATTAAATATTTTATTTTAATGTTTTTTATACTTTTACTCCAAAGTTCATTTAATTTGAATTGTGAGGGTTATATGATTGAGGGGGCATTGGAAGAACCTTACGTTGATAACCTAATAGAGTTTAGGGATATTATCTAAGGATGAAACAAATATCATAGATAATTTAACAATAAATATTTAATGATTTTAACTAGTTTAGAAGTTTATTGTAATAATAGAAATTAACTATTAAGGTAATTTGACAAAAAATTTGAAATTATGAAACTGGTTCACCTAGAAGATTGAACTGGCACACCAAATGAATAAAAGATAACATGATAACCTAATATAACTTTTGAAATTTTATGAACTTAATAAAGTGACATGCGAAATGGTCAAAGTAAGGTTGACTTGGTTAACAATTAGGGTTTAGTCAACCTAAACTCATGTTCCTATAACACCTTGACTTAAGTATTCTGAACCCCTACAGTATGGTTGAAATGTCAACTCTGCATCTTATGGAATAATAATCAAAGCTCGCTTTTAATCCTTTGTCAACTTTCCATAACCTATTCAGTGAAGTTTGTAATAACATAGTGGATTAAGTAACTTAAAAAAAATCTTGTGTTCTTGCCCCGATATTTTGGGCATGACACAATCATTTAAGAAAAAAAGAATTATTATACTATCATTATTTTTATATGATAATATAAAGTATATCTTTAAATTTAAGTTGTGTACTCCAATCCAATTTTTTTTTAAGTTTGTTGGATAGTTCTTTGAATGACATGTGTAATAAACAGTTAAAAAATAATGGTAAAACAATCCCTCTACATCTATGTGTTTAATGATTTAGAACAATTGGGGCGGGGGGGCGAGGTGAATCACATATCCTTAGGTCCAGACATACCAATTCAACTTTTAAACACTTCAAACAACTTAAACAAGCTCAGATACCCACTCGGTCTCTATAACATACCATCGACAATTTAACATTTCACGCAATATCTTAACTCACTATCTCTATATGTGTCGACTACTAGTAAATAAACTACTGTAAAATATAGAATGCAAAATAATAACGTCCACACATGAAAATAACATTTTTGACACTAGGATTTAATGTGGAAACCCAATTTAAGAAAAATCACCAAGTAACATGCTACCAATTTTTCACTCTTCTGAAGTGAGCTCACTTAAGAGTCAACCCCGTTAAAGGTTATATAACACACTGTTAAATGTGACCATGTTAAATGATTTAATAACCCTATTAAGAGTGGCTTTGTTAGAGAACTTTAGAACACTCCATTATAATGTCACCTTGATTAAAAGATTTACAAAATGACTATTAGGTCAACCTTGATTAAAGGATTTTGTCCATTGATACAATAGTTAGAATATAACAATCAATAGGTTTTATCTATAAATTATAGCTCACTTTACAAATTTTGATCTTCATTTGCTCATCTACTGGTTCATTGACTGGCCTTCATTCACATCTTCATCACTAATATGCTTGGCATCTCCTCAACCAATTACATTTCACAAAGTCTTCACACTTTGCCTCTGTTATTTTGCTCTTCACAGCTTCACCTCAAGATCGTCAATAAATAAAAAATCACCTTAAAACTCATTCCTTATACCTCCTTAAATTTTTAATTTTGATCTTTTTCCACTTAAACATCACTTTTTATCTTAGGGTTAGGCCAAATTCATTGATTCCTTCCATCTTTTTGGTCTCCTTCTCCTTCTAGAAACTATTGACCAAATCCTTGTCTTTGATAGTATAACAAAATCTCTTTTTGAATTAATTATGTCAAATCATCAATCCTTATCTTCCACACACTTTGACTAATTCAAAATTACAACTATGTCAACTTCAAAATCAAATCTTTCTTAAACTTTAACTTTTGTTGTCTCTTAGCAATCACTATGTTCTTCAGCTTGGTCATCACTATGTAGCTTGACAATCACTATATTCTCACTTGACATCAACATGCTCCCTCAGATAATACTACACTCAATTGTAACTAACACTTGGCTTGAATTGTTTCATTCAACTTCTACTTAACTTCCTTAATCTTTCACTTCAACCCCTTCATTGACCATGCAACACTAATACTCGGTCAAGCTTATCATTTTGACTTGTTTCAACTCTTAGCTTCATCCAATTGTCTTCTACACTTCATGTATTGATTGAACACCACAGTATCTTATCAAGGACTAACTTATCAAGTTCTCATTGTATTTCCATGATATTGAACACATCTCAACTCAGCCTTTCACTAGGTCATCTCATTTTCTCTTCTTTTCAAATCCTCTTCATTAATAAAATTATATGACACTCTACACTATTAGTAAATGTCTCTTTCTTATAGGTTTGACATTGTGTCTTACCAATAGGTTTGACATCAATTACAACTTAATAATTTCTCCAATTGTAGTTCCCAACAATCTCTCTCTTTGGCATTTATGGAAACACCTACACCTCATATACTTCACTTATTGTACTAGTTACCATGTAATTGAAAAAACTCCAATATTGTACTATCTGCTCCCTCTATTGTTGTGTTCTCTCTTTCTTAGTTTCATTATGATTCTCATTCAATCAATCTCAAGATACTCCCTCTATCAATTTACATACTCTTTAATTATGGGTAAGTGCACCAAGTTGTGGTGCCAAAAGGGGGGTATAAGTGGACACCTTTTTCCTAAAATAAGCAAATTTTGAACTTCAACAAGAATTTGAAGATAGTTACGCACAAAATTTTAAGATATGACAAAAACAAAAGTCATAGTTCTTTGAATCTAGTTTCTAAACTACTAATTTTTTTTCAAAATGGTTTAGTTTTAGGTCCTCAAAAAAGGGGGCCACAAAAAGTGGTACTGTTTATTCTAAAAAAACATAACATAGTACAAAGTGTGGCCCCTCTAAAATTTTATCTTTTTTTTTTAAATTCTTTAATCGCTTTGGTCAAAAGTTACTTAACACTATGTAGTTTATCCTAGATTTTTTGGGTAATTTTATAATGTGTATTTTTTTTTATGAATTTTTTAACTAGACACATCCCAAAAATGTGAAATATCTATGTGCTCCCCCTAGAAATAATTGAAAACTAATCTAAAATCAAAAAAAAAAAATTTCAAAGTGTGTAGAATGGAATCTAGTTTCTAAAAAACTAAATTGTTGCAAAATTTGATGAAAGAGCTAAAATATATAGCCCAATTAGTACGTGGTGGTTTTTGACAGATAATGAACATACATTGAAAACAAATTATAGATGAAAGGCTTGAAATAGTTCAAATTAAAAATAAATTATATGGTTAGATAGCTAACGCAGAGACCTATAATGCCATGTAACTTGATCTTATCAATACCCAACCATGAGGAATCTTGAAGGAGAGCACACAAGAAAAAACATCCATTTTTTGTATGTTTGCTACAAAACATGTCTCGGACCTGTTTATAAACTCCAAACCTTTGGGTTGGATCTCCAAGGAAAAACCAAGCCTTAGGCTTGGTTTTAATGCAAAGATTTCAATAGTGTGTGTGCCCTATAGTGCGCATGTGCTATTAGAACCATTTGAATTCTCAGTAGTTCATGTGCACTATAGGACACACGCACTATTAAAGCCTAAATTGCAATGCAAGAGCAAGAGAGAGTTGGGGGGGCGAGGGAATGGCTATGTGTGTGTGTGTGTGTGTGTGTGTGTGTGTGTGTGTGTGTGTGTGTGTGTGTGTGTGTGTGTGTGTGTGTGTGTGTGTGTGTGTGTGTGTGAGAGAGAGAGAGAGAGAGAGAGAGAGAGAGAGAGAGAGAGTAGGGGATGGGAGAGGGGAGAGAGTATGGGATGGGAGAGAGGGAGTGAGAAAGAGTAGGAATGGCAGACAGAGTATAGGATGGGAGAGAGGGAGTGAGAAAGAGTAGGAATGGTAGACAGAGTACGGGATGGGAGAGAGGGAGTGAGAAAGAGTAGGAATGGCAGACAAAGTACGGGATGGGAGAGAGGGAGTGAAAAAGAGTAGGGATTGAAAAGAGAGTATGGGATGGGAGAGAGAGGAAGTGTGAGAGAGTAGGGGTGGCAGAGAGAGTATAGGATGGGAGAGAGAGGAAGTGTGAGAGAGAGTAGGGGTGGTAAAGAGAGAGTATGGGATGGGGGAGAGAGATTGAAAGTAGGGGATGGGAGAGAGAGGAAGTGTGAGAGAGAGTATAGGCTGGGAGAGAGAGATTGAGAGTAGGGGATGGGGGAGAGAGAGAGTAGGCAGTGGGAGATGGAGTGGGAGAGCAAGAGCGAGAGAGAGGAGGATGGGAGTGTATGTGTGTGAAAGAGAGAAGGGAATGGGAAAGGGGGGAGATAGAGTAGCTAGAGAGAGAGTAGGGAATGAGAGAGAGAGAGAGAGTAGGTGATGGGAGAGGGAGTGGGAGAGGGGGAGAGAGGGGGGATGGAAATGTGTGTAAGAGAGAAAGAGAGAGAGAGAGAGAGAGAGAGAGAGAGAGAGAGAGAGAGAGAGAGTAGGGGGTAGCAGAGAGGGAGTAGAGAGGAAGAGAGTGAGAGAGAGAGAGAGAGAGATAGAGTGAGTGAGAGAGAGAGAGTGAGTGAGAGAGAGAGTGTGAGAGTGAGAGTGAGAGTGAGAGAGATTGAGAGTGAGAGTGAGAGTGAGAGAGAGAGAGTAGGTGGTGGAGAGGGAGTGGGAGAGGGAGAGCGAGTGAGAGACAAAGTAAGGGATGGGAGAGGAGAGAGGGAAGATGGGTGTGTGTGTGTGTGAAAGAGAGAGAGTAGGGAATGAGAGAGGGGAGAGAGAGATAGAGAGAGAGTAGGGGATGGGAGAGAAAGAGAGTAGGCAATGGCAGAGGGAGTGGGAGAGGGAGAGAGAGGGGGGATGGGATGTGTATAAGAGAGAAAGTAGGGGATGGGAGAGAGTGTGAGAGTGTGAGAGAGAGTAGGGGTGGCAGAGAGAGAGTGAGAGTAGGGGATGGGAGAGAGAGGGAGAGAGAGAGAGAGAGAGAGATAGTAGGCGGTAGGAGAGGGAGTGGGAGGGAGAGAGAGGGGGAATGGAAGTGTATAAGAGAGATAGAGTAGGGGATGGGAGAGAGTAGGAAGTTGGAGAGGGAGTGTGTGTGTGTGTGTGTGTGTGTGTGTGTGTGTGTGTGTGTGTGTGTGTGTGTGTGTGTGTGTGTGTGTGTGTGAGAGAGAGAGAGAGAGGGAATGGGAATGTGTATAAGAGAGATAGAGTAGGGGATGGGAGAGAGTGTGAGAGTTTGAGAGAGAGTAGGGGGTGGCAGAGAGAGCTCATACAGGATGGGAGCAAGAGAGAGAGAGAGTAGGGGATGGGAGAGAGTGTGAGAGAGAGTAGGGGATGGAAGAGAGAGAGTGAGAATAGGGGATGGGAGAGAGAAAATATAGAGGGAGAGAGAGAGAGAGAGAGATAGTAGGTGGTGGAAGAGGGAGTGGGAGAGGGAGAGAGAGGGGGGATGGGAGTGTGTGTGACAAATCTAGAGAGTAGGGGGATGGGAGTGTGTCTATGAAAGAGAGAGAGTAGGGGATGGGAGAGGGGAGAGATAAAGTAGGGGATAGGGGAGAGAGATTAGGCGGTGGGAGAGGGAGTGGGAGAGGGAGAGAGAGGGGGAATGGGAATGTGTGTAAGAGAGACAAAGTAGGGGATGGGAGACAGTGTGAGAGTGTGAGAGAGTAGGTGGTGGTAGAGAGATCATATGGGATGGGGGAGAGAGAGTGAGATTAGGGGATGGGAGAGTGTGACAGAGAGTAGGGGATGGGGGGGAGAGAGAGAGAGAGAGAGAGAGAGAGAGAGAGAGAGAGAGAGAGAGAGAGAGAGAGAGAGAGAGAGAGTGTGTGTGTGTAAGGGATGAGAGAGAGAGAGAGAGAGATAGTAGGTGGTAGGAGAGGGAGTGGGAGAGAGAGAGGGAAAGAGATAGGGGGATGGGAGTGTGTGTGATAGATCTAGAGAGTAGGGAATGGGAGAGAAGAGAGTGGGGGGATAAGAGTGTGTGTCTATGAAAGAGAGAGAGAGTAGGTGATGGGAGAGGGGAGAGAGAGAGTAGGGGATGGAGGATAGAGAGTAGGTAGTGGGAGAGGGAGAGAGTGAGAGTAAAGGATGGGAGAGAATGTGAGAGAGAGTAGGGGATGGAAGAGAGTGTGAGAGAGAGTAGGGAGAGGGAGATAGAGAGAGTTGGATGGGAGTGTGTGTGACAGATCTAGAGAGTAGGGGATGGGAGAGAAGAGAGAGAGGGGGGGATGGGAGTGTGTGTGTGTCTATGAAAGAGAGAGAGTAGGGGATGGGAGAGTGTGTGAGAGTGTGAGAGAGAGTAGGGGGTGCCACAGAGAGAGAGTATGGGATGGGAGAGATAGAGTGAAAGGATGGGAAAGAGTGAGAGAGAGAGAGTACGGGGTGGCAGAGAGAGAGTACGAGATGGGATAGACAAAGTGAAAGGATGGGAGAGAGTGAGAGAGAGAATAGGGGTGGAAAAGAGAGAGTACGAGATGGGAGAGACAGAGTGAAAGGATGGGAGAGAGTGTGAGAGAGAGTAGGGGATGGGAGAGAGTGTGAGAGAGAGAGTTGGGAATGGGAGAGAGAGAGAGAGTAAGAGTAGGGGATGGGAGAGAGAGAGTAGAGAGGGAGAGAGAGAACTTGAGAGACAGAGATAGTAGGCATGGGAGAGGGAGTGGGAGAGGAGGAGAGAGAAGGATGGGAGTGTGTGTGAGAGATCTAGAGAGTAAGGGATGGGAGAGGAGAGAGAGAGGGGGATGTGAGTTTGTATCTGTAAAAGAGATTTTAGGGGATGGGAGAGGGGAGAGAGAGAGAGAGTAGCCTGAGTGTGTGTGTGAGAGAGATAGAGAGAGAGTAGCGGATGGAAGAGAGAGACTAGGTGGTGGGAGAGGGAGTGGGAGAGGGAGAGAGGGGGGATGGGAGTGTGTGTAAGAGAGAGTAGGGGATGAGAGAGAGTGTGTGAGAGAGTAGGAGGTGGTAGAGAAAGAGAGAGAGAGAGAGAGAGAGAGAGAGAGAGAGATGGGAGAGAGAGAGAGAGAGAGAGAGAGAGAGAGATGGGAGAGAGAGAGAGAGAGAGAGAGTAGGGGATGGGAGAGTGTGTGAGAGAGAGTGTAGGGGATGGGAGAGAGTGTGAGAAAGAGTAGGGAGAGGGAGATAAAGAGAGGGGGATGGGAGTGTGTGTGACAAATCTAGAGAGTAAGGGATGGGAGAGAAGAGAGAGGGGGGATGGGAGTGTGTGTGTGTGTGTGTGTGTGTGTTTGTGTGTGTGTGTGTCTGTGTCTGTGTCTGTGTCTGTGTCTATGAAAGAGAGAGAGTAGGGGATGGGAGAGAGTGTGAGAGTGTGAGAGAGAGTAGGGGGTAGCAGAGAGGGAGTACATATGGGAGATACAGAGTGGAAGGATGGGCAAGAGTGTGAGAGAGAGTAGGAGGTGGAAAAGAGAGAGAGTACGAGATGAGAGAGATGGAGTGAAAGGATGGGAGAGAGAGTGAGCAAGAGTAAGGGATGGGAGAGAGTGTGAGAGAGAGTTGGGGATTGGAGAGAGAGAGTAAGAGTAGGGGATTGTTGAGATAATGGGTGTTGCACACATTGCATAATATTGTTATTTTATTATTTTATTTTATTATGTAATGTTGTACCTAGATGGACATGCAACATGTAAAGATTCCCATGGAATATTCTTGATAAGTTGTATTGTAACATTGTGATAATATTTGATGTAATTATTTAATATTGGGGAAAAGAATTAAATGCCCAATATTAAATGTGGGGTCAGTGGGTTAGGTAGCACATGGTTTTTAGCACATGGTTTATGTAATACCACTTGGTGGTTTTGTGGGACTTGCTACTATATAAGCAGCCACAAGGGTAGTTGTTGTATAGAGAGTGAAAGAGTGACAAGGAGAAGACAAAAGGCAAGAGTTGAGCGGGACAAGGCTTGACAGGTTAGCCAAGGGAGCATTTGTGAAGGTTGAAAGCATGGCATGGGATGTGTGGATTCATGCTTGTTCACATAGTTCGCTCGGTTGTGGCTATGGCCATGAAGGCTTCCATGGTTGTATGGCAATGATATTTTTGCTGAATAATACATGATGATGGATGCTTTTAGAGGCTGGGTTTTTCCCTCAATGACGGTTTCCCAGGGTATATCTTGTGTCACAATTTTGTGGGTATGTTGTCTATTCTCTTGCACGTGGATTTTTAATTCCATGTTTATTTTAGATCTATTATGGGTTATGTGGAAATAGTTATATTCTTTCTTACCAAGTTTCCTTACAAGTGGTATCAGAACTATGGTTTTATTATTGTAACCCTAGATTGAATCCATGGGAATGCATGAGAGGATAAAAGAAAGGGCAAGATATATGAATGTTTTATTGCAGATCTAAGGGTTTTTGGATTTGCTATTATGATGGGATGTTAAAAAATTTGGGCATGTGAAATTTTTAGACAAAAAGATTTTTTCGGATGTTTCATTTAAATGAGGGTTTTGGGGGGTAGCTTGCAGAAATGACCTCCTGGGTAAAAATAGACCTCACCATTGGATCCGGGTCAACATTTTCATAAATTTTGATATATAATATGCCCTAGTTTGGCCATGTTCAGAGGAAATGAAAGAGTTTTTTGGTTTCAGCCCATGATGGCCGTCAAATTTAATCCCGTCGGAATTTTTGTCACTGAAAAAATAAAAAATAAAAAATCGTACTGAAAATGGTAAAAAGACTGTTTTAGTAAAATGGCCATAACTTTCTCTCAGAATATCGAATTTCAGAGTTTTTATAGGCGTTGGAAAGCTAATTCAGAGCACTACAAGATGGTGTAGGTTTGGTTCCATGATTTTGAAATTTTGTCAAGTTTTAAGAGCCCTAAAGTCAGATGTTGTTTATTTTGAGTATGAATTGGGGCATAACTTGGGCATACGGAGTCGGATTTTGGACTTCGAGTAGTCAACGAAAAGCTCTTGGAGAGCTCTACACATTGGTTCAGATTTGGTGCAGGTTTGGCATGATTTAATTGTTGATATATTTATCTGAACAGTTTATGGTATATATTTTGACTATGGTAACATTATGAGTTTATGGCATTGGAGATTTAAGATTTGATGTCATTGTATACTCAGTTCATATTTTAGATTGGTCTCATGATGATATGGTTATCAGTATTTGATTTGATATGTATGATGACTTGTTGGATCTACAAGTTGTGCAGTGTTGTAAGCGGTCTATACTTACAGGTTGCATTTATAGCTTGGTTATGGGTTGTCTTTGCCCATTGATCTTTCATTATTGATGCATATTCAGATTGGTGACTTGGATTTGGGTTGTCTATGCCCTAAGTCACATGATTTACTATTTTCTTCATGTAGAAGGGATGAGATGTTGTTACCAGGTACAGTCATGGCAGAGGATTGTGGTTGACTATGCTGACAGGTTGGACACTTTGAGAGCCAGATGCTCGGTTTATGGATGTGATCATGGTGTCATGGATTTTGGCATGACATGATTGGTTATACAGGTACATCCTTGATGTTCATTAGCTTGGATTTTTTGATTTGGTTATGGTGGTATATCTTCTTAGTTGAGGATCATGGTTATTTGGTTTCTTTTGAGGAGCTCATGATGTGCACTTTGAGTTCTTTGATAGTTTGATGCCTTGGTTGATTCTCATGGTTAGAGGATGAGTTTTCATCATGATGTCATGGATAGCTTGGATACACAATTTAGTGGGAGCTTGTGACAGTGATGGGGTGACAGTGCAGGATTAGTTCCTGGTTTGGTTTATATCCTCTTGATTTGGAGAGGATGGATTTTATGATGCCATAGGTGACTTGGTACCACAGTTGAGTGGGAGTTGTTGGCATTGATATATTTATTGAGTGTTTGCAGATGTTGGAGGTTTGTCTTAGATCCTGTTGTTGCAGAAGTGTCTTTGACATTTGCATGGTGCACTTGTTATCTTCATGGTGTTTGAAGATGGTTAGATCTTGAGGACTCATGGAGTTCTTGGTTATCTTCATGGCATGTGGAGATGGTTCTTCCTGGTATGTGGAGATGGTTTTCTTCATGGTGTGTGGAGATGGTTGCATCTTGAGGACTCACAGGGTTCTTGGAAAAGGTGTGGTTTATGTTTTTATTTGGCATGTTATCCTTGGTATGAGGATGGTTTCATTATTATGTCATGGTATACTCTTGATACGCGTTTAGAGTTGTGACATGTTATAGTGTGTTCATATGGAGGATGTTATCTCTTTAGTTGAGATGGTAAGATCATGTTGTCATGTTTATGTTCCTGAGGCCATGGTTGGAACTTTGACATTGATCTTGGTTTAGTTTCTTGGTATTGAGTACACTGATCATAAGCTAGATACTTCATGATGTTGCTATGTTGCATTTGGAGTTGGCATGAATTGATTGGTTACAGGTGCTCATGGATACTTAGAGACGGTGGTGACGCTGATTTCTCTTGGATTAGAGAAGTATTTGTTGGGATGGTTGATGGTTTCAGCAGGAAGTTCGAGGGGCAGTCACCTGATATGGACTTGAGAGGAGATTGTTCTTAGATGAGTCTTGGTTGGAGACTTGGGTATCTTGATGAACATTCTCATTCCCCACTCTTGGTCTACTCGGCAGTTTGCTACTTGAGAGGTATAGCCCATTATTTTTCTCAGTTGCATTATATTTATGCTTGTCTTTCATGGATATGGATCTTGAGCTATGGTACATGAGTTAGTTCTGGAGGGTTCATTTGAGAGATGGTTTAAGCATTGGTTATCTCCATGTGCATATGTTGTTATGCTGGTTGAGTTTGGGAGATGGTTTTATATTGGGCATTTTCCTTGGATTAGGAATGGTTATTCCTTGGTTTAGGAATGGATTTATTGAGTTTGATCTTCTTGTGAGAGGCTTACATCCATGATGAGTTATATGATATGGTTTGGGTGTTTTTGAGGCTTCTTGTTGGGGTTTTATGGAGGAGATCATACTTGCACAGTTTACATTTAGAGGTGTGTGTAGAAGGACATGATACAGGTTTAATTTGCATGGTTTCTCTGGTCTTGGTTATCTTCTTGGATGTTCAATTTTTTGACTACATTGGATTTGAGATTGATTGGAGATTGTGATCACTGGTTTGTGCTCATGTATGTCATGTGAGAGATGACATGGTTATTTCTTTCTCTTTCCTTTGTTGGTTGTGGTGAACTTGGGAGAGCATTGGAGACCTGTTATGAGAGTTATTCTTGCAGGATATTGGATTATGTATTGTGGATGTCCTTGATACTACATGGATTCACTTCTTTGAGATGTGTTGAGTGGATTGGTTATAGATTTGACATTATCTTTTGCAGTGGGAGCTTCTTGGTATATATGTGGCAGGTATTGCTCTTGAGGCTTATGATTGCAGGTTGTAGATTGGATATGTCGGTGATATGAGATTCACTTGTTATACCTTTGAGGTATGGAGATCTAGAGAGTAGGGTATGGGAGAGGAGAGAGAGGGGGGATGGGAGTGTGTATCTGTAAAACAGAGAGTTTAGGGGATTGGAGAGGGGAGAGAGAGTAGCAGATGTGAGAGAGTGTGAGAGAGAGTAGGGGATGGGAGAGAGTAGGGGGATAGGGGGAGAGAGAGAGAGAGAGAGAGAGAGAGATAGAGAGAGATAGTAGGAAGTGGGAGGGGGAGGATGGGAGTGTGTGTGTGAGATCTGAAGAGTAGGGGATGGGAGAGGAGAGAGGGTGAGAGAGGGAGAGAGAGAGAGTAGACAGTGGGAGAGGGAGAGTGAGAGAGAGAGAGAGAGAGTAGGGGATGGGAGAGGAGAGAGAGAGTGTGTAGGGGATGGGAGAGAGAGTAGGGAGAGAAAGAGAGTAGGGGATAGGAGAGGGAAGAGAGAGTAGGGAGAGAGAGAGAGAGAGAGTAGGGAGGATAGAGAGTAGGGAAGATGGAGAGTGATGTGTTTTCACATAATGCGTACGCACTATGTGAAATCACCTAAAAATGGTCAAAAAGCAACTCTGGGGCCCATTTCATCCATTCTCTACTTTTGGTCTATTGTGAACTCTGTTATTCTGACAAAAATCACGGGTTTAATCACCTTTGTGCATTAATCACCTTATTTTGTTGTCAAATTGACACTTTTAGTTGTCAAATTGACACTTTTAGTTGTCAAATTGACACTTCTAGTTGTCAATTAACAAGTTTTTGATCTTCCTTGCTACATGACTATCCCATTACATTAATATGGTCATTTGAGACCTTATTAAACATTAAACATTAAAAAAAACTCATATCTACCCTTTGAACCCCTTACATGACTCCATTAAGCCCATTTTGGCTTACTTTTAGTGCCTTTTACATCTTTTGGAGGCTTTGATAGCCTTATTAGATTATTCAAGACCTTTATAGGTCTTTTCTATCCATCCCTAACCTAGGATCAATCCAAATCCATTTCTAGTGACCCCTAGGTACCTTGTAGGCTCAATAATGCCATTAAGGCTTACATTAAAGCTTTCATTACAATATGATCAATCTATGATCAAAACAAGATCACATGTCCATGATTAAACTCATTACAAGTTTTAATGACCTTAGAAGGCCATTTGTCTTCCAATCCACCTAAGGATCCATTAATGTCCCAACTGCTCATCTTGCCTCTTGCTTGTGACCTTGGTGCTCTAGCACTAGTGTTGGCCAACAATTGGAAAATTTGTGTTATCAATTGAGCTACTAGATCTTGTCATTTTCATTTTTTGTCTTGAGCAAATTCTCACACTTAGCATAGCTAATATCTTTCAAAAGTTCTTCCTTATCCTTATAAATATTGGATTTAAGTGTAGTTTCAATATTTGGTAGCTTATTACCAAGAGTAGTCATCTCATAGAAAAAAAGTCCTCCAGCCTAAGCTTCTCTTGTAACTTGTTCTATAGTTCTTAATTTCAAAATAGTTATGACTTTTTCATTGTAACATGTAGGCAAAGATCTCATAATTTTACTCATGTTCATCATCATCGCTTAATGGTGTAGGGGCACCAAGGTCATTCTATGAAGATACATTCATTGAAGACACCAAGGACTAAGGAGGAGATCATGACAACAAAGCCAATAAATTGGAATATTTTGAAGCCTGTTATGGCCTTTTGTAATGAAAAATGCAATGTAATGAATAAATGTCCAAAAGGTCCTAATACAGACCTTAGATCTAAAATGTAATGTAAATGGGCTAATAACGCCTTAGGAGCCTAGAAAGATTTATCAATAAGTTTAATCAAGTCATAGAATCAGTTAAAAGGTTTAGTATTCATTAGGAGTCATTTAGAGTATTTTTGTTAGAAAGTTTCAAATTTGAAATAAGCCTAACGACTAGTTAGGATTATGGGCTTTTTAAGATTGTCTTAATATTTTATTAGCTGTAAAGGCCCACAACCAAATAGAGGAGGTTAGAATAGGAATTTATAAAGCCTGGAGAGGCCTAGGATCTGAACAAGAAGAAGAATAAGAGGTTACTATATGGAAATTCCAGATTTGAGTGAATAAAGTTCAGTTTTTCTTGTCATTTGCACTATTTCTTTGAATGATTTCATTGTATCTTCATTGACTAAAACATTCAAATCTTGTAGGGATGAATTAAGACTTTCATACAGTCATTTCATAGTTTTTTAAAGTGATCTTTAAGCATTAAAAGTCTCATTGTCTTATTATTTACACTAACAGTGTTGTAACAGTCCCAAGAAATTAACTCTTTTGAGGGGTTTTATGATGATCTGATCCATTCTTTGGGTATTTTCTTGTTATTTCCTGGGTTATGGATCTATTATAACATGTTTCAAATGCTACTAACCGATTTGAGTGCAGGAAGAAACATTTAAGGGGTGATCACCGTGACTAATAGTGGGGAAAAGAGAGGAAAATGTTGTTACAAGTACACCAGTAGAAAATTTACCTTAATGAGGGTATGATTTTATGTTTGGATGAGTTAGGGCATGTCCTAAATATATTTTTTAGTCTTTGAACGAGTCTTAGAAGTGATTGGAAGTGGGAGAACCATAAAACCCTTGTTTTGCACCATTTAATGAGAGGGTTTGTTGGAAAGTGTGCCCAAAAGAGTCAAATTGGAAAAAGGAATGTGGAATCCTTAGTTTGGCATCAAAATACCATACTGTAGAAATTTTTTAAATCTAGAGCTAAGTTTAAAGCACACTTGCTTTGTAAAAGTGGCCTAATGAGGCCTAATTATGAGACAAACTGCCATGTTCTATACAATCTTTACAAAGGAGTGATATCTTGTTTTTAGATATGTTATACAAATTTGAAAAGGGTATCTGAAACAAGTATTTATTTGCTTGGTTTTTTGGAAACTTTGTGAGATAAGTCCAAAAAATAGTGTTTGTTGACCTAATAGAGAGAGCAGCCTAGTCAAGGGGGGTAACTTGGTTTGTGCATGAACTTGAGTTTTGGTAACAAGGGATGTCCTGGTCATGTATCATAACACTTTCTACCTTATATATAGAATGATTCTTTCTCTCAACAACTCCATTCTACTATATATTATAAGGAATATTTCAATCTCTTTTGATTCCTTCCCCAGTATTCCCTTTGTACTAGATCAAGAACAACCTCAAATCTAGTGTCACTCATTAGAAAAGATGCTTTTGTAAACTTCCCCAAAAAATATCCTTTACATGCATCATAATGATCTGTGCTTATCTCTAGAATACATGTCACTATCTCTGGAATAAATTTAAGTTATCCATGACAAATAAAGCCCATCCTCCTATTCTCTATCTCTCTAAGACAATGCTAATGGATCAACATTAATTCATACAACTAGACACCTAGCAAAGGGCCACACTATCTTTTCACATCTTTAGACACCCTTTAACCACTTCTTAGAGTTCCAAAAGATCAAACTCTGACAAAGGAAGTATGAGTACTACCAATTCGTACATACCAACCATACCAAAATTTCACTACTACCAATCTGTATAGGACATATAAAATTGAAACAACAAAGAAAAAGGTAGAAATTCTAAGTTTTATTCAATGTTTGTTGCTCATTGGTCAAGTTGATCACATATAAGTATGGATATCTAGTATGGTTGGATAGATTTGTGAATCTGCTTTCTGTTGCACTTGGAATGAGGTTCTAATTCACTCTAAAACTCAAGATATTCCCATTTTACTAATTGTTGTCCCCATTTTGTGCCATTACCTAGGGTTTCATCTATTTTCCCTCATATCTTGAGATTCCACCATAGGAAATTAATGACCCTTGGTGGAATCCCAGTTAGAACAATTTTTTTTATGTTCCTTTTGGTTTTAGGTCAAAAGAATGAGGCTGGAGAGAAAAACTTGATGCCCTAGGCATGCAAGATCCATGTGCATGCTAGAAAGTCGTAGCAACATCTTCCATAACTCGCTACAGAGAAGGTTTCAAGGCTTGAAAATTAGTATGTGATCATCTTACATGATCCCCTTCATGTTCCAATTTTTGGTTTGAATTTTTTCTCAAGGGGTAGGGTACTTCCTTTGTTAATGGATGCCTAATTGCCTACATTCCTAAGTGAGCCTTAAAAAACTTAGTTGCTGCATACTTCTCTTGAGATCCCAAGGCTTTATTATATTTTATAAAACCAAAAAGGGTATCCAAATCCATGATTCTTTTCTTTGGTTTGTGAGGAGATGTTTGTGATTTTCCATGTTCAAGGCTACAAGCCTAGCCTTGAGTTTGTGAAGCAACTAGCCAATGAAAGTTGCATAGTTTGAATCTAATGTTGGATTCATGTTAGTTTGGACCTAAATAGACCCTTTACATGCTTGGAAGTTACCCCTGGTCATTATTTGTATTTGTGGGGTTTTGTGTCAAATATGCCTATGGGCCACTTTTTAGGCATAAAAATGAGCAATATAGGTGATTTTTCAAGGCAAAAAAGAATTATTTTATGTTTCTTAGAAGGTTATAAATTTCCTTAGGGTCATTAGGTTAAGTTTTAGGCATCTAGGAGTTAAGATGTCAAAAATTGCAAAAAATTGCAAAAGTTGTCAAAGCAAAATTGCAAAAATGCTAACAACTTTGCAGAAGTTTGAAAATTGGTAAAGGGATGAGCATTTGGAAATTAGTTATTTTACTATTTCCAAACATTTTCTAAGTCATAGAATTGAAATCAAGTGAAAAATGTAAAAATTGCACTTTTTGTGCAAAGTTGCATTGTTGAAAGTTGTAAAAGTTGCTCAAATTTGCAACTTAGTGGAAAAAGGGTCATGGGATCAAGATGTCTACTCCATTAGCTCCAGGTGGCTAGGTAAACTCTACCCCCAACCTCCTCCTATCCCCTTCAATGCTCAAACATTCTTGGGCATGCCGAACCAGAATGTCCCTAAGGGTCACTAAATGCCATAGGGTTGTGATCTTTGACAGGGCATATCTCAAAGCTTGTGTGAGGTATGGATGCAATTCTAGTTCCTACAATACCATGTTGTGGAAATTTACAATAACCTCTCTCACTTTTTGGAGATCACACTCTGTTTTCATTTTATGACGCCATCTCGGGTGATGCTGAAACTTGTAGTGTTGGCCAGTACAAAGTTGCCAACTGCCAAATCTCTCTCAGCTTTCATCATGGGATTGAACTATCTACTCTGTTAGCTTCAAGTGACCAGGTAAACCCTATCCCCAACCTTTTCCTATCCCCTTTAGCGCTCGAACATTCTCAGGCACGTCGAACCGGAATGTCCCTAAGGGCAACTAAATACCATAGGGTTGCGATCTTTGACAGGGCATATCTCGGAGCTCGTGTGAGGTATGGATGTGATTCTAGTTCTTACATGGCCATGTTGTAGAGACCTACAATAACCTCTCTCTCTTTTTGGAGATCACACTCCATTTTCATTTTACAATGCCATATTGGATGATGTTGAAACTTGCAGTGTTGGCCAGTACAAAGTTGTCAACTATCAAATCTCTCTCACCTTTCATCATGGGATCCAACTATCTGCTCCATCAGCTCTAAGTAGTTGGGTAAACCCTATCCCCAACCTTTTCCTATCCCCTTCAGCACTCGAACATTCTCAGGCACATCAAACCAGAACATCCCTAAGGGTCACTAAATGCCATAGAGCTGTAATCTTTGATGGGGCATATCTTGAAGCTTGTGTAAGGCATATATGTGATTCTAGTTCCTACAGGACCATGTTACAGAGACCTACAATAACCTCTCTCACTTTTTGGAGATCACACTCTGTTTTCATTTTACGATGCCATCTCAAGTGATGCTAAAACTTACAGTGTTGGCCAGTACAAAGTTGTCAACTGCCAAGTCTCTCTCACATTTCATTGTGGGATCCATCTGTCTACTCCGTTAGCTCTGAGTGGCTGAGTAAACCCTATCCCCAACCTTTTCCTATCCCCTTCAACACTCGAACATTCTCGGGCACACCAAACCCAAACATCCCTAAGGGTCACTAAATGCCATAGGGCTGTGATCTTTGACGAGACATATCTCGAAGCTTGTGCAAGGTATGGACATGATTCTAGTTCCTACAAGACCATGTTGAGGAGACCTACAATAACCTTGCTCACTTTTTGGAGATCAGACTCCATTTTCATTTTATGACACCATCTCGGGTGATGCTAAAACTTGCAGTGTTGGCCAATACAAAGTTGCCAACTACCAAATCGCTCTCACCTTTTGTCATGGGATCCAACTGTCTATTCTATTAGCTCTAGGTGGTCAGGTAAACCTATCCCCAACCTTGTCCTGTCCCCTTCAGCACTCAAACATTCTCAGGCACGTCGAACCAGAATGTCCCTAAGGGTCACTAAATGCCATAGGGCTGCAATCTTTGATGGGGCATATCTTGGAGCTTATGTGAGGTATGGATGTGATTCTAGTTCCTACAGGACTATGTTGCAAAGACCTACAATAACCTCTCTCTCTTTTTGGAGATCACACTCCATTTTCATTTTATGATGCCATCTCAGATGATGTTGAGACTTGTAGTGTTGGCCAATACAAAGTTGCCAACTGCCAAATCTCTCTCACCTTTCGTCATGGGATCCAACTATTTTCTCCATTAGCTCCAGGTGGCTAGGTAAATCCTATCCCCAACCTTGTCCTATCTCTTCAGTGCTTGAACGTTCTCGGGCACGCCAAACTAGAATGTCCCTAATGGTCACTAAATGCCATAAAGTTGCGATCTTTGACGGGGCATATCTCAAAGCTCATGCAAGGTATGGATGTGATTCTAGTTCCTATAGGACCGTGTTACAGAGACCTACAATAATCTCTCTTACTTTTTGAAGATCACACTCCATTTTCATTTTATGACGCCATCTCGGTGATGCTAAAACTTGCAGTGTTGGCCAGTACAAAGTTGCCAACTGCCAAATCTCTCTCACCTTTCATCGTGGGATCCAAATGTCTGCTCCATTAGCTCCGGGTGGCTAGGTATACCCTATCCCCAACCTTGTCATGTCCCCTTTAGTTCTCAAAAATTCTCGGGCACGTTGAACTAGAACGTCCCTAAGGGTCACTAAATGCCATAGGGTTGCGATCTTTGACAGGGCATATCTCGGAGCTCGTGCGAGTTATGGATGCAATTCTAGTTCCTATAGGATCATGTTGTAGAGACCTACAATAATCTCTCTTGATTTTTGGAGATCACACTCCATTTTTTATTTTATGATGCCATCTCAAGTGATGTTGAAACTTGCAGTGTTGGCCAATACAAAGTTGCCAACTACCAAATCTCTCTCAGCTTTCATTGTGGGATCAAATTGTCTGCTCTGTTACCTCTAGGTAGCTGGGTAAACCCTATCACTAACCTCATCCTATCCCCTTTTAGTGCTCGAACATTCTCGAGCACACCGAACCTGAACGTCCCTAAGGGTCACTAAATGCCATAGAGCTGCAATCTTTGATGGGGCATATCTCGGAGCTCGTGCGAGGTATGGATGTGATTATAGTTCCTACAAGACCATGTTACAGAGACCTACAATAACCTCTCTCACTTTTTGGAGATCACACTCCATTTTCATTTTAGGACGCCATCTCAAAGTTGCCAACTGCTAAATCTCTCTCACCTTTTGTCGTGGGATCAAACTGTTTACTGCATTAGCTCTAGGTGGACAAGTAAACCCTATCCCCAACCTCATCCTATCCCCTTTAGCGCTCGAACATTCTCGAGCATGCTGAACCTGAACGTCCCTAAGGGTCACTAAATGCCATAGGGCTACGATCTTTGACGAGGCATATCTCAGAGCTCGTGCAAGGTATGGATGTGATTCTAGTTCCTACAGGATTGTGTTGTGGAGACCTACAATAACCTCTCTCACTTTTTGGAGACCACACTCCATTTTCATTTTACGATGCCATCTCGAGTGATGCTGAAACTTGCAGTGTTGGCCAATACAAAGTTGCCAGCTGCCAAATCTCTCTCACCTTTTGTTGTGGGATCAAACTATCTGCTCCATTAGCTCTGAGTGGTCGGGTAAACATGGCTAAATCAATTTGGTCGGGTAAACATGCCAAATCTTTCTCACCTTTCGTATGTCTTTCTTGATGTGTTCCCAGATTCTAAATATTAATTTGAACTCAGTTGACGTGGATGTAATGATATGTAGGCAGTACTTTACAAAGTGTTTAATGGTTATCTAATTTCAACTTATTATATGATATAGCTTACCTATATACATATAAAGGTCCTATTATTGGTATCACCATTGTAGATAATGAAGATCTACCATAAGACAAGGAGCTACAAGACCTCCCTCAGCCACCAGTACAAGAAATTGAATTCATTCAGACAAGAGGATAGCCAAACAAACCAAGAAGTCTACTTACTATGAATACCTAGTAAAATGGAAACACCATTTATTAGAGGATGCTACTCGGTTGATACTTAAAAACATTAAGAAGACTGCTTTCAATTTAGAAGAACTCCTAACTAAAGAGACTTAAGTTATTTGGTGTTAGGGAGTATGGTTTTAGTTGTGCGATCATATCTATGGTGATTCTTACAAACTAAGTTTATTTTTTGAAGATCCTTTGTGTTATTGTGATATTTTAAATTGGTTTGTGATAGTTTAGTTTTGATTTAAAGTGTTTAAGACAAATTTTCTAGAAACAATCTAGGAAAAGGCTTGTTAATAGCTCATTCCATAAATGAAGCCCTAACTTCTATTTGAACCAGTGGAATTCTCTAAGATTCTAGAAAATTCAAGTAAGGAGGGTATAATTATAGATTGCTAGAGCTCAGGAAGTGTCTCGATGGAAAAACCATGTTTGCATTAGTTCCTAAGTTGAATAGCTTAGTGTATTCAGGTAGGATAGAGACCAAAAAGATTTAAAAACGTTGAATTGAATTGATTGGTGTAGT
This sequence comes from Cupressus sempervirens, assembly GCA_028749045.1. Lineage (NCBI taxonomy): Eukaryota > Viridiplantae > Streptophyta > Pinopsida > Cupressales > Cupressaceae > Cupressus > Cupressus sempervirens. The sequence goes on from CM053791.1 coordinate 554,003,517, forward strand.
TTAGTGGTGGATTTGAGTTATTTTTGGTTAGTAGAGGAGGTCTAAGGCCATGCACAAATTCATGAACCAATTATCTAGTAATTACTTTGAAAACCAGACCTAGTGTGACCCTATTAGGTCTATGTACTTTACATGGGTTAGGTGCCACATGAATGGAATTGGGAATCTAGGCTTTGGAGTCTTAAATAAATTCAAAAAGGGTGTCTGAATCTACCCATAGAATAGTTAGATTTCAACATAAGAGGAATTTAAGTCCATAAAATTAGAGTAGGAGACCTATAAGGAATTCTATGATAGTCAATATTTTGTACTATATGACAATTGGAGGGTTAAACCAAGAGTTGATTCTTGATCAGTTCAACATAAGGAAGGTTTCCCAATAGAAACTTGGGGTTGGCAAAGCCATTGGTGAAGAGTTACAGTTATTGGCTTGGAATAGGGCTAGTGTCCCTAAAACAAAAAGGTGCAAGATCTTGATTGGAGAAGTACACACCTTGGAGGAGTTCACAAATGACCCTATCACTTTGGATAGGCCACAAAAATTATATCCTAAAGGAGTAAGATATTAGGAAGGCCACAAGTTTAGTTTGGTAGATTAGGAAGAAGAAAGTGCTTAAACCTCACTTCTTGCTCAACATCTCTGCATTAGTGAGGGGGAGATAAAGAGGATAGATGGCTACATAGATATGGAAAAAAATAGATATGGAAAAAATAGGAATATAAAGAGGGGGGGAATAAGAGAGAGTAAGATGCAAGGATAGAGAGATATGAAAAAAATTTATATAGAGAGATAGAGATAAAGAAGTAGGGAAATATAATTATAAAGGGAGAAGGAGAGAGGGAGAGAAGGAAAGATGCATAGAGATAGAGGGAAACAAAAGAAGGTGTAGGTAGACATGAAGATTAAAGAAAATAAAAAGATAGTGATAAATGAATAGAGATATAAGAAGAGGATGAATGTGAGATAAAATAGAGAGAGTTAGGGAGACACAGAGAGACATCTAGATGGTGATATAGATTCATAGAGATCATCATATTAATACTTAGTTTTCTCTAATTCAAAAAATATTGAAGATATCATGCTAGAACTCTCTTATTGATTTTGTATCAACTTCATACTTAATTTGTCTTCTTTAGGTCATCCTTTTTAGGTTTAAGTGTATGTGAATACATTAATGATTATTAGCAATTGTAAAACTTGATCTTCTTCTCATGTAACAATATTTCTATGCTTGAATGAATACACTATTTATTTGATTATATATCTATAAAATTAGTCTGTACAATGAAGGCTAGCCATCTACAATCCAAGGTTTTAATTCAACTAACAAATGGAGAGCTTCTCAAGCTACTGGTTTCTTTCATGGATTTCCTAATAAATGTAAAGGTTCTCATTTGGGTGACCAACTGCCAGGAGGTCCACGAATAGACCCATTGAATTTCCACTTTTGGTGTTGGGAGGTCTTGGAACATCAAAACCCACTTTGTTACCTTGTGGGAAGAAGGTCATGGCTAATCCAATAAGGGGAAGTTAGATTCTTGTCTCCCTTGGGTGAGTGGAATTTGTAACTTGTTGGAAAGTTGTATTATCTATCTTGTATTCATTCGGAAGTGAGTCATAACCCTTGTTTAGTCCTTGTGGAGTTAGGAGAATTTGGGTAGTAGGTTGATTTGTTTGGTGCTTCCTTGTGCATACTCTGCATCATCCCCCATCTTGAGTCCTTTCTATGATATGCAAGGGAAATCTTACGTAGTCCAATTCTAACTTTTTTTAATATTTAAATTGTTGATTAACACTCTTCTCTCATAGCAATTTCAGAGTTGACTCAATGCATGTTTGTGCAATAATTTTTTATATGTTGGTAATACAATATATTAATTTGATAATGTTTAAGATTAACCTGAATAATTAAATTTACAAAAATTTTACATAGAAAGAATCATTTATAACCATTGCATTGTACTAAAATGAATCTAATCTACACATTAATCTAGGAAACCTCCATGGTTGATTATTGTTTGTATGAATACAAAGTTGGTGTAGTTGAAGAATTTGACCTTGGATAACACAAGATAACACAATTCTTGCAATCTAGTGATCCCTCCTAGGGTATTTTCCATACCACTAATCCTAACAGAAAACTTAAGACATAAAATATATGGGTGAAATAGAGGGTAGGAGCATAGGTATAATATCACTTTGTGCATTGGGTTAATACTATAAAGGGTAGGATTGGTGCAATGTTGATTTGTAGGTAATACCATTATAGATCTTGCATTGTTACTATGCTTATTGGGGCCTTCATTATATTATCAGCTATTTTATCTAATGCTCAGTGTATTTTGAACTTGATTGCTTCGATTTGGAATAAACTGGTAGCAGATATTATTTTTGTTAAGGGAAGTGTTAAGTATATTACAGTAATGGATTTCTTTCCAGGGCATTTGATCCTTTTGTGACTACCTTGGAAACAAGTCAAGCTATCAAGCAAGACCTCTTATACTTTGTGAGATCAATCTTGACTAATAAAGTTTATTGCCAATCAATATTGATTGTATCAAAAATTCAAACTAATTAGGTATTGAATTAAACTTGATAAACAAATGATAGAGAAGGAAAACTTTAAACATGAACAAGATCATAAATCATATGACGATGACATATTGGAAATGATTAACTTATGCTTAAATAGTGATAAAGTTTATTGTTAATCAATATTCTATCAAAGTTTTGAACAGATTAGGTACTGAATTTAATGTCATACATGAACATATCTAATTTAATGTCATACATGCACATATCTAATTTAATGTCATACATGAACACATCTAATTTAATGTCATACATGAACAAACATATAATATAAAATGATAACCAATAATGTCACATGTACATTAACAAACACATAATATATTATGATAACTGATAATGTCGTATATGAACAAACATATCATATATTAACCAATAATGTCATAAGTCGAATAATGTCATACATCAAATAAATGTCATACATCAAATATAAAATGTCATATATACATCAAATGTGTATCAAATATGTCCATTGATGCCTATATATATACATTTTTATCAACTATATATTTTCCTTCCCACGAGGGGAAGGAAAAAAATCTCTCGAGGTCTTCTATCATCATGTAGAGGGAGACGGTGGAGATGATGGGGTCCTCCTAACACGCTCACTTGTCCTCTTGTTGAGGCTCTTCTCTAACTCGAGCTAATACAAACAAAGTAGATATGAATCAATATTTATTATACATTGAAATCAAATATATGTACACACAAAATTAATTATTTTCTTACCGCCATCAAATAGTTGCTCTGTAAGTCCACCTCGAAGGCTCGTGGATGATCAGGCGTGACGAGACCCTACAACAATTCAATCAATATAATCACTTATAAATAACATTAGAAATTTTGATACTAACTATTATAAACAACAATTAAAACAAGAAAATTCTTTCATACCTCAGTCAATGGCTGTGAGCTAGCCACAGCTGCGGTCACTCCACAATCGACAGACTGTAAAAGATGAGAAGTGTCCGACGTCATGAGCTACATGTCATACAATACACATTACATGTAACATGAAACATGAAACAAATATAATCAAATGAATTAAATTAACATGAAATAAATGTACATGTACGTAGCTCCTATGATGTCTATGCTCCGAGTTTGTCGTAAATGTTGATGGTCCTGTAGAGAACCGATGCACATGAATAATTTTTTTTGTCAATCCTTAATATGATTACTTAATAAATATATGTATTAATATAAATGATTAAATCAATACATACCTCTGGACTCATGGACGAGACAAAAAATAGGGCGACAGGATCGTTGATAGGCCCGCCAACACTCTGACCCTGAATTTTGAACAATGTAAATAGATGCTAATTAATTAATCATTCACTATACATATGAAATGTGATCAAATTAGTAAATTATAATTGTAATTTACCTATGTGTCAATGCCAAATGTGTCGCTTAGGAATTTATCAGTAATGAGCCCATCATCCTCACCATCTCCAACATGAGTGTCAAATGTGCATAAGGATCCACATGAAGTGCACATGTGACCACAACGCGCAGAAGGCTCCCCCTCAACTAATGGGCTCATGGAATGGATGAGAGTCTACGTCAAAGCATTAATGGTCCCTAGATTGCTGGCCTCTACATGTTCCTTCACAACTGAAGGAATAGTCACATGCTCGCATTGTGGCTTGACCACAGGTGCCCTAACTACATTAGGGTCATGACATGCTCTCGGCCTCTCAAATGATGACCCCCCACCTCTACCCTGGGAGTCTAATATATCAAAATAATTGGGGATCTCCCCAAGGACAAACTTAGAATACAATTTCTTCAAAAAATACATGGGGACCTCATGATTGTTGCAAGGAGGGGCATCAAAAACCATCCACCATCTATCCCAAAAATTATTTCTAATAGCAATGTGTATGCACCAATGGATGGGGAACCATTTAGTACCCTCTTTAACAGTATTTTGCTCATCGAGTTTTCTAAATAATGCACATATTCTACCTTTTTGTATTTCTTTTTTTTTAGCATCTTCATATGACAATTTATTTGCATAAAAACTTTTATGTTCATCCCTCTTAACCCGCCAAATATCTAACTAACCACTAACTGAGGCTATCTGGGTCTTAATGGATTCAAGGGATGATGCCAATTGAGCCCTCATTGGATTGGTTTGTCTAGATTATTTCAACTGACCAATGAGTCCTTCTAATTCAGTTTTGCCTCTTTCTATTTCATTTATTGTATTTTCTTGGGTGCCAGGCGGAGGTTTTGCAATTAGTTCAGGTTGTGGAATTCGTTGTTCTTCTTGGGAAGGGTTTTGGTTTTTAGGTTCTTGAGGGTTTTGAGGTTCTTATGGATTTTTTGGTTGATTATTGACATTTCATGATAAAAAAATCAATTGAAATCTAAATAAATAAATAAATCTAAATAAAAATTGTAAAAACCCTACAAAACAATATAAAAAACCTACAAAACAATATGAAAAACGTATCAAACAATGCAGAATGAAGTTTAGATCACATACAACATGGGTGTGGGCATGCTTGTGATCTCAAATTTTGTTGGCGAGGAGGCATATCGGCAAGGCGGGTGGTGAAAAGTGTTGTTTTATGCAACTCGCATACGTGCTGTTATTGGAAGAAGCTAAAAAACTGAGATAAAATAAATGGGTTGTGGGTATGCAACCCATTTATAAAATTTTACTTTTTTATTGTGCGTATGCGCTATTCAAAAATGGAAGAAAAAAAAAGTTGTCACCTTTTTGGCACCACAACTCGGTGCATATACCCTTATAGCAACATAAGTCTGCCTCATGTCAACAATCATTCACTTCCTCTGATATACCTTTTAGTAATACCCATCTCTCCCTCTATATGATAACTCACACATTCTCTCCCACCTTATGTCTACTTGTATGGTAACTTAATCATGTTAATCTCTCCCTCTTTGAAAATAATGCCAAAGACATACCATACCACATCATCTTCATGTCACTACTATGACTGATTCAAAAATATCATTTATTCATAAACTCTTTGTAGCTTCTTCTATTCATAGTTCAATGTCTTCCATTTCACACCTTCAGGCAGCTCCTAAAGTGTGACCTCCTATGTCAATCTATAAGATATTATGCTCATAAAAATTAATCAATGGAACATCTCTGCTCAATTTTCTTTAGGTAGGGGGATGACCCCTAACTTTCATCTTAGGTACTCAAAAGTATCCTTAGGTAGTGCCTTAGTAAATATTTTAGCTAACTGCTTCTTTGTGTTGACAAATTCCAGTTTCACTTCTTTCTCTTGTACCAATTCTCTCAAGTAATGATACTTCATTTCAATATGCTTAGACTTTGTATGCATCACATGGTTCTTTGATATGTTTATAGCACTTGTCTTATCATAATATATCGCAAAAGATTCAGTGATCTCTTCCTTCATCCCTTTAAATAATTGCTTGATCCATACAATGTTTGAACAATTCAATGATATAGCAATATATTTAGCCATTATTGTAGATTGTGAAATACAATTTTGCTTCTTGCTTGTCCGTAATAATATACTTTTACGTTATTAGTTAAATTATTTAAGATTTAATATTATTTATATTAATAACATGATAATGTTGCATGATATTTTATATGCACAAAGAGATTTGACATTTAAATACCAATTGATTTAAATAAGTATATTAGCATAACAATTTATATTAACATGTATATTTTTACTTTATTTCTAAAAACATTTTTATGACCCAAACTAAATAAGACAAACTGATGGAATTAAATCACATTGCAGAAAACTATGTATTTTCTTATATTTTATTTAGTCTTGTGATGTTTATTTTTGTGATGGTTTTTTTTTTTGTGGGTTGTTTAGTTGGCTGTCATGGCCCCCACCCTAATTATAGTGTTCTCCACCTACAAGAGATAGATAAATGATATAAAAGAATACATTACTATTAACTATTGTTATAATGATAAATAAATATAATATATTCATTAAGTATGATATAAGGTTATATATGTTACCATAATATAATGTAACTTTTATATATCAACATATTGATATAATAATGATATTATTGATATAATATAAAATAGTAATACATCAAATACTATGATGTATACTTATTTGATAAAGAATAAATAATATTTATGGTAATTAATAATCAAATAAAGTATTAAAACCTTATGAAAACCATAATAATAATATATAATAATTATAATTAGGGCATTAGAATAGGTACATCCTTTCAAACATGGCAAATATATAAGGATATCATTTTTTGGGGGAAATAGATCATTCCAAACTAAATTTAATCTTATTAAAACATGGATAGAGAAAGGGGTCATTGTAGTGGTATCAGAGCATTCGATCTTGCCATCCTGTGAAGTTTGTGCAAAAATAAGAAATTACAGGGTAAAACAAAGAAATAATTTTATATTAAGCTATGAGGTTTTGACAAAAAATTTAGAATATTAAAGCCTTCATATTATAATGATAAGTTGTATTATCATTTGTCCATCATCGACAGAGGTTATTATTACGCTTTAAAATGTTTGAAGAATAACATTCAGGAGTGAATAATATTTGAGAACCGTTTGCATGGACCAACTCTTTGGGAAACTTCATAAGAATCTAATGTTATCGTCTGTGTGGCAAATATGTTGGCCAACAAATACCTTGACAAAAATTTCATGGTGTGCACATCCTTGATATTATCAAGATGGAGAAAATACATATATTTAAAGAATATATGAAGAAAGCCAACGGTAGTCCCTCTAGAAGGAGATTGAATCATTCTTATTTTCTTACTTGTACATTGTATATTAGATATTATTTGCACTATTCACTGAAGGAAGTAATTAGTGAAGAGGATTCATTACAATTGATATGAGAAACATAATCATGCACTCCCACTCTCATGACTTGAGGGACGAAGATTAGATAGAGAGTCGAGTGAGAGATAGAAAAGAAAATGAGGAATGCTCATAGTTCAAGCAATGTATACGCTCTCTATTGAAATGTTGAATCATAATTATTTAAATCTAGGTCATTTTTGGAGATGTTGGGCATTTTAGGGGTTGTCGGCTTCACAAGAATGCATAAAAAAAGATGAAAACTTGCTACCCAACTATCAGAAATGGTTTGAGGGAAATTTTAGATATGGAAAACATCATTTTCTGCTCAAAAATAGCTCCAAATCTGAGGCTAAAACACAAAAACGTGATTCTGCTATTTGGACAGCAATGTATAAAATTTTACTTTCTAGTTTTCCAAATCTTTTTGGTGGAGATGCTTTGCTCAATATAATGCTACATGCTTCAACCTCCATAATGCAATGGTTTTGGATAGAAATCAATTGGGAGATATTATCTCGCATACAAGTATAATAAGGAAGATCTCAAATAATAAAGTTCTATACCAATGCCCAATATCAGAATCTTGGTAACTTGCAAATAATTCTAATGAGCACCACCTCGTACACACATTAGAACTATAAATCCATCAGTGATATATGATTAAAAAGTAAAAAGGATTTTAGCAAAAAAGTTAAATGGTGGGGGCAAGCAATGGTTAAATATTTTCAAATGTAGGTAACTAAAACATAGCTTTTGTACACATTGAGACTCGCCTGATACAGGTATCATCATTATTACACATGAATTTGGAGGGAAAAAATAGGAATGGAGTTTGCAAGGCCTTTACAGGCCCTTTTTGGGTTGGGTTATCCATCCCCTACAATTCTATTGGCCACTACTACCGGGTGATATCGCTTATTGGTCTACTGACTATGGATCTTGATCTGTACAGATGCAAAGTTGTTAGTAGAAATTCACTAGCTCTTATCAGTCTAATTTTATAATAATGAGTTTTTCTAAGGACATACAACATTCTACGCATGAGGAGAAACCCTCCAAAATGGTACCATGAGATTGGGAGGCAAGAGCATAGAACCTACCTTGAGAAGATTAGGTCATGGGCTAGTCTATTGTTTGGATTTGATATATCAAATTTTAAACTTTAGCAGTCATCCTTTACTGCTAAGAATATTATTTTAGATTGATTTGTGGGTCTAGACTATATGAGGTAAGTTATATATTTTCTTTATATTGTTATTTTGAAAAAAGTTATTAATATGAAATGTTGCTATTATCATATAAAAATATTTTATGATTGAGGAGAGTTTGAAAAAGATATGTGTTAATCTCAACTTTCTCTTTATTTACATCTAGAAATAGATATCATAAATTTGAAATATATGTAAGAATAATTTATATAGTGGATGTATGATATCTAAATGAGATTAGGTACATTTTTTATATAGAAATCAATATTGTTTCTTAAAAGAAAATAATTAATCTCAAATATTATTACAATTTATAATATGAGAAATGAAATTTTCAATACTTATATTCAAATATGTAAATAAGATTAATATTGAGAGTCGAATTAACTCTCACATTTGATATAACTTTCTAATATTCTTATTAAGTGCAATTTTCAATAAGATTATCTCAAAATTTATTTGATATGAAGCATATTTATGTCAATGATAAGGATTTTGATATTAGTGTATAATGGATAGAGAGTGTGCACAGGGTGAGGAGTAAATCGGTCGCATTGGGGCATAGGAATCCCAATATGGATTTTAAAGATCTGAGGGAGCCCAAGCTAAGCATGTCCAAACTCAAGCATTAGTAAACCTTCTATCCATAATGAAATTAAACATGTTCCTAGTGGGTAGGGAGTGTGCACAAGGGGAGGAGTAAATCGGTCGCATTAGGGCGAGAGAATCCCAATATGGATTAAAGATCTGAGGGAGGCCCAAGCTAAGCGTGTCCAACCTCGAGAAGTAGTAAATCTACCATCCACATCAAAATTATGCATGTTCCTAGTGGGTAGGGAGTGTGCACAGAGGGAGGAGTAAATTGATCACGTTGGGGCACAAGAATCCCAATATGGAATAAAAATCTGAGGGAGCCCCAAGCTGAGCATGTCCAACCTCGAGAAGCAATAAATCTACCATCCACGCCAAAATTAAGCATGTTCCTAGTGAGTAGGTAGTGTGCACAAGGGGAGGAGTAAATCAGTTGCATTGGGGCACGAGAATCCCAATATGGAATAAAATTCTGAGGGAGCCCCAAGCTGAGCATGTCCAACCTCAAGCAGTAGTAAATCTACCATCTACTATGGAATGATACACCCTATTATAGTGCTAGCTATAGAAAAGTTGTTTAAAATATGCATCTTCAAGAACTTTGGATTTTGAGATAGGAGAAAGGAGCACGACATTCATGGTCAAAGTGGTAAAACATTTCCTTACCTTTTCTTATTTCAATTTGTAAGCAAGGTTCTAACATGTATACTATGTGTCTACATTGTGTCTTCATGCATCAATGTGTTTGCTTGGTGTCTTCTTCGTGTCTTCCTACATTCATGTGTCTACATTGTGTTTGCATCGCATCTTTGTGCATTAATGTGTCTAATTTGTGTCTTCATTCACATGTTCATTCATTGGTTGCTAACATGTGAACTTTACAAGTACTTAACACATACGCAGGTACAAGAATGAACTTGAGTTACAAATTGCTTGAGGACAAGCAAACTCGAGAGGGGTGGACTATCATGGCCTCCACTTAGAACCCTAATTATAGTGTTCTCCACCTACAAGAGACAGATAAATGATATTAAAAAATACATTACTATTAACTATTGTTATAATGATAAATAAATATAATATATTCATTAAGTATGATATAAGGTTATATATGTTACCAAAATATAACGTAATTTTTACATATCAACATTTTGATATAATAATGATATTATTAATATAATAATAAATATAATATAAAATAGTAATACATCAAATACTATGATTTATACTTATTTGATAAAGAATAAATAATATTTATGGTAATTAATAATCAAACAAAGAATAACAATTAATATATTAATAAAACCTTATGAAAACCATAATATTAATATATTAATCATATAAATAATAATTATAATAAGGGCATTAGAATAGGGACATCCCTTCAAACATGGTAAATATATAAGGATATCATTTTTGGGGGGAAATAAGATCATTTCTGACTAAATTTTATCTTATTAAAACATGGATGGAGAAAGGGGTCATTAAATTGGCCATGTTAGAATGTGCACCAAAGGTGTTTTTGAGAAATTTTTTATGATTTTTTGACTTGATGTCATGATATATTTATGATTCAAATTGAGATTTATTTTATGAGATATCTTTTTATGAGCGTTTATGAGAACTTGGGTTTTGAGAACTAATGTTATTTTTGGGTTGTCTATTAAGGAACCAAATTTGATTAGTATTAGTTTTGTGGCATGGGACATAATTGTGGTTTGTGATTCTTGGGAATGTAGTCTAGGTACATGTTTGTAGGAGTGACTTGTAATGGGGGTCAGGGCTCAAAGTGGCTACCATGGTAACTCATTGTAAGTTGTGTAATAAGTGATAACACAGAAATTAAAATATTTAGAAAATATTAAAAAGATAAGTTAGAGATTTTGCCTCGCCCATGCCTTGAGCGCTTGTATAGGCTAAGGATGTGAATGGGATGATACCTAGTGAGAGGTATGACTTGTTTGCCTCATGATCTTCATGAGAGGGTATTCTAGTTTCACATGTGTCACATTGAGGTCTGGGGTCCAGAGTGACAAGCCCAGGGTAGCTCAACACTTAAGGGTTCAAGATCTAATGAGAGACCAATCAAGGGTAACTCAAGTAGTTTGACCATGTGATGACACTCCCTAGTATGTAGCCTGAGTCTTCTTTATGGTTTTTTTTAATATTTGCCTCTAGTAGTGTACTTGTTAGATGTTTCTTTTGGTGGTGTATTTATTGGTGGTGCATTTTACTAGTGGTGTTTTATGGTTGGATATATTTATTGCTCTTGAGTTACTTTCATTGATGATAGTTGGTGATGTGTTGGTTGTTGTACTTTTGACACATGACTTTTGACTTGAAGTAGATATCTTTCATTGATGTTATATCTTGATTTTTGATACTTGATTTAAACTTGGTATTTGTATGTTGACTTGGTATGTGGTGATGGTATTAGATTGAGTATCTCTTTTATTTTGATTATCTCTTCTTCTTGAATAGTTTGTGTTTCCCTTGAGGTAGCTTTGGCTATCAAGATTCCTTGCCTAGAATTTTTTTATGGTTTGATATATGTTTGTGGACCGTTCACTATTTTCCTTGCATGGTGGGAGTGACAACCTAACTAGGTGACCACGCGGTCAAGAGGTAGTGTCTTCTTATCATCCCCCCCCCCCCCCCCACCCCCCAGATTTGTAGATGTTGGATTCTCATTGGTGCAGTTGTAAGATTTATCATTCTTATTCATATCTTGGAGACTTCTATTCAATTGATGTATATATGTTAACACTTATCTTGTATTTGGATGTGCTTTTATCTATTCTTGCACACTCTGTAACATGTGTAGTGGATGTTATTCATTAGATGTATTTTGTCGGATGTATTTATAATTTTTCTTATGAGATGATGTATCTATTATTTCCTTGTGATCATGACATTGTACTTGAGACTTAAACTAATCATTATAAACTTCTTAAACATGAACGAACCCTTGAGGAATGGAAAATTATATTCATAATTGATGTGTATTTGTATATTGCTTCCACATTGTTATCTTGTGTTGTTTAAGCTTTTAAAAAATATAGTTTAGTAAACATTGAATCGTGTTAGGTTATTTCTCTTGGGTTCCCAAGTGGGGTGTTACAGTTCAACTGTCATAGGTATAGTCACCTCAATGTAGTCATGGTTTAGGTAGTAAGATGTGGAATCTCCAATTCTAGATAAGTGCAATCTCATCATCCTTTTCCATGCTAAGAAGTTCTCTTTGTTCATCTCAAGTATCTCTCTTGTACATCTTGATCTTTGCTTGAGTCCCTTCAAACTTTCATGACAAGCACCAATTTCTTTGATACCAATTTTTATAATGATTTAGAATAATTGAGAGGGGGGTGGGGGGTGGGGGGTGGGGGGCAGAGGAGGAGGGAGGGGAGTTGGGGGGTGGGGGTGAATTAGTTATCCTCATGTCTGGATGTACCACTTCAACTTTTAAACACTTCAAACAACTTAAACAAACTTAGATACGAGACTCTGTCTTTATAGCATACCATCAACATTTAACATTACATTCAATATCTTAACACACCATCTCTATATTTTTTGAATTCTAGTAAATAAACTATTGTAAAATACAACATGCAAAACAATAACATCCACACATGAAAATAACACTTATAACACAAGTATTTAACGTGGAAACCCAATTTGGGAAAAACCACCAAGTAACATGCCACCAATTTTTCACTCTTTTGAAGAGAGCTTGGTTAAGAGCCAACCATGTTAAAGGTTATACAATACACTATTAAATGTGACCCTATTAAATTATTTAATCACCCTTTTAGGAGTGGCCTTGTTAGAGGACTTTAGAGCATTCCATTAGAATATCACCTTGATTAAAAGATTTATAAAATGATTGTTAGGTCAACCTTGAATAAAGGATTTTGGAACAATACAATAGTTAGAATGTAATTGTAGGTTTTATCTATAAAGTACAACTCAATTTGCAAATTTAGATCTCCATTTGCTCATCTACAGGTTCATTGACTAGCCTTCATTCACATCTCCATCACTAATATGCTTGGCATCTCCTCAAGCAATCACACTTCAAAAACTATTCACACTTCATATTTGTTGTTATCCTCTTCAAAAATTATCCTTAATATCACTAACCAACAATGAACCAACCTTACAACTCATTCCTCATGCCTCCTTAAATAGGTAATTTCGATCTTTTATCACTTAGACATCATCATCAATCTTAACATTAGGTCAGATTCATCGAATCCTTTCATTTTTTTGGTCTACTCCTTTTAGAAATTTTTGATCAAATCCTTGTCTTTGATTGTGTAACAAACTCTCCTTGTGCATTAAATATGTCAAGGCATCAATCCTTATCTTCCACGCACTTTGACTATTTCAAAATTCCAACTATGTGGGCCAATAAATCAAATCTTTCTCAAACTATAGCTTTTGTTGTCACTCGACAATCACTATGATCTTCAACTTGGCCACTTCTATGTAGCTCAACAATCACTATACTTTCTCACTCAGTGTCAACATGCTAGTTCAGCCAATACTAAACTCAGTCGCAACTACAATGCTTCAAATATTTGCTTGGTAAATTAACACTCGGCTTAAACTATTTTGTTTAGCTTCTACTTAAGTTCCTTAATCTTATGCTTCAATTCCTCATTGATTGTGCAACATTGATACTCATTCATGCTTATCCTTTTGACTTGTTTCAACTCTTATATTTATCCAATTGTCTTCTACACTTCATGAATTGATTGAACAACACATTATCTTATCAAGTGCTTATTATATTTCCATGATGTTGATCACATCTCAACTTGACCTTTCACTAGGTCATCTCATCATCTCTTCTTTTCAAATCCTCTTCATCAATCAAATGATATGACACTCTACACTATTAGTAAATGTCTCTCTAGTAGGTTTGACACTATGTCTTACCAATAGGTTTTACACCAATGACAACATAACAATTTCTCCAATTGTAGTTTCCAACACTATGGTTAGTAAGTTGCATGTGATTATGGAAAATATTATCCTGGATCAAGGAATTTAGAGATTTTTTTTGCTCCCTGAGTAGGAATTTGTCAACTAATCATCTATGACACATTTTGAAGTTACTAGTTCACTAATTGAGAATTATATTTACTATAGAGAAACTGACATCTTTTTTACTTTATTAAAGCAATATTTATCTTTATTTTACTTTTATTGGTCTATTAGCGAATACATACACATATACGAGTATATATAAGTTATTAAATCTCTTTCACGATGTAAAGTCCAAGATTAATCACAACAACAAAAAAATCAGAATTTAGCCGGTTAGTAGTTGGACATTAGTTCAACATTAGTTAGACATTAGTTATCACAAATAGAATGTGTCAATAGGAAAATTTTGGCAACTAAAATATTTTCAGCCATAGATTACTAAAATTTATTCCATTAATTTATTCATTGAATAAAAAATGCACTTGAAAAAAAAAATTATAATTGCTCCAAATACACACCCACCCACACACACACACACAAATACGTCTATTGTTAAAGACATTAGCTAAAAATACTTTTATTAGAAGACAACACAACTCCTAAGAATATATTTAGCTGTGACAAAAGTACATATGCTTGGATTAGAACATTGACAAATACTTGATCTTTGTAAAACACAATTTGTATGAATAATTTCTTTGGTCCATAAGTTTTACTCAAATAAGGATTCTGATTTGAGAAGGAAAAATACACAACAAAATCAAAACATACCGAAAAAATGACAATTGGACTAAAGGCAGGAGCCCATCATTTTCATTTGTGCTCTCCTCACCTCGATTATCCAAATGTCATTGCCCTATTTTTTATATGTTCTTGTTTAGGGCATTTAACTTACTGGAAGCAATGATGCAAATGGAGTTAATAATTGACAAATAAATTATTTGGCAGCAGTGCATGCAGAACTCCCTATTTTACTATAGAAGTGGGTTTCATGGAATGATTTTGTCTTGGGAGAATCTCAAATCTATAATAAACTCATAAAACCCTTGCTAAAAAGTTGAGAGATCTTAAGAATGTCTTCTAGGTGACTATCGAGGAGGATTCTACTCTACTTAAGTTACATCAAAGGGTGATCCCACAATAGTGGGTGCCACTTTTGTGGCACAAACAAATTTGAAAACTAATGCAATTTTTCATTTTTTATTTTTCAATTGTTCACGCAAACATTATAAATATGTTCACACAAATATACTTTGCATATAGGTTGGCATGAACATTCTTAAATATAAATGGGTATGTTCATGCAAACATAACTATAATAAAGGTTTGTGCGAACATTCTAAATTTATGATTTTCACTTTTTAAGCCAACATTTTTCGTTTTCACTTTCATTTTTATGGCACAATAAAAAATATTTGGATGTTGGAGTGAACGTGTCATAGTGTTGAGCGACTTGCATCTTTTTCCTCTAGTTTTTGGTTGTCGCGCTATTTCGCGTATGTTTATATGTGATTATTTGAATTTTTTTTATGTTTTTAAAGTTTTGAAAGAATATTTTAATGTTAATTTAGTATTTTTACTACTTATTCATGTTAGTTAATTATATTAATTTTCTATTTATAATTTTTTTATTGGTTAATTATATATTAGTGTTATTAGAAAAATATGAGAAAAAGCATTAGAAAATATTAAAAATATATTAGTATAGAATATTAGTGTTATTAGATAAATATAGAAAATACATTAAGAAATATTAGAAAAAACATTTAAAAATATTAGAAAAATATTAGAAAATATTAAAAAACATTATTCTAGAATATTAGAAAAACATTAAAAAATATTTTTAAAACGTTAATCTAGAATATTAGAAAAATATTAGTATAACATTATGAAACAAATTTAGAAAAATATTAGTGTTATCAGAAAAATATTAGAAAAAACATTAGAAAACATTAGAAAATATTTTAAAAACATTAAAAAATATACAAGATCATTACAAAGGAAATTTAATCGAGAATGCAATATCTCATCCCAAAATTGGTTTCTCAAGAACAAGTTGAATTTGTTCCAGGCAAAGAGACAATGGAAGGAGCACTTGCCGCTAATGAGGTACTCCATTCGATTAACAGTAATAAATCTTCAATCTCCAGGGTCAAGCTTGACATGATGAAAGCATACGATAGAGTTAGATGGGACTTTCTCTTCAAAGTGTTGTAGAAATTTAGATTTGCAAAGGGTTGGTGTAAATGGATTAAAGCTTGCATAACAAGTGCTTGATTTTTTGTTTTATAAATGGAGTCCCAATGGGTTTCTTTTCATCCACACAAGGGGTCTGGCAAGGGGATCCTTTGTCTCTAGTTATGTTCATTCTTGTGGTAGAAGCCTTTAGTAGAACTATTCATAAACAACATACACTTGGAAATTGGAAAGGTGCTAAAATTGTGGGTACGAAAACTTCGATAACACGTTTTTTTTTTGCAGATGACACTTTACTTTATGGGGAATCTAATGTTAATGAAGGCATGTAGATTAAGTAGACCTTGGATCTCTATACTTCAGCTTTAGGACAAAAGGTTAATGCATGTAAATCAAAAAATTATTTGTTCAATACCAATCAATCCATTTCAAATATAATCATCAATATTTTGGGCTTCTCAATTGACACCCTACCATTAGCATATCTTCATATACCTCTTTTCACAAGGGCTAATAAAATGGGTTACTGATGGCCCATTATTGAAAGAATTAAATCTAGAGTTGTGGCTTGGAAGGCTCGATGGCTTTCTCTTATAGGCAAAATTCTCCTTAAAAAATCAATATTGGCAGCTATTCCAAATTATTATTTAGCGATACTCAAAGCACCTACAATAGTGATTCAAACAATTCAGAAGTTGCTTAGGGCTTTCTTATGGACAAGGAATGTGAATGGCACGAAGAAAATCCCACTCGTTTCTTTGAAAGAAATGACATAGGCAAAGTCATTGGGTGGTATAGGTATTCATGACTTGGTAAATCGTAACAAATCTTTTTGGGGGAAGCTAGTGTGGCACATGTATTCTAAGCCACATAAAAAATGGTGCCAAATTATGCAACAAAACTATCTTGACAACAATTTCCCATCAAGAGTGCTATCTATTTTGGATCTAGTCAAAGGTTGAGCCATTTGGAATTTTAATGATGTCTTCAAGAGATGTCATGGTCAACTATGTTAAATGGGAAGTGAACAATTGTGTGAAGGCTAAGTTCTAGAGAGATTGATGGAATGGAGCTCCTCCACTCATTAAGACCGATTTAAACCAGGATTTGGTTACATATTTAGAAAGAATGTGGGGATGTCACCTTGTGGATTTTTTCTCAGTTATATGTCTATCTATTTTCTAGGAAAGTGATATGGAAAGATCCGGTTGAACAACCTGTAACAGATCAAGATAAGAAAAGATTTTTAGAAATACTTTTAGGGAAAATAGTATACTTGTTAGATAAGGAAGATAGGTTACTATGGGTTCCGGGTAAAAATGGTAACTATTCAATTAAGGAGGCCTATAGACATTTATAGCAGTAGGAGGTCAGAAAGGTTCCTTGCCTAGCATGTTCTCTTTGTTGGAATCTGGTCACTCTCCCTAAGGCAGGATGCTTTACTTGGATAGCTTTAAAGAAAAGGGCATTAACAAGTGATAGGTTAAAAAAGCTTCATATCTCCCAACCTTTTAATTGTTGATTGTGTAACCAATAAATTGAAGATGTGGATCAATTATTTTTTAATTGTTCATTTGCACAAAAATATTGGCTCTTTGTTCTCAAAAAAGTGCAGTACTCCACCCCGCTGCCCAACAAATTATGGGACCTTTTTCAATCATGGCCAGAGCTATACTTCTCTTCCCTCTTCTATAGTTTATGGAAATGTATACCAATTCTTGTGGTATGGGAAATTTGGTGGGAACATAATAAGAGGATGTTCTAACACAACCCTTCAAAAATTGACATGTTTCTTCAAAATCTAGAAAGATCTATTCCTGAGCTAGTTAATATTAGTCATTTGAAGGTCCAATGTAATACAATAGTATCTAATTGGGATAGCATAGTCATTCGTGAATGGAAAGGCATATATATTCATATTGGTTGGCCTCGTAGCTCTTCAAATCAAGGTGCCCAAGAGAGAGCTACAATGCATTGGTGTCCACCTAGTTTAGGTTTTGTAAAATTAAATTTTGATGAATTCTTGTGTGGTAATCTTGGTATATCTAGAATTGGGGTATGCATTAGAGACAGTTAGGGTGATGTATTAGCAGTTAATTCTTCTCCATTACAACATGGTACTAATAATATAGCTGAAGTGTACACATTATTTTTAGGATTAGTTCTTGCTAGAAAAAAGCATATTTCTACAAATACAAGTGGAAGGTGACTCAATGGTAATTATCAATGCATGTATTAAGCAAGAATCACATAATTGGAGATTAGCATATATATTACAACAAGTTTGGCTACTATTATATACCTTTCAGGAAATATTCATATCACATACCCTTCGTGAAGGGAACAAGGTGGCAGATTACATGGCCAACTAGGGGTGTGATGGTCTAGATGTTGAAATAGATAAATCAATGGGCTTTTTTTAGCATGATAATGATCTGTAAAAACTAATCGCAATTGAGAAACATTATACTTAGCATTTGTAAAGAGTTTTGTGTCAGCATATGTAATGTTTAGTGTAGTTTAGGTTGTCTTTGGGATTGTCTCTCAAGATGGCAGTTGCACTAACCTTTTGACTTCAGTACCTCACACATATCATTTTGTATAAAATAGCGATGTTGGGTTTTCTTTATGGTTCTTTCTCAATTAAGTTTTTGAACCATTTTATTATATAATAATATATATATTGGCACATCCACCTTGCCTTTAAAAAAAAAAAAAAGTCTGGAATATTAGAAAATATTAGAAAAATATTTAAAAATATTAAAAAAACATTAGTCTAGAATATTAGAAAATATTAAAAAAAACATTAATCTAGAATATTAGAAAAATATTAGTATTACATTATGAAACAAAATTAGAAAAATATTAGTGTTATTAGGAAAATATTAGAAAAAACATTAGAAAAACATTAAAATATTAAGAAAATATTAGTCTAGAATTTTAGAAAAATATTAATTTAACATTAGGAAACAAATTTTAAAAAATATTAGTATAACATTAGAAAATACAAAATAATAATAAAAAGTCTAACCCTATATATAACCCTAGTTCTGTAACCCTAATTCTAATCTTAACCCTAATGCTAACTCTAACTCTAAACTCGAACCCTAACCCTAATCCTAATCCTAAATCTATCTAACCCTAACCCTAACTCTAGATCTAACTCTAACTCAAACCCTAACTCTAATTGTAACCCTAACCCTAATGCTAAGCCTAACTCTAATTTTAACCCTAGCCCAAACTCTAATTCTAACTCAAACTCAAACTCAAACCCTAACTCTAACCCTCTAATTCTAACCCTAACCCTAACCCTATTCCTAACTCTATCTCTAATCGTAACCCTAATCATAATCCTATCTCTAATTTCACCCCTAACCCTAACCCTAACCCTAAGCTTATATATAACCCTAGTTTTGTAACTATAATTCTAATCTTAATTATAACTCTAACTCTAACTATAGCTCGAAACCTATCTAGATCTAACTCTAACTCAAACCCTAGTTATAACTCTAATTACATAACCATAACCCTAATGCTAACCCAAACTTTAACTATACCCAAGTATTGTTAACCCTAGAACTCTAATTCTAATTCTTAACCCTAACCCTAAGCCAAAATCTAAATCTAACTCTAGCTCTAACTCAAACTTAAACCATAAATCAAACCCTAATCCTAATCCTAATTCTATCTCTAAACCTACCCCTAACCCTAACTCTAATTCCACCCCTAACCCTAACCCTAGTTTTGTAACCCTAATTCTAATCTTAATTATAACTCTAACTCTAGTTGGAACCCTAACTAGCTCTAACTCTAACTCTAACCCTAATTATACCTCTAATTATAACCCTAACCCTAATGCTAACCCAAACTTTAACTATACCCCTATTGTTAACACTAGAACTCTAATTCTAACTCTAACCCTAAAGTTTTAATTTTAACTCTAACTCTAGCTCTAATTCTAATTAGAACCCTAACCCTAGTCCTAACTCTATCTCTAATTATAACCATAACCCTAATCCTAACTCTATCTCTAACCCTAACCCTAACCCTAACTTTAATTACACCCCTAACCCTAACCAAAACCCTATATATAATCCTAGTTATGAAACCCTAATTCTAATCTTAATTATTATTCTAACTTTAACTCTACCTCAAACCCTAACTAGCTCTAACTCTAACCCTTCAATTCTAACCCTAACCCTAGTCCTAACTCTATCTCTAACTATAACCCTAATCATCATTCTATCTCTAATTCCACCCCTAATCCTAACCCTAACCCTATGTATAACTCTAACTCTAATCTTAATTAAAAACATAACTCTAACTCTAGCTTGGACCCTAACTAGCTCTAACTTTATCTCGAACCCTAATTATAACTCTAATTCTAACCCTAACCCTTATGCTAACCCAAACTTTAACTATAGCCCTATTGTTAACCCTAACTAATTCTAATTCTAACACTAACTCTAATTTTAACCCTAACTCTAGCTCTAATTCTAATTCTAACTCTAACTCAAATCTTAACTCTAACCCTAATTATAACCCTAATCCTAATCCTAATCCTAACTCTATCTCTAACCCTAACCCTAACTCTAGCTCTAACTCTAACTCAAACCCTAACTCTAATTTTAACCCTAACTGTACAACCCTCACTCTAATTGTAACTCTAACCCTAATGCTAACCCAAACTTTAACTAAAGCCCTATTGTTAACCCTAGAACTCTAATTCTAACTCTAACCCTAAAGTTCTAATTTTAACCCTAACTTTGGCTCTAATTCTAATTCTAACTCAAACTCAAACCCTTTAATTCTAACCCTAACCCTAACTTTGGTCCCAACTCTGTCTCTATCTCTAACTATAACCCCAACCCTGACCCTAACTCTATCTCTAACCCTGACCCTAATCATAATCCTATCTCTAATTCTACTCCTAACCCTAACCCTAACCCTAACCCTATATACAATCCTAGTTCTATAATTCTAACACTAATGGTAACCCAAACTTTAACTATACCCCTATTGTTAACAAGCTAGAACTCTAATTCTTATTCTTAGCCCTAACCCTAAGCCAAACCCTAACCCTAACTCTAACTCTAGCCCTAAGTCAAACTCAAACCCTAACTCTAACCCTAATCCTAACCCTAAACCAAACCCTAGAACAAGCTCTCTTTGTCATGTATGATATAGATGTGTAGATAGATGATGTACAACTTGCATCTTTTAAATATAAATTTGTGTACTAGACTACATGTATGTATATTTGTATTTATAATATACATTAGCTTGATCATTGTAGATATGACTTCACATGATCAGCTTGGTTATTAGCCTGAGGGTGATGAGGCTCTTGTTGTGACTCCTACTAGTGTGATCCATGGTGTAGTTTGTAGTGGGGCTTGTGGTGTGGCTCATAGTGTGGCTCATGATGCAGCTCATGTTATGGCTTGTGGTAGGGCTCGTATTGTGGCTCATGGTGTAGTTCCTATTATGGCTCTTAGTGCAGTCCTAGTGTGGCTCTTGGTGTGGCTCCTATCACAGCACCTCCATGCTTTGATATTAATGCACTATTTTCATTTGTAGAGCAAGAGGTTACTAGGTTAGAGTAATCTATACTCTCATTTGATGATAGTATATATAGAGACATCTGTGCGACCATATGTAGGAGCTTACAGGATCTGACTGTTAGATTTAGAGCACATCATTCTTTTACCCCTAATGTATTAGCTGTCATATCTATAGAGCTCAATTCTAAGATTTTGGGAGATGCATCTTTTGAGGATGTCAAGAGGGTGGCCCTAAAAGATGTCATCAAATGAGATTTTTTTCCTATCATATAAGGGTACCCAAGACAGGGTGAGGGGCTATCAAGTGACACATTGCATAGATCTTATTGTTGCTAGTTTGATATATCCTCGTTTCTTGACTATGCATGGTCATTATCCTAATAATAATCAAATTCCTCTTTATTTTGCACAGCAGTTGTACACTGAGTTCCACGTGGGGCTCAACGTCAACTACTTAGATATTCTAGATTATTATGGATAGGGGTGTGGTTGGGTCACAAATTGTGACCAATATTACAGTGTAGAGAATTTTCCACCTCCAAATGTCGGACAATTCATTAGGCAAAGACTTCCTCTAGTGACTCCAACACTAGCTCCTATTGTCGATAGAGTTGTGATTACTTCCTAGAGGGGAGCAATTGACAGTATTGGACACATCACATCTATGACTACCGGTATCACATCTAACTCTCTTGGTTGGTATATTCACACTCGACAAAATTGTCCAAGTCGAATATCTTTGAAGACATCGAGTAGCACTTCAAGCACCTCCACTAATGAGGCATATAAATCTTCTGGACTAGCATTACCAGGTGATGTTCATGCTCTTCCTGAACAACACACACATATGGATCTAGCACTATATCTTTTGGAGGACCTATTGTAGGGTATCGGTTATATTTTTTATACACATGGGATATCAATTCACTCAATAATGGACACCATTAGATTGCATTGAGGCCCCATAGTTCTACAACCATAGACCACACTAGTGACAATAGCCACACAATATTCTACACCAGGCTCACGACACTCTATAGATGGCTTGGGCATACAAGTTGGAGATATCAGGATCACAGCTGAGGGCCTTGATGAGTTTGGTGAGCAGTTACAAGGGCTATATGATATTGATACTAGTTAGAGCATGGGATTATCATCATTCATGGACATGTTATTCTAGCCCAACACTAATTCTACACCATTACCCATCTAGTTACACATGCCACTTCACTCGTCATTACTAGTAGTTGGAGTTGCAGACTTTGGGGTTGGCTTGGGTGCTTCAAGAGATGTTGTTGGTGTATTAGGATAGGATGTTGACACTAGTGCTAGATGTGCATCGATAGATGATACGATGGAGTCTGATGATCATCCTCATGCTTCTAAGACCCAAGTACATATATAATATTTTTAAATTTAAAAATATGAAATTTTAAAATAGTTTAGATAGATATTACAAATTTATAATATATAATATAAATTAAATAAATTGTGTAGGCATAGGTCGCCAAGCACATTATTACATCTAGTGTTGGGTCAAGGCATGTACGTTAGAGAGAGGATTCTATTGAGACACCTAGTAGTGATCAGGTACAAGTTTTAATAGTTTGTAAAGTTATTTATGTTTCAAGCTATATGCACTTATATTCATGTACACATGTATATATATATGTTTAGATAGTTCTAATGTGTGTGTGTGTGTGTGTGTGTGTGTGTGTGTGTAATTTCATTTTTAATTTTATTATTATTATTATTATTATTATTATTATTATTTTGCAGGGCTCAGTTGTTGCACTTTGGCCACATGATGTACAAGAGACTCAATCACAGTGTCGTTATGTCTGTATGCGTCTTGAGGGGTCCCTCTAATAGTAGTAGATATATGTATATTTTGATGCACTTATATATTTGAGACTTTGTATACATGTTTACCTATCTAGAGACTTACATACATATATTTTAGTATCTTAATGACATGTATTTCACTATTTATTTTACTATTTAGTACTTTAGTACCTGGATGACATGTATTTCACTATTTATATTTTACATATACATGTTTATTCAAGACTTTCATGCATTTGTTGTTCACATAGTTTGCAAACATGCATTTCAGTATAGATATTAGATCTACATGTTCATTCTTGAGACATACATGTATATTTTTGTATTTTTGTAGATTACAAATATTTATGTGAGCTTACATTTTAATCTTTATAACATGTATGTTAATTTTGTAAATGCATGTTTAAAAGAAACATATATAATAATTACTTAAATTTATTTAATTTGCATACGAACTAAATTATGAGATGGGGGGGAGGGGAAGAGAAAAGAGAAGGGGAAAGGGAAGAGAGGGAGAGAGAGAGAATGAAAAGAGAAATAAATATTTTTAGTAGGAACCAAAGATTTATGCTTACATTTTAATCTTTATAACATGTATGTTAATTTTGTAAATGCATGTTTAAAAGAAACATTTATATCAATTAATTAAATTTATGTAATTTGTATACGAACTAAATTGAGAGAGTGGGGGGTGGGGGGAGGAGAAAAGAGAAGGGGAAGGAGAAGAGAGAGAAAGGGAAAAGATAGAGAAAGAAAAGAGAGATAAATATTTTTATAGAAATCAAAGATTTATGTGAGCTTACATTTTAATCTTTATAACATGTATGCTAATTTTGTAAATGCATGTTTAAAAGAAACATATATAATAATTAATTAAATTTATGTAATTTGTATACAAACTAAATTATGTGAGAGAGAGGGGGGGGAGGGAAGAGAAAAGAGAAGGGGAAGGAGAGAGAGAGATTAAAATAAATATTTTTAGTACAAACCAAAGATTTATGTGAGCTTACATTTTAATCTTTATAACATGTATGTTAATTTTGTAAATGCATATTTAAAAGAAACATATATAATAATTAATTAAAATGATGTAATTATTTCTATCAAATTATTACATGTAATAAATAAATTTGTATACTTGATGAACATATAAATCAAATTGTACATACAATAAACATATATTTTATCGTTTTGAAAATTATTTTGAATTTCAAATATAATTTTTAAAATCCTTGATACTGTGGTGCTCATGTATATCTAGAGAAATAATGAACAAAAAGAAAATGTATACATGTAAAGGTCATAAAATTTGATTTTTATTTAAATTAGACCATCTCAAGACTCATTTCAACCATGATGTTCACTTATAACATGTAATATATTCTCATGATCTTCACTATCTAGTCTCCACTTGCGACATCCACGCCTAATTTGATTGGATGTAGACAACAACTAGGTGGTTGTATTGTAAAACCTTGTTCTTAGGTTGATAATCAACAAGGTGTATTCCATGTTTGACTATTTTGATTTGCTTCAAATATGTTCACTATATCACAACATAACCTATACCACAAATTCCAATATTTTAAAATTTGATCAATATAAAGTTACGTAGATATATATAAATTCATATATGTGTGTGTGCACATGTATGTATAATACCTATGGGGAACAACATTTCATCACTTTCATCAAGATCATATAACTTTGTCCTCTTTGCAATACATTGCGATAAATAATAATTGACACCTTCATAATTTCCAAGCTCAATAATCACTACAAAGACATCTTTTACAGAACAAGTATGTACATATACAATATAAAAAATAGTTCATTGATAATTAAATAGAAAGTTATGATTAAATTTTATGATACTGACCCACTTTTACCAATCCAAAGACATCATTAAAATTGGAATATCATCAAAATGTTCATCTTCATCTTTATCAAATGTATCGATAATATCAAGTGGTACTAAAAGCCATGCACCTATATATTCATATGTTTGATTGACACATTGTTGATAGTCTGCATCAATGCAACTATCACAACATGAGTATTCTCTTGTCTTCAATGTCCAATTATGATTATCTATACTCATGACTGAATGTAACGAAATTGTCTTTTCTACCCTCTTGCAACCATGAATGTTTTTTTTCAATTGACACCTAAAAGTTCAGTACAAAAATATTGACAAATTAAATTTAAACTTCAACAAAACAAGATTAAACTTAAAAATTAAATTTTAAAACTTAATTACATAAAATGTAAACAAATGTACACATCCATACATGTTATTTTCCAAAAGACTCTATATGGTACTTGTTGACTTGTTCTTGATGATGTCCTAACCTTGTATGATGCAAATTGTCTTACACCATTCAACAACATCATGTGCATTATTTATATGAACTCCCTTATAATTCATTTGATACTTTCGTAGAGCATGTTTGATGCAACCTCTAACACCATCATGTTCACCTTTTCCATGCCCACTCTCAAAGAAACTTCATATGTGTTTTATATTTGTATTACAATAATATCTATATAATGCATAAAATGGTCTAGATGATTTGAACTATGCAACACATCCATCAGACCAAGCATAATGTTTATCAACATTTATGTCTCTTTCTTTTAAATAAGAAAAAAACATATTGAAGCAATGTTCTACATAGTGAATGTCATGTTCTTTATCATCACTTATATAAAAGTGATATTCCTTTTTAATGACTCGTGCTTCAAGTGTAATTTAAACACCATCCAAATCTAACTATGCATATCTATAATAAACATGTACCATAATAGTGATCTTCTTAGAAAAGAAATAATCTAATTAAATTGCTTTTTGATGAGCAAAGGAATAGTTCTCTACAAAATCAATGACTGATAAAATCGTTCCAAGCGAGAAATTATCTCTCAAAGTTTGAAATTGTTGTGCTTACCACTTTTCAAAAGATGTGTATGAATATAAGGTTGAATCAAATTCTTAAATTTGTCCATAAATG
>CM053791.1:557335347-557745347 GCA_028749045.1 Cupressus sempervirens
ACAATATTCAAGAGGTGCAGGCACTAAGACTTCCCAGACACATCAAGGTTGGACAGAAGTAAAAAAGAAAGATTGGCACCTTAAAAAACAAAGCATCAAATGATTTTGATATCAATAACAATAATGAAAGGAAAAGATATTGAATGGATGTTGCTTTGGGTCAATTGCTATGGGGTTATATATATATATTCCCTGTTTTTAGTTTAAATGTATTATATTTTACATTATGGGAAGGTGCATTCTTGCATCGTAGAGTGCATCAAGCTCTGGCATTATGTCAATGGCTATACGATAACATATATGCTCACAATAAAAATAAAAATAAAAATATTAGAAATGTAAGGTTGAAAACGACTTTTTTAATGCTCTTCTACTTGTTGAATACATTGCAAGGACAAAAAAGGAATTAGGGCATTGTCATCTAACTCTTACGAACCACAGTCTCTTATTGCCATCTCAACTTCTCTATGCTCATGAGTTTAATCAAAGAAGATTTGGGGCCAAATATTGCACTTCACAAATCTCAACCAATAAGGAGTTCCTCCATATTAAATTTCTTAATGTTTAATTTATTGCCATTAAATTTTTCCATATATATTTTAGAATTTTCCTAAAACAAGATTTCTTATTCACATGCTCCTGCACAAAATAAGATTAGTCCAAAAACATGTTTATTGCCAACTAGAACCTAAGCTGATCAATTTCCAATAACAAATGAAAGGAAGCTAAAATTTCCAATAACAAATGAAAGGAAGCTAAGTTGCTTAGCACACACTGCAATAAGCAAATGAAATGTGCAAAGGCGCAAGACCAGTACAAAAAGGTATATATGAGGAAAGACCTTCCAAAAGAAAAGTTCACACTTACAAAGCCTGTAACTAATTGTATTACAATACCAATATACTCAAACAAATATAGACATATGCCCTTATAAAGTATCAACAACATTAAATATTGAGGTAATTTCTACACCATAATGGCATTTCTACAACAACCTATGAAAATTTCATCCAAACATCCCAATAAACAAAGAAACAAATAAAAAAACTGCCTAATAGTTTTTGAAACCCATTAGGTAATTTGTATGACACTGAAAATTCATGACACAAATGTCACTTCATGTCGAATTTGATTGCAAAGCTATATTTAGATTATTCCTTATATCTATCATAGTTTCACTTAAGATATCATACCCAACATTCTAATAAGTACCTTAGTTTGTCAGAGTTCTCCATTTAAAGATGATTTATGAAATGATCCATAGAGTATTATAATACTTGTCGATATTGTGATGTCTCTCCCATAATCATCCTCTTAACATCAAAGAATGTATCTTGGGAAGCTCTCATATCTTATAATGTCAAAAGATACTCTTATAACTCCTTGTACACACTCCAAGATAAAGGTAAGAAGGGTGGGAACAACTCTAACCTCATAAAAAGGCAAACATGGTAAGGAAACTAAATGCACCTTTAAGACAGAGTCTAAGCTCTATTAATTCAAAAAAATATTTTTAAAAAAAATTAAATGTTTAGACTTTATCATAAATGTTTTCCCTTTTTTAAAATTGTAAATTTGAATTTTATAAACAGAAAATTATGTGTATATAATTGTGCCTACAATTTTTTGTGTAATTTTTCTATTCAATTGTTCCCCCTTTTTATAATCACAATCCTAAGTCTCCAAGCATCTAATAAGAATAAGTTAAAAATAAATTGTATCAAAAGTTAGAATTAGATAACATAGTTCCGCTCATCATCTGGAAACAGAGAAATCCAAATTACTCTGTTCTTCACCGATATCTTATGAACAGAAAAGAAAAATTTCTCCGCTTTAAATCATGGAGGACGAAAAATGCCTGTAGGATCAAATGAATCAGTCTAATTTTCACAGATCTTTATCAGACGAGAAAAGAAAAGAAAATATCCTCTGCTGTACATCATGGAGGATGGCAGATACAGGCAGAATCGAAGAAATCGATCAATTTTTCACAGATCTTTCCGTTCAAATTGTTGCTCATGTATGATTTGAAAGAATCTCATTCACACTGCGTATATCCATGCTCTTCCTGTCCACAACTGTTCACTTTCAGCCAAACTCTCATCATCACTCTTCCAAATCAACGGCGTCCTCTCAGCCAGATTCTTTGCCATTGCGTCTGCCTTGTACTGCAAACCCTCACGGGACGCGTGATTTCTTGACAAGGAAATCAGATTTTCTTCCCCAAATTTTTGTTTTTCAGGCCAGTAAATTTTCCACTGTTTTCTTGAGACATCACGCGTCCGGCCCAAGCCTCGCATATAATAGCCTAATGGCTAATAACATTTCATTGAGTGGAAAACTTCATGTTCTATAATTACCATAGAAAGAGAGGTCTTTAATAGGTTTCATCTTTGCACTAAACTAAGTAGCTAAATAGCAATATAAGGATATATTTTGGTGCAAGTCTAAAATTAGGTTTTGTGTGGAATCCACTTATAAATATTATATTTTTATTCAGAATTTTTTAAAGAAAATTATATAATTTTAAAAACATC
The DNA here is from genome assembly GCA_028749045.1 of Cupressus sempervirens. Taxonomy (NCBI): domain Eukaryota; kingdom Viridiplantae; phylum Streptophyta; class Pinopsida; order Cupressales; family Cupressaceae; genus Cupressus; species Cupressus sempervirens. The sequence continues at coordinate 557,337,885 of CM053791.1, forward strand.
AATTCATTAAAAATTTATATACAAAAACTATTGTTCCAAGAAGGAAGATTGTCCAAAAAAAGGGTTTATTTGAGTTGGTTATATTTCAGATTCACTAGTTTTGAATTTATTAGAATTTTTTCATAGTCACCACCTAGTATCTCACTATAGATATTTTTAATCTCTCACTCAATTTAACATTAATTTTTCTAATGTGTGTGTTTGATGTAGCATGGCATTACAATATTGAGCTTCATCCTTAGAATCAATCATTTATTGCATTTTAGAGAGTGGTGGAAAAATATTTTACATTGCAACTCATTAGTTTTAATAAGTAGAGGCAAGAAAGTAGTTTGCAAGAGCTTCAAATAGTCATTGAGCTAAGATTATAGGTTTCAGGTAAGATATGATGTCCATAGGTAGGACTGATGTACAAGATCTTCAAAAATTAAGTTTTTTTTTTTTTTTTTAACTTTTGAACATATCATTATGTTCAAGCAATGAAAGCATAATCACTGAAGGTTTTCATTTTTTGTGACAAAAATGTGATTTCTCTTTGCTGAAGTGACTAATTTCATGTAATCATGGCCTTACACTAATATGTAATAGGTTAAAATTTTGACAAGAAAACATCCAATTTTTTGTTATTATTATTAGGAATAAGTTGTAGCATACTAGTTTCAAGAAAGAAAACTAATCTAGATGCCATGATTATGTTTGCACAATTTAAAAAATAATAATTACATGGCAAGAGTAAACTTTGCATGATTGTAATAGAGAAAAGTAAATTTTTTTATGATTCTCTTAACTACATAAAATTTATATCAATACAAAATCATAAATGGAAAGAGAACTTACTGTGCACTTAAGAGAAAAGCAAAGAAAGTTGTCAAGAGCGACTGGACAAAGTGAAGAAGGTTGTCAAAAGTTATTGTGCTTTAACTTTGAATGGGGGAAATGTATCATTGGGGTGTTGAACCACCTGACCATAGATCAACCTAGCGACATTCTAAATTTCAAAAACAAAGTACTTCATTTTATGCAATCATTTCAATGATGGATAGTTTATTTATAATCTCCTCAAGGTCAAATTCTAGATTTTTGAGTGCTAGTTTTCTAGTTGAGAGAAGTTGTAATAAGATTTTACAATTTTATTTGCCTATATTCATTGATTGTCATGCAAGTTACAAAACCATAAAGTTTACTTGGGAATCTCTAGTTGGTTCTTGGAGAGTTGAGCAACTTTTTTGGATATCAATAAAAGTCCTAAAGTGTTACTAAATGCTCCTTATAAGTCATGTTCAACCATTCAATCTATATGTACATTTAGCTAGGAATTTTAACCCACAAAGGGTTTATGCAAGATATCCCAATCATATTCTCAGGTTTTTGAGTTCACTTCTTGTCTTGTATCCTACATTCCATTTGTAAACATTCAATGATTTTTCTCACTTCAAGGCTAACACTATATTTTTAAGAAACTAATTAGAAAATATCATTATAGTTTATGGATCAAGTGGCATCGCGACAACTTGAATCTCTTGGAGGCATGTTGTGAATGTTTTGATGGCTTGTGCCTACAACCAAATTGAGTAAAGAGAAGATACATTTACTAAGAGAAATAGAATCACCCAAGTCTTCAAGCAAAATTCTACAAAATGGAGGATTCCATTGAACCTATATCTCAACCATTGGAGACCATGAAAGGCCGTATGGAAGTTTTCAAAGGTTGACAAAATTCTTCCAAACTAACCTTTACTTAAGTGATGTGCCAATGTTAATATGGTTTACTTTGAAAGGGAGTACAAAATGTTTAAGAATCGAATCACCCAACTTGAGGTGTATTGCAGTAATGCATATTACCTTCAAATCAAAGGATCTTCTTTATGAGTGGAAGGTTGACAACACATGCTACATCTTGATTTGCAAATTTCATATACTTTGTTATGAAAAATACATCTATAAGTTCTTGGGAGCTTTTTAAATAAATAATGAGGAAGAATCTATTATCAGATATATCAATAAGAAGAAGTCTACAAAATGACAATTTTTAAAATAAAAATACAAACATATACTAGTTAATTTGGTATAAGAATAAATATATATCAAAAATAATAATTAATATATAAAAATAAAAATACAAACATATACTAGTTAATTTGGTATAAGAATAAATATATATCAAAAATAATAATTAATATATAAATTTTTGTAATCATCTTTATGAATGTATGTTGTTTTCCAAACTAGTTAGCATAGATAAATTACAATCATATACTCCTTATCCTGAAATAGTTGTTCTTGCTTTTCCACATAAAATGAAGAGAAAAATAATCCGAAAAGAAAAATAATAAAAACTCCAAGAACAAATTTGAAAATTGTGGTCACAAAGAAAACTGACGAGTGTTGCAAGAAGGGTGGGAAGAACCATTTTACCTCCTATCAATAAGACAATGTAGTCAATAGAAGGGTAGTGAAATTGACGACTAATCTAAGGTTTCTTGCACTACTTATAAGATTGGTAATTTGGAAATAGAAGCATTGCTCAATATCTAAAACATATAGGCAGTGTTAAGATTTTCAAGTGGAGTTTCTGTTGATCAAACATTGTTTGATGTTGCTCATCTAGATGTGTGTGATGTCACCATGGGCAATCCATGCTGACAATGGCTGCCGGACAACTTATTATATACACCCCATCCAATGTTAAATAGTCTAAGTTAGTTATATTTTTCATTGTAAAGTGGTGCATTCTGGTGGCACCGTAGACGGCGCCATCCATGCTTGGTGCGAGAGCAAAGTAGACTTCTATAAGAAGTTTAATAAATACGATGTCATCGAAAAAATTTAAAAACCTTCATGTTGTATGCTTATGGAGACAGAGAGCAGCTTAAGGATGTACTAAATCTTCATGGGAGAATGTGTCTTTTGGAGAGAACTAATGTTGATTAAGTTTCACGTAATATAATTTTTCATCGCATGTATAGTTGGAGAAGAAGCTGAACCGAATTTTGGCTTGCCTTAGTATTATGCTACAAAACAAGGTGTCATATGTGTTATCAAGTGAGGAGTAATTGTTTCCTGATCGGTTATGTCTATGTTTTTGCGGTCCAAAGATCTCAAATTGTAGTGTGATTTAGTAAGGATCTTATTATCGCGCGCATTGGTGCTTTCGGGACAATGAACTTATTTCTTGTATGCTGAAGAATGTTTGAGGTGTTGCGAAACATCCATTTACAAGATTTGATGTGCAGGAATAGCTTCGAAAGTTGAGATTGCTCCTAGTTTTGACAAAATTGTCAATTTGTACACATACTAAATGACTGTCAAAACATGTTTATTTTGATCACAATGAACACGCAATCATATCTATGTTGAAGGCAGTAAGTTCATTTCATTAAAATCTTCCATTCTTTCATTGAATCTTCCCAAACCATTTTAAGCATCAGATCTATACTCGCATTGAGCCAGACTTTTTACCCACAAGAAATCTCTCCATTCTATCATAGCATCATTCTTATGATATTGAATTCTCTTATTGTCCTTCACTTAAATCTTTCAATCATTCTCCTCATCCTAACACTCAAAAATCTGTTTTCAAGCAATATCTCTATAGTTTACAAATCATTGAGTTATTGCCATTCCTAGTTGGTCTTCCCCAACACTAATATTTTAGGATACAATTGTTGTCTACAGAACTTTCAATTACAATGTTTGCTTCATTCCCAACAAACAATTTAACACGTCGCATTTAAAATGGTCAATTCTAGTATGAATTCAAATAGAACAAAAAAAATTCAACGAGGCTGATTTCAAAGAATAACTTTATTTTTTAATATTTTAAGTAATATTTTTTCTTAAATACATTCTCTTTGTTTTAATATTGCAAAATTGATTCAACAGAAGCCCAGTTACAAGCCTGACTGCTGAATCAAGAATTCCTGATATGCTCGTCGCTCATATTAGACTACAATTCTTCTTCTTTTTTCAAATCATGACCTATACTTTGTGGGATGGATTATCCAAACAAATAAATGTTAACCTTTTGTGTTAGTAACTACTTAGAGTTTTGATGGTTTAGTAGCGTACATTTGTGAAGTTCATATTTAATTTGATATGTAATTCGGTTCTTGTGATGTCTACCAGAATGGCTTATCATCAAACAAGAAATTCTTCGATCTGTTTTGAACTTTCCATATTTTATGCATTTCATTTTTTATGGGCTTTTGCCAAATAGTTGTATTAAATATCATGCATTTTGCCTTGTTGAGACATTTTTAAGACGCATAGTGTAATATTTCCAAATCTTCTGCACTTCAACTGTAGAAATGACAATCAGGTAATGCTAAATAGTTTGGAAGCATTTTTTAGTAAATTATCAACTGATGGAGTTGTCCATTAATGACAAAGTTGGTTACATATAGAACTGCCAGAGATATACAAATTTCCTGACAAAATGCTTCAAATGGATGGGACAAATGCAAGTCGGGTGATTTTGGCAGAATACTCTTCCCCCTTGTCCTGGCAGTTTTCCTGAACATTGAGTTTGGCTGGAAAATGATGTCAGAATCAACCTTCGAGGGCTGATACCCTTGCAAAAGAAAACTTACGTATTGAAAGATACATAAATGCAAAGAAATGTGATTGAATCAGAAGAAAATACAACAAAAAATAGAAATAAAAAATGACATATCTAGAATACATGTTGCAGCATAGTAGATTGTGGCTGCCATCAACTGATATTTTTCAAGACATACAAAATGACGGAAATACACAAGATCTTGAGCTCTTAAAAATGTACTATTGAATCACTTTATAAAACAAACCACCTCCATTCGTTACATTTGAGTGCAATAACCTACTCGATCAAAAATATTTTCAAATCACCTCCTTGCCTTTTAACTCCATATCATCCACTTTGTTCTTTTTGTGCGTGGTACATCTTACTCTGTTTTACTATCACAGACAATTACAGTTTGCTCCTAGTGAAAAAGCGTCCTTTGAGCATGAGGAACAACTGGGCATGCCTTGGCAATATCTTTGCTGAAATAAATTTGATCATGCTTCCATTACATCAAGAGAATGTGTATCAATATTTTACGACACGGAGGTAAGCCTTTGTCCCACCTAACACTTGCCTGTTAATCTCTCCTACAGCCATCACTATCTTAGAATTCTTATTTCTCTGTACAGTCTGAAGCCACCAGCAACTGTACTAATTTTGCACCAAAATTGTGATCGCACTAAGCAAGTGCACAAGCAGAATGGAGAATCTAAATAGCAACAGTTGCATCCCAGGAGACCACCTTATTGTCTGCCAGAATGACAGCATGAAAAGTAGTGGTTTCTTTCAGTTCGCAGGGAACAAGTAGCAAGCAAATGATTCACACGCACCACAGTTTTACTTGATATTCCCCACACCTAGGATGCTCTCAAGATATTTTAACACGTACCAACTTCGATACAAACTAATATGGCTCATGTTTCTGGAAAGGACGATCTTCTGAAAACAAGCCTTGCTCTTCAGCACACTGATTAAAATCTCCATTTCCATGGCTGAAATGTGCCGAAAGAGAGGGCGACAAAGGTGTATACATGTCTGCAAAGTAAATTGCAATGTCGAACAATGTCACTCGTTAGCATACTGACTGCTTCCAATCATATGACACATCTAGCGAATCAAATTACTAAGAATGCTGTTGTATTTTTTAAGAGAGAAGCCAGTTTGGGCATACTTATTGAGGGGCTCTTGTCATAGTCTTTTGTTATGTGCAACAGAACTGTTCCAGACAGGACAATAATAAAACCACAGATCTCTGATGCAATCTTACTTCCACTCTGACCATCCCAGTCCTGCAAATAAAGAGAGTCTCAAATTGGTATGAGCCAAAGAAAATACATTGTCAGATACAGCCACTTTAATATCGAACATTGACCTGAAATTATGTTTCAAGTTTGAATGTGCAAACTAGATGCATACCTTGAACATTATGATGCTTGCAAGGATGGTTAGTGTTGTGAACATGACATAGTAAATTGGAGAAACCACTGCAGTGTTGAAAGTGTCAAGAGCCTGAATTGAAGAAAGGAAGCCTCCGTTAAAGCACAGCATATGTTCATAAAGATGCACTGGTGTTTCAAAACATGGAAGTGGAAACAATGGATTATATTGTACATAAGAATACACTTTTAAGTACCATGCATATAAAAAGTACCAAAATGTACGATTACATTCCCATAGTTTATCAAGATTCAAGATAGTACATTATGATTAACTATCCATTTAATATAGCCAACAGTGAAATATTGTGATGGTTTAAGTAGTGTTGTTGTTCTCAAGGTTCAAATCAAATGCCATTGGGGATGAGGTTCCTCATTTGTGACGTTACCGGTTCATAGCTCCTGGTCAAAACATTTACCCCTCTTTATTATAAATAAAATTGAACAAGACGGAAAACAAAAAAAACTATCCATTTAATATAACTATAAAATGCTTGATAGTGAGTCAAGAATAAATGTAAAAGAGCCAAAATCAAATTATTATATATTCTAAATAAAAAAAGAAGAAATTGTTGAGGCCATAGCCATCCTAAGAAGCTATATTTACCTACTTAGGCAAAACGAAAATATAGGACCCATAGAAATTGAATAGTCTAAGGTAAATTTGCTGAGGGTGATCAACGATTGCAAAAATCAAAAGTGGTAGTGATATATTAACATATAGTTAAATGAAATGGCAAGTTTGTAAACCTTGATGAAGAACGCACACATATTTCTTTGTGCTGTGTAATGTCCCTTATCAGGACATTAACTTAATAATCCAATTTCTCCTGAGACTATTGTAAATTCATTTAATATATATTTCTTCTATATCTGATCAATGATTTTACAATGTTAGTATCCTATATATATATATATATATATATATATAGTTTTTCACTCTTAGAATCATGTCCTTCATAATAACAATTATATTATATTAAGCATGTATTATATTAATAATAATAGAAATTATATTTCTTATTAATATTAATTAAAAAAATTACACTATTACATAAGATACTTTATATATTATTAATAATATGTTTAATTATCATATTTTAAAAGTAACATACTATGCAATATTTAGAATGATTATAATAAATAATATTTATATTATTATTTATTTAATTATATGGATCTTATTGGATGGGGATATTACAATCCTCCCCTCTCATATTTTGCTTGTCCTCAAGCAAAAACCATTTATATGTGACTTTTTTGAAGAACCATCATATGAAACATATAATTGGATGCAATAAGATTTAGTATACATCATAATGCATGAAGACACAAAGCATACATAAAGTAGACATATGGATGCATGAAAACACAAAGCAAACACATGAATGCATGAAAACATGAAGCAAACATGATGTAGACACATAATACATGCATTCTTCATTAATGCCTTTATTTCTTTGATAGAATCATGCAACCACAAGTGATCATAGTGCACGTGTATATAATTTTAAAAAAATACGAGTAATCATAAATTACTCCAAGTCAATTCTCTAAGAGTCTGTTTGGTTCATAGAATTAAAAAAACCCAGATTTCTACAAACCTTGGTTTAGCCAAATCAAGGTTTTACAAACCTTCTTTCCAATTTTTGGGATTTTACTTGAACCGTTTGTTTCACTCGGAAGATGCATGTGAAGACACATTTTTATGCGTAAGCTTGGAGTTGAAGGAAAATTTCAAAAAGTAGTCCAATCTATTGTTTTTACACTCCTTAAAAAGCATAACCAGGTTTTGATTTTCAATTCCTACTTGCTAGCAGGAAGTTGGAAAACCCGGTTTTGAGGCAAAATTGGAAGTCCGGTATGCTAATTCCATTTTGCCAATTTTGAAACAAACGCAAAAATTTTCAAATCCGGATTTTAAAAAAGCAAATTCCTATCATCTTCCAAGAACCAAACGAACCCTAATAGAATGAATTTGTTCATCATTTAACACTCATATAAACCTCGAAAGATAAAAGTAGTTGATGTTATCCAAGTTGCGTAGATGCCAAAAGTGGAAATGGATTCCCTTGAAGTTTATAGCTCCAAGTCCGCATCGCAAAAGATTACAAATCGCTGACCCCTACCCTATCTTGGGACAAAGATCCAATTGCTTGGACTTAGACAAGCCCCTCCTTGGTAACATCACCGCCTTCTCTTATTAGCCATATGAGAATAGGATAAATGTATATTCAATCATTTTATTATTTTGACTCAATGAAGGATAGAGTAGATGTTATTATCTGAATTTAGGATCGGAAGGTATAGATGTTATCCAAGTTGCCTAGATGCCAAGTGTGCAAATGGATTCCCTCAAATTTTACAGGTCCAAGCCTAAGTCACAAAGGATTACGGGTTGCTAACCCCTACCCTATCTTGGGACAAAAATCCAATTGCTTGGACTTATACAAGCCCCTCCTTGGTAACATTACTACCTTATCTCACTGACCATATATGGAGTAACATTCATTCTTATATATCTAGTCATATTATTATTTTAAATCAGTGAAGGATGGAGTACATGTTATTATCTGAATTTAGGATCCGAAGGTATAGATGTTATCCAAGTTGCCTACATTCCAAATGTGCAAATGGGTTCCCTCAAAGTTTACAGATCCAAGCCCATGTCCCGAAGGATTATGGATTGCTAACCCCTACCCTATACTAGGACAAAAGATCCAATTGCTTGGACATAGACAAGCCCCTCCTTGGTAACATCATACTCTTCCTCTCATAGATCAAATATTAATAAAATTTAAAAAATAATTCTATTTTCAATGATAATTTGGCATGATACTATTAGATCATTGAAATAAATATCCAATTTAAATGTATACTTAGAATATATACATATATTCTACCTATTATGTATAGATATTTTAATCTATATTTTCAACCATATTATCTCTTTATCATTACCAAATACATTTAATAAATTATTAAATCATATATACATAATGGAATAGGCATATAATGCTTATAGCTTCTCTATGCATGTGGTCCACGAGAAGGTTTTGTGATTATTATATCTTTATATATATATATATATATATATATATATATATATATATATATATATATATATATATATATATATATATATATATATATATATATATATACTTATTAACGCTTTCCATTATTACCTTGCATTATATAAACTCAAACTCCATTTTTATATTAAATTCACTCTATTTAAATCCCCCTTGGTGGTGGGTCCCTAAGTACTTGCATGGCGGATGAAATCACTAACAAGACTCTTTGGTCTTCTTCCTTTGACCATCACTCATTTTATGCTTCATATAATTGGGTAGACTCATCATTGCATTCACCAATACTATCCTTATTTCAAAATTTTCTAAGTATAATATTAATTAATACATTATATTTTATGTTATTAGTAACCGCACATAGGGTTATAGACATTGACTCTCTTTATTCGTATCTTGAAATCTGAAGATGACATCACGACTTGATGTTTATGCATACAAATTTTAATTGATAGTTGTGGCCTACAGACGGCTTATGGATCCCATGCATGATTTATCCATTTCTAATATCCTCACCCTTCGTGATGTGACTATTATTTGGGGTGGACTAGTATGATTATGTCTCTTTTCATAACATGTTTCCAACTGCCATTCCATCTTATTAGGTTGCACCAATAGCGTGTCACCTTGTCAAATATAACTTTAATTACATGATATAACCACCATATTATGACCTTACCAATGTCAAAAAGATGACACCATAAACTAAATCCTCCCCATTTGGCACTTAACATTAAATTGGAAGTACTTCCATAATTTATGATTCTTCATTTACGATTTTGTTTTCGGAGGGATGTTATAAAACTATTGTACATAATAAATATAATATATAAATGTGTACCCCCCAATTCTAAAGCCTACTGTTCAGCTAAGCAAATACCTAAAAATTGTATATAATATACAGTATTTACTATTTCCTTTGTAACGTTGATTATAGCTCTCAATAAAGATGGCATATGGTGATGCCTGAAGAGCTATGCCACATGTCGACATGAGTAATCTTGTATATAATTGTATGCCTAAAACTATAGTTGATAGTGTAGTATTTCATTCCAACCTAATATATTATGCTCCATAATGGTTTCAGTAGCAATTATTTTGATTATGCCAAACTATATGAGTTGTGAACTAAAAGTCTGCTCCCCAATTAAGAATGTCCACCCAAAATTTTCTAATCATTCGATTCAGATTATAAACTTAGTTGAATCATTTACATCCATGACACTTAAGAAAAAAATATTGCCAACCATGAGTACTTGCCTACAATGTTTACTTATTATTGTTCAAGATAAATAAACCTCTCTTGATCTCGTTCTTCGATCTATTTGACCGTGTAATGTTCTGTTCCAAATACACACGAGAGAGGCAACAACTTCACATAGGAACTGTGAAGCTTGCCTGTGGTGTACAGAATAAGGGTTACCACATACACAAAGACCATACAGTGAGGAACGATAATACCTTAAGTCCGTACGATAGTGCAGGAAGGTGTCTATAGAGCGTTGTCAAAATCCGTATGGTAATGCCCTAAGTCCATATGGTGTTGGTGGTAAAACTTCGTACAGTATTGCAGAGTCCATACAGTGATGCAGAATTGAGACCGTACGGTGGATGTTGGATGCCCCACGGTGGATGTTGAATATTGGACGTCATATGGTGTTTGCCTAGGATGTTGTATGCTCGATGTTGGAGGTCGTACAGTGGTAGGGTGTCTGTATGGTGGTACGTAAGTAGCAAAGGGGTGTGTAAACCGAATATGTGGTCCATACGATGGAAATAAGAGAGTCGGAGTGGTGGGAGTGGGTTGGATGGTGGCCCCCTGGCGATGGAGATCAGATGGACGAGACCGGAAGGAAGTCCATAATATACTTACCAATCCCAAATCATAGAATTATGCAATTAACACAGAATGAAGAATTACTACTCGCATATACTAGATAGCTGCAGTTCCAATCACAAAATATAATTGCATACAAAGATGGTGCTCTGGATGTGCCAGATTCGAAGCAAAGGAATACACAGACATAATAGGGTGAGGGTTGAATCCCAACAAAATTGGAGAAAGCCGAGTAGGAAAGATCTTTCACTTCCGAAATGGCAAAAAATGCTTAACTCCAACAAGAATTCGCAAAACAAAGAAATAATCTAAATCGCATATTAACTACTACCTACATGTTGTGCTTAAATACCCTTCTAAGGAACTTTCTCGATGGTTTACAAAGATCGCCGACAACCACACCTACGAAAACAATTAAATAAAAAATGGGTCCGAAATATACTAAATCATTCGGCCCATAAACAAAGGCTTGATTAATTATTTATTTTATGATGGGAACATTATAGTCCTCTTGTCCAAAAATTTGCTTGTCCTCAAGCAAATGCAATGTTGGATGCTACAGAATGTGTTCACTTTCCCAAGTCGCGTTGTCCAATGGCAAGTGTTTCCAGCATACGAAGTATTCCTCAAGGCATGGTTTCGCAGAGTCTACTCCCATACATCAATGATCTTGGCAGGTTCTAATACGAGCTTCCCTTCATTGAGCAGTGGAAGATCTGTGGTTACTGCGATGTTCTGTCCCATGACTTTCTTCAGGCAAGAAACATGAAAGACGTTATGGATGTGACTTCAATCTGGAAGTTCCAATTCATAAGAAACTTCACTGATGCGGCGAGCTACACAATAAGGACCATATACATGGCCTTAGTATTTCTTTCCCTTTTGCCTTCAATGAGGACAACCTGTATGGCTGGAGTCTGAGATAGACCAAGTCTCCCACTTCAAAAATTCTCTATCTGATGTCTGTCAGCGTAGATCTTTTGTTGATTCTGCGCCCTTTGTAAGTTCTCCTTCAAGAATCTTTGGATGTCTTGCCCTTCTTGAAGCCAGTCCCTCGCCCTTGGTGCGTAGTTGTCACCTATTACCATGTCAATAAATGAAAAGGGTTCATCTTCGTAAAGTGCTTTGAATGGTGCCTTCCCAACGGACATGTGATAAGTGGTATTGTAACAGTATTCCCCCAAATGCATCCATTTGACCCATGCCTCCAGTTGTGCCAAAATGTAGTTCCGGAGGTAGCATTCTAGCCACTTGTCACAATCTCTATCTGTCCATCTGTCTGAGGGTGGTAGCTAGTACTTGGCGACAATTCTGTTCCTACCAACCGAAGCAATTTTGTCTAGAAAATACTAAGAAACCGACCATCCTTGTCACTAACAATGTTTCGGGGTAGCCCGTGCAGACGAAAAACTTCTCTGAAAAATAAGTCAACTACCTGTGCGGCCTAGAAATCTGAGGAGATGGCGAAGAAGTGTGCATACTTCGTTAGTCTACCAACCACCAAAAAGATACAATCCTTCTCATTTAACTTAGGAAATCCGGTGGTGAAGTCCATAGAGATACTTTTCCACTTTTGTTCTGGTATAGACAAAGGTTGCAATAATCCAATAGGTAAAGTGTGTTCGGATTTGTTTTACTGACAGACTGCACATTTCCGTATGTATTGCAATACATCTCCTTTAAGTCCCTTCCATGAAAACCTCTCTCGGAGCTATCTATAGGTTTTGAGAAAATTCGGGTGCCTGGCCAAGGTTGAGGCATGTACTTCCCTCGGGATTCTCTACTTCAGTTTGGATTCAGGCACTAAGTATATCCAATCCTTGTAGCAAATGACGTCATCCACCACTTTGTATTGGTCATCCTGAGTTTCGCCATCCATTAGTTTACATGCAAATGTGTTTTTGGAATATTCCACCAATGAGTGTAATTTCAAGTTAGATGAAATATGAGGCAGTAAGCAGATGACGTGTTTTCTTGAAAAGGCATCACCGACCACATTCTTCTTTCCCTTCACATATTCAATGTTGAAATCAAAAGCCTGAATCTTACTTACCCATTTTTGTTTCCTCTCGTTCAGATCCCGTTGCTTTAGAAAAATATCTCAAACTATTATGATCGATACAAACGACAAACTTGGCCCCTACCAAATACCGTCGAAACTTGGTCAATGCATGCACAATGGCCAACATTTCTTTGTCATAAATGGAATATAAACACTCTGCTTGTGTAAGCTTTCGAGTTTCATAGGCTATAGGGTGGCTATCTTGCATTAATACCGTGCCAATGCCCTCTCCGAATGCATCACACTCTATAATGAATGTTTGAGTGAAACCAGGTAAGGCGTGAACCAAGCAAGTGCTCATTGCTTCCTTTAACTTATCAAAAGTGTGTTGCACTCTTTCATTCCATTGGAACGAAACTTTCTTGGTCAGATTCGTTAGTGGTGCGCCGAGCTAAGAGAAACCGTTTACAAACCTCCAATAAGAAGTTATAATTGCACAATCCCAAGAACCCTTGCAACTCAGAGAGCAATTTTGGTGGGCGCCAATCCAAGATAGCTTGAATCTTCTCCTGGTGGACCTACACTCCATATTTACTAACAACATGCCCTATGTACAATATTTCTGTCATCCCGAATTCACACTTGGATTGCTTGGTGTACAAGGACTGAACCTTCATGATCCCTAGGACTGCATCCAAATGTCTTAAAGTGTTCTCCACAAGTTTTGCTATAAATAAGGATATCATCAAAAAATACCAATAACTACTTACGCAACTGTTTGTTGAAGACGCGATTCATGCAAGATTGAAAAGTAGTTGGTGCATTCGTTAATCCAAACAACATGACCAAGAACTCATAATGCCCTTAGTGACAACGAAAAGCCGTCTTCTCCACGTCTTCTTCCTACATGCAGATCTAATGGTATCCGGAATGGAGATCTATTTTAGAAAAATAAACCATAGCATGCAATTCAACTAATAATACATCGATCCTAGGAAATTTAGTGCACCGTAGTCCACACACATGCGCATTGTCCCATCCTTCTTTTATACTAATACTACTAATGATGCAAAAGGGCTAAAGCTGGGATGGATCCATCCTTTCTCGAGCAGCTCTTGGATCGTCTTCTTGATCTCATCTTTGAATTTTTTGGGGTGACGATATGGCGTGGTGATAACCGGCTTGACGCCCGCTTCCAACTCGATGGTATGTTCGAACCCTCAATTGCAGGGGGGGGGAATGCCAGGATGAGTGTCTATAAAAATTTTATCATAGGTACTCAAAATATTCTAAAGGAAATCATCCCAGTGGGGTATCTGTTGTCCTTTTATTGGTTCTGTTGAAATGAAACAATGTGTAGCCCATGCAATGTCATCATATCAACAAATGGCCTCCATCCATTGTGCCGAAATTTCCTTCAGTCCCTCACTAGCCATCCCACAGAGAACAACCTTCTTCCCATGGGCAACAAAAGTGAAGCCCATCCACTTGAAACTGTATATTCATCAAGTGTCTCCATCCATTGTATGACCAGAATAACCTCCATATCATCTAGGTCCACTATAATGAAATCCTCAGTCACCGTGTAGTTAGCCATGGTGATACTCAGTTGGGGAACAAGGTGCATACAAGGCAAAAGTGTTCCTCCAATGACCTTGACCTGGAATCCTTTGTGCATCTCAATAGGTAGACCTCTTCTTTTCACTAAAGATGAGTTTATGAAGATTAGAGTGGCTCCACTATCAAGCATCACAATAACTTCTATCCTTGAAGGGTTCTTCGTACACGAAATGCCGCACATATTGGGCTCCCAGCTAGGGCGATGGTTCCCCCACGTCGTACCAATGCGACAATCCTTTTTGTACAGTTCAAATTAACCATTTTGGAGTCCTCATGGGGATGATCTTCTTTGGGTAGATCCTCCTAATCGTCCTCATCATCGAATACAACTTCGATGTAGTGTATTTTCCCTTTATCGAGGCATCTGTGCCCAGGTTCATATGGTCCCTTGCAATTGAAACATAGTTCTTCCTTCCGAGCTCCTATCTAGTAGCTTCATCCAATGAAGGTTACTTCAACAAATATTTGTTATCTTTGTCCCTTGGAAATACTAGCAGTTTGGAGTGAGACTAACCTTGAGAGGATGATGCCGATGATGATGCTATGCTTCACGCCTTTTTTATAGCCTCTGAATCGGTGGTAAGATTGAAACCTTTTACCCAACCCCTCAGTGGTTTTGTCAGTCCATCCATGAAGAGCACTATCCATCTCCTTTCAGAAATGTCTAACCAAAACAGAGTTTCTAAAATTTTGTGATGTACTGGTCGACCGATGCAATTTTCCTCAAATGTGTCAACTCTTTGAAATTAAGTTCCAGATCTTTACCATCAAACCGATCTATCAATCTTTCAGTGAATTCTAAATAAGTATTTACTTGGTCATGCCCCAAAGTGATAATGTCATGATGCCACCATTCATGCGTCATTCCCTCCAAGTGGAGTGCTACAAATTTAATTGCTTCTTCTGGCATTGGATTAAGCTGGAAGTATAAACCTTCATTACCCATGCTTGAGCATATATGGATCTAAATCCGCCAAATGGTGACAGATTTACTTTACTCAACTTTCTTCTGAGATCGTCGTTAAAATATCCTCAGTTTCCACCTCTAGAATATTGCATTCTCAATTATACGTAGTCTTTGTAGGATATATCCTCTTCCAAGTTTGCATTCTTCCAGTCTTCCTTCAACTATTCTTCAATTTCCTCAAAGGTTGGTTGCCTTCCTTTGTGTGGTACCTCCGTCCATGTAGGAAAAGTCAGCATGAAAGGTCGAGAGCGTGTCGGATGAGGATTCGCCTTTCCCTGAATCGAGTCGGAACTGTGACTATTTTGCTCCCCAAATATCTTATTGTCTACCAGTTCTAGGAGAGTTTCTTCCATAAGTCTCTGAGTGTCATTGATCTACGCCTAATTCCTCGAAAGATCCCTCAAAAGCGCCATGACTTCCATAGGAGTGGGTTCTTGATCTGTCATTCTATCAACCGAGTGGGACCTTCTTCTCTTCTGGCTATAAACTTTCATTCACTGTCCATAGGCTAGCAGGATCTTTGGCTTTGATACCACTGCAATGTTTCGTTCCAAATACACGCAAGAGAGAGACAACAACTTCATGCAAGAATTGTGAAGCTCACCTACAATGTACAGACTAAGGGTTACCAAATACACAAAGGCCGTACTATGAGGAACGATAATACCTGAAGTCCGTACAATAGTGCAGGAAGGTGTTTGTACGGCATCGCCAAGATCCGTACGATGATGCCCAAAGTTCGTATGGTGTTGGTGGTAGAACTTCATACATTATTGCCAGAGTCTATACGGTGATGTAGAATTGAGACCATATGGTGGATGTTGGATGCCCCACAATGAATGTTGAATATTGGACAGAGTGGTGTTTGCCTAGGGTATTGTACGCTCGATGTTGGAGGTCGTACGGTAGTTGAGGGTGTTTGTAAGATGGTACGCAAGTAGCGGATGAGTGTGTGAACCGAAATGGTGTGTGGTCCATACGATGGAAATGAGAGCCGGAGTGGTGGGAGTGGGTTAGATGGTGACCCCCTAGCGATGGAGATTGAATGGATAAGAATGGAGATGTGACGGTTAAGCCGAAAGGAAGTCAATAATATACTTGCCAGTCTCAAATCATAGAGTTATGCAATTAACACATAATGAAGAATTAGTACTCACATATACCAAATAGTTGTAGTTCCAATCACGAAATATAATTGCATACCAAGATGGTGCTCCAGATGTGCTAGATCTGA
This sequence comes from Cupressus sempervirens, assembly GCA_028749045.1. Classification (NCBI taxonomy): domain Eukaryota; kingdom Viridiplantae; phylum Streptophyta; class Pinopsida; order Cupressales; family Cupressaceae; genus Cupressus; species Cupressus sempervirens. The sequence goes on from CM053791.1 coordinate 557,354,616, forward strand.
AGCAAAGCAATACACAGACAGAATAGGGTGAGGATTGAATCCCACCAAAACCGGAAAAGGCCAAGTAGGGAACATCTTTCATTTCCGAAATGGCTAACAATACTTAACTCCAACAAGAATTCGCAATACAAAGAAATAATTCAAATCGCATACTAACTACTACCTACATGTCATGCTTAAATACCCTTTGGAGGAACTTTTCCAAGGGTTTACAAAGATAGCTGACAGCCACACCTATGAAAACAATTAAATAAAAAATGGGTTCGAGATATACTAAATCAATCGGCCCATAAACAAAGGTTTGATTAAAAACAATTCATGATGGGAACATTACAAACTGTTTGCTATGCCAATGTGGTGGGGTGAGTTCCATGCAAGATGCAAGTTTGGTACTGGCTTCTTTTCTAATAATTCTTTGTTTCCTTTAACATATGATTTTTACTATTTATTTTTTTGTCGTTGCTCTGCTTGTTTGTCCTTTCCCATTGATACACATTCAAACTAATATAAAAGTTGGTTGATTTAAAGGGTGTCACCCTTATAAATTTTATCTGCCTATTCGCTCCTTCACAAATTGTAGGACTGCTTGATTGTGTAATAATCAATTGTATATTTTAGCAGTCCAAGTATGTTGACCAAACCTGACTCAAAGAGCTTCGATTAGATTTGTAGTATTTTATTTGCATTGCAAGCTTATAGTTCTGGATACACGCTGATTTCACTCATTATACACAGTTGCATAGTAGTTAAACTTGGAGGTGTACATCTATGTCGCTTCAGATGTTGCAATACTCTCTACGTCATCGCACTTATATCGCATGCTTCTTGTTTCCCACATACTTTGTTAAATTGTTGCCTCCTTATATTGGCTGGAAATGTCGATGTCACATTAAATCACAGCTGCCAATGACGGATATTGATTTTTTTCTTTTGTTAAATGATATTCATTTTATTTAGTACACCACCTTCGACCGTATATAATTTCACCTTAGTAGTTTGAGGGCTTGTTGCTTAGTAGTTAATAGCTCCATCTTATCAAACGTGGATGGTAAAAGGCTGATAATATCGCTTCTTGTAAGCACTTATCATATATCATTCATCGTATATCGCACAGAGATAAACAAATATAATGTAGATCAATTTGTGAAACCTTTGTATCGTTTTTCACTTTCGCAATAGATCATACTAGAGCTTTCCATCATCACTGTAAGGAATGATGATATAGCATTAGTTGCATCACAGCTAATGAATGGGAACCATCTTGGATATGAGAAACGAATGTGTCATTTTTTATAATGGTATTGAATCTACAAACAAGAGAGTGGCAATATTGAATATTAGTTCTCTTATATCCTCAAATCTACTTTCCATTTGTATTCTCATAGTTTCTGATTGTGAATGAATCAAAAAATAACTAATCAACTCTAACAATTGACTGTAGAATTTTATTTTATTGTGACTAATTTATGTTCTAGAGATTTCATATGCTTCCAATCTATTCCCCTCTTTGTGTTTGATTGGCTTTCTCTTCTTCTTGGATGACAGGTGACTGTCCACTTTATCATTGACCAAGATATTTTTGATATTGCCAAATAAGCATAGCATAGGTATCTTGTCAAACTCTAATCCAGCTCTTCATTCAACATTAACAACTACTCTAGGTTCCACTAGTACTCACAATTTCTTGGCACGCACTTATCGGACTAATTCATAAGATCTAAGTTGGGGTTCGATAACTATTTGATCTCCATTTTCTTTCAGATAGACTATATGATTCTGCACTATTATAATCTTTATAAAAAATGGATGCTGCATAAATCAAACTTCCTCCAGTTGACTTCAGGATGTTTCCAATGTCTTTGTAGCTCTTTATAGTTTCTACAAATTTGAAGGTGGCCCAATGAAATTAAAACAACACATCCAAAATTTTCAAATATCACCAAGCGCCTTGATTACAATATAATAATATTTTCTTATTTATTTTGAATCCACCCATCCTTGACTTAATTTTTGAAACTTCCAAGTCAAAATTCTAACTTGAAAGCCAAAGTGTTCCGGTAAGAAACATTTCTTAAATCCGTCTCTGGTAAATCTTGCAGGGAAACAAACTCTGATGAAACATGTAACAAACATTTTTGAACAAACTTTACAGCTGGCAAGATTGATGCTCTGATACCAATTGTAATGTCCCTTATCAGGACATTAATTTAATAATTCCAATTTCTCCTGAGACTATTGTAAATTCATTTAATATATATTTATATTAATTAATATCATAACATGTATTATATTAATAATAATAGAAATAATATTTCTTATTAATATAAATTAAAAAATTAATACTATTAAATTAGATACTTCATATATTATTAACAATATATTTAATTCTCATATTTTAAAAGTAATATATTATGCAATATTTAGAATGATTATAATAAATCATATTTATATTATTTATTTAATTATATGGATCTTATTGATGGTGTTATCACATGCTGACCTGTTTACATTTCTATATATTTCGTTAACATTATACACCATTTACAGCATGGTACATTGATGAGTATTCTAAATCTAATAATTTGCTTGTGAACATTACACAGATGTTTGCATAAGTGTGGCCCAGACTACTGTTCAACATATGTCCAATGTAGTGGGCTTGAAGACTCTGAACAAGGTTGTAGATGTTTGTGTTGAATTTCTTGTTAAAATAAATCTAAGCGGTATAGTACAAACAGTGTGGACTTGTATGACAAATTGTTGGGCCTATAATATTTTGGCAACTTTAATTCTTGTACCCTAAGAATATAGTATCCGTGAAGACCCTGAGAAGCATAATATTTGTGTTGAAAATTGGTGTTAAATAAGGCAAATGATTATCTTCTCTTACCGACCTGATTGCAGATAAATCAATCAGAAGACAACAGAATTTCAGTAAGTCTGATCATGAGGATTGCTGAAAGGCATAGTTGCAACTAGCAATTAATAGGAAAATTCAAAGTTAAGTGATGTGTTAGATAGCATGAGTTAGATCAGGGATACTTTATTTTGTGGGATGGAGTGGCATGGATGTACTGGTGTGTGTTGTTGTAGCATGCATTAAAAATAAAGCATCTCTTAACAAGGCTGTAGATGTTTGTGTTGAACACTCATATTAAAATAATTCTGATTAATACAGGCAAACAGGGTTGGCTTGTCCCATGAACTGTTAAACATGCTATGACATAGCAGCTTTGGTTCTCATACCCCAACATCACAGAATTGACACTTGCAAATTAATGTAAAATCAGTCAAAACAAGTTCTTTCATAATGAGCATGTTTGCAAATCAATGAATTGAAAAATGATAAATTTTTAGCATATTTTGATTTTGAAGATTGCAGAGAGGCACGTGGCATAAAAATTTCTGGGGAGAATCTGTATCTAGAAAATAAATTCAACCGCAAGAATTTGATCACGGATTCCTGTAATTCACGAGAACAAATTCCATGGATACACTAGAGTGTATGGTATTGATGCATGCCCTCGTGTATGTGCAATGAAGCATCTCTAAACAATGTTGTCAATTTTGTGTCGAACATCCAGTTGAACTGATCAAAGCAATTTAGTGCCAACAACTTTGGCTTGATTAGTATATTGTTGAGCATGCCATTACATGACAGCTTTGATTCTCATATCCTAGCATAGAATTGGACCCCTGAAAATATAGTGCTTGTATTTACGCTTAAGAATAGGTGATAAATCAGTTAAACAAGTCTCTTCTTACAGTGAGAATGATCGAATCTAAAAATTTAGTATGTTTAGTTGCGAAGCTTGCAGAAAGGCACAATATTGTATAGCATTCAATGTGGAAATTTATTACTAGAGAAATTCGTAAAAATATTTGATGTATTAACAAATGATCAAAACAATCAAATCATAAAAAAATTTATAAAAGTACAAAATAGAAATTTTCTAATAAGAAACTGAAGAAGATCGTAGAAAAAATCTTATCTACGTACTTTACATAATATACAAAAGATGTGTAAGTATTATAAGGTCCAAGATTACTGAGAGGAGGGGTGAATCAGTAATCTACCAGATTCAAACTTTTATTAACTATGCAACCCAAATCAAATCTAATCATAACCATTCAACCACATGCATTAACATATAACTTGTGAAGCAATAAACAAAGACGCGAATGAAACCATCCACACAAGTAACACAAGAACACCAAGAATTTTTACCTAAAAACCCTTGTTCAGAAGGTAAAACCACAGTGGGAATTAATAATTACAAAGATTTGCACTCTTCTGAAGTATGCTCAGTTAAAGGCCTGTCTTCTTAGGAGCTTACAATAATGTCTGGTTAAGAGCAGACCCTATCAAGAGCCACTCAATTAAGGGATTTGCCTCTAGCCTTGTTAAGAGTATTACCCTGTTAGGAGTAACCTTGCGAAAGGATTTAAAACACAAATTAATGAGCCACCCGGTTAAGGGTTTACTTCAGACTTATTAGGATCCTGCTCACCCTGTTAAGAGTGACTTGATTAAGGGATTTTGCTTGGTGAACCTGTTAGGATTTAACAATTGAAATGGTTTGAATAGCACTTATGTTTTGCTTGTACAGATCTAGTTAAGTCCAAATTTTGCTTCTTCTTGCAAACAACCCACACATTGCTCCATCGCACCACAAATGCACGATCTACAACTTAGCAAATACATCAAACTAAACATTAATACATACTTCACTTGCTAGGAAGGTCACCACCTTTAACAAAATGAATCGCATTTGAATTTCAACTCTGGCCTACCAAAATATATTACAAACCCTAATCCATCATGTGTCAAACCCTGTCAACCTCCAAACGCAAACGCACGTTGATCTAACCAACAAGATTACAACCTTGTCACATTTTCCAGCACGCTTCTATGACTCCAAGAAATCCAATCACCACAGTCGATGCAAGGCCATCTCACCATTACACACCATTCTGCCACATCACCAAGACACTTAGGTCATGAAAAGATTCATCAGTACCAACCAAATCATCACCAGTTAAGATCTAATATCAATTGTTCTAAGTATTTTGTCAACACTTCACAGATCAATCTTCAATCCATTGATACTATGTCTTCTGGTATACCAATCATCATGTGATAGCAACAACAATCATAAGCTTAATCTAGACAATGTAGGGTGAACCACAACACCAGAGTCTGCATACACTTGATAAACCAAATAAATCATTCATCATCTGTCACTAACTATTCTCTCGGTTGCATTGGCATCCTTCACTTGATCATAACTCTCTCCAAACTTGTTTCAAGCTTATGCAATCAAACACACAGCACCAAGGGACATCTTTGGGTCTCTCATGTGAGACGAAAACTCCAATTCAATCTCCAACAATGTCACAACAAATGGATTCATATGTTCCTACACTTTATCAGTTCACTCTATAAACTATTAACCAACAGAAACCATGTTGACATCAATGACTACACCATAACTGATCTCTTGGGCACCAAACCTGCACTGCAACACTCCTTACTACAATCTGCATTAGTTATACCAAAAATCTCCCACTTTGGCATTGATTGCAACACCATGAACTAGATGGACTATCTGATAACAAGTGATACCCCTTAGTTGATACTTCAATAACCCTTTGACACCTTGAAGCTCCTCCTAATAATCTGCAGGTCATCTCCATGGTAGTCTTCTCAGTTATTATCATCTCCCCAGTAGTCTTCTCAGGTATTATAATCTCCTTGGTACTCTTCTAAGGTCTTCTCTCCCTTTGACAACAATGCCAAAGATGCCATACAACATGAGTCAGCTTCTACTACAACCAACTTCTTCACCTCCAAATGCTCCCCTTGAGGAGTAGTCACCTTAACGTCAATCCAATGAGAAAGATATGCATAAGTCCACTAGATTGATGTTGCAACAACATCTCAATTCTGTTCTGATAGGGTATAACTCATAACTTATCTCTCAGATACTAAAATGTATCCTTAGGTTGTGGCTCGGTGGAGATATCTGCTACTTGTTCCTTGGTTGGCATGTATTCCATCTTCACTTTTTTTTACCTACACTTTTTCTCTCACAAGGTGATACTTGATAGCAATGTTTGGTCTTGGAATGCATCACCGGGTTCTTGGAAATGTGGATTGCACTAATATTGTCACAGAAGATAGTCACCAATCTAGTAACCTTTCTTGGATTCCTTCTAATACTTGCTTCGTCTATATAGCTTGTAAACAATTATTAGAAGCTACCACATACTCAGACTCTGGACTAGATTAGGAAATGCAACTCTATTTCTTGCTTATCCATGATACAAGCCTTCCACCTAGGAAGAATGCACCACCATTTGTAATTTTCCTATTGTCAATGTTTCCTACCCAACATGCATCAGTGAACACACTTACAGAAGAAATCACCTCCAAGTGGATACTACAGACCATATTTTGTAGTTTCTTTCAAGTACCTAATATCTTTTTCACTACCACCAATGTGGGATTCCTTAGTATTTGACTGAAATCTTGCCACTATCCCAACTGCTTGAGCAAAATTTGGTCTGCTATAAACAACATAATGCAACTTACCAATCATAGACTTGTACAAAATTTCATTCACTACATTTGACTCATCATCCTTTGATGATTTGCATCTAGTCACCATGGGGGTTCCAATCAGTTTGGAGTCTTCCATTCCAGATGTTTCCAGCACTTCTTTCACATACTTAGACTGGCTAATGTAGATGTCATTCTTTAACAGCATAACTTGCAATCTAATGAAGAACTTAATCTCACATATCATTGACATTTCAAATTCTTTCTTCATCTCCTCTGCAAATCTCAGGCTCATTTCATCAACACCAAAGATTATGTCACAGTGAGTTTCAGTGTATCTCAGATTGGGACAGTTTGGTGTTTGGACACACTATCTTTAGTGTCTATCTATTTTTAGCCCTTGGGCTAGCCTAGATTTCCCTAGCAGTGAAATATGTCATTCTAGGATGTTGGGTGAAGTTTAATTGTGTTATAAGAAATATATTTTCATTTTTAGTTAAGCCCGTTATATTGTCACTTTACGACTTAAGTAAATCATGCCCCTTGTTGCACCCCTTGGCCTGCACAACATTGTTTTAAAAGGAGGACCTTTTTATGTCCTTATGTAAGACTCGTCTACAAAGAAATGTTTTAGCCTACATAGATTGGTGAAGAGAGTCTTCAGAACATTATAAAAGCAAACTTGTGGAGTTCATTTGGCATGGTTTTTTTGCTGGAGAATTCAAGACATTATGAGCTCTTTAAAGAGTTCATACAAGGGCTTTTAGATGAAAACCCTCATAGCTAACAATCTTTAAGCTGTTGCAAGATAAGTCCAGCAACTTAGTTTGGTGCCTCCATGATCGGCAAGATCTTTGTGCACATTATAAGCATATACTACAGTCGATTTTATTATCAGCATATGACTGTAAGTTTGAAGCAATGATTTGAGGAATAAGAGCTAGTAATTGAGACATATTCCTAACCGACCGTACTAATACCTTGCTGGGATGCATCACTTTGTTGGGCTGCATCACTGGTTTGGGGCCTTGTCACTTGTTGGGAGGCCATACTTTCTACTGAGCATTCTTTGTGAGCTGGTGTCATTTGTTGTAGCACCGTCCTCTACACTCAGACTAAGATTGAAACTGCAGGGTAATATCATGGTTATTGGAAAAAGTGTTTATCTTCATAACTGTTATTTGCTCATGTTGCCTTGCACTCAATTTGCAGTAGCAGAGTTATACACATCATTTTTTCAGTACCAAAGCTGGGTTTTGTGGATCGTGGATCGCGGATAGTGACACGTCTCAGATATCATGGCAGACCTGTAGCATTCTCGATATGAGCATTCAATAGCGATTTGACCCTTTCAAACACATAACAGCTAAGTCACAAGATTTGAGTTCGGCAACAATAAAACTTAGATGAAATTTCAGAAAAAAATCAAGATTTAATTTGCCCTTGTAGATTTGATTTTTTGAAATAGAAATAATAAATCCACAAAAAACTAAATTAAATTAAATTAAATCTAAATACATTATAATAATTTCAAAAAAATTTATAATATGATACATTAAGAAGTTTAATCAATTATATTTGGAAATTTTATTTATTTATTATTAACATATTAATAATGAATATATTATAATTAAAAGTCTAATTTTAATCTTTTATATTATTTAATCTTAACATACTAAATTTGAATTGCCAAATCTTAGCATAGTAAAAAACAAAATCAACAACTCGAAATGGTTTATAGTATATACTTCATAATATAAAAATAGAAGCAAAATTTCACTTCAAAAAAAAATAAGTAAAATGAAAACAAAATGTAAAAAATTAACATCAAATTATTAAAACACCATAACCGTGTTACCCGTTCACTACCCATTACTGCCAATCCATTCATCTGATTTCATCATGGGAAATCATGTAGGGTTGTTTTGAAAAAAATTGCAGGGCTGCATTACCGTTCTCTGACCTGAAAGAAACCAAGATAAAACATTGTTTATAAAGTGTGGTTTCTGACAAAGACACGCCCTTAACCCGTAAGAATTTTAGGTGAATATAGGCGATTCAAAAAAAAATTAAAAATTGAAACTTAACGAATTTGTGGCCAAAATTCAGCGAATGGTGTAACTAAGCAAAGCAGCAAGCAGATGCACAATTCTTAAACTAAGTTTCTCACTCGTCCAGTTAACGACCAATTGTGGGTACGGTACATACTAGAATCAAGTACCTCTTAATATCGCTACGGAATCTTAACAAATAATTATTAATGTTTTTATTTATTTTTCAGTTCAAATTGGTATAAATTTTAATAGTACTATTATATAATATTAATACATAATTGCTTATATTTGCATTTATTATTTCTTGTTATAATATTAATTTATTAAATTGTATATGAAATAATTAATATTACAAGTATACTATTTTCTTAATTCTGTTTTTAGGCCACGAATATATATATTTATGATTACTTTTTATATTTTTGTACGAACGTACCCAGCCCCTTTAAGTTATTATGTTGTATTCATGTACTTGTACCTGTATCCATACCCAATTCGCCAACTGAGATCTTAAGGTACTCATATTTAGTCTATTTTGCCTAGTGCAATCTTGATCATAATATTCAAGCTGAATGTCAATACCATCCTGATTGTGAACAGCAGTATGTAATGGTTCATGTATTTTATGCAATGTTAAAGACAACATTTGTAACTTTATATTTTCTAGATAATAGAAACAAGTGGATGATTATTTCTCATCTAGATATAGCCCACATTGCATAAACCACATTAATTATTTGTGCTATTGTGTTTTTTATTTTGCCTCTCATATTGTGCAATATATTTAATATTTTGTATTTCTCTCATCTACCTTGAAACCCTAATAGGGTAACACATATATGTAATGTGGAAGGAGAGAGAACCCAAAAGGGAGAGAAAGAGGGAGGGGACTAAGGGAGACGTATGCATATGGGCTTGCTTGAGGAGAGAAAAAGAGAAATCTAAAGGAAAGGGAATAGAGAGGTAGGTAAGGTAGGAGGGGTAAAGTAAAATATTTGTAGAGAGGCGAGAGGAGATATAAATCCAAGTAGAAGAGGAAAGGGGGAGAGAGATAGAGAAAAAATGAGATTGAGAGTAGGATAGTTTGTGTGTGTGTGTGTCTAAGAGAGAGAGAGAGAGAGGTAAAGACATGTAAGGTGGGTGCATATATATGTAATATTCATATACTTATATATGTGTGTGCATTTACATATATTAATATATATGTATCTATGTATTCATATACCTATGTGCGTGCACATGTGCATGTACACACACACAGTCTAATTAAAGCTGAAATTAGGAGCTCGGAGCAGAAATATGTCTGGATGGAGCATGATAATCATGATAGTAATCAGCTGATTGATAATCTCTTATTTGATGTAGATGCTGCTATGACTTTTGATAATCCACTCCTCGAGTTGGATGAAGTTTTTCCTGATTTTAGTGATGAGAGAGGAGTTGATTACAAGATTCGCAATACAAGTGCAATTTCTAGCAGTGAGTTCATTCAAAATTGGAGTTGTGGGCAAAATTTCAATGTTGGTTCCACTACTTTTTGATCAGCACCCACATCACTATGGTTTTTGGCATGCAAATGAGTTTGTAAGTGTTGTGTAAATAATTAATTATTATTACACTTTACTTAAGTTTACTTAGCTTAAATGCATTTTCATATAGACACCTACGAGTATGCGTAGTTATATGAGTTGTCTTGATGACAACATAGGAGTTTGCATATTCATCTGAGTTGTCATGTAGACAACACAGTTGTTTGCACTCTAATTAAGCACATGGTGTCTACAACATCTCTAGACGAGATACACCTTGTCATACTTATCCTCTCATCATCGCACTAACTTCTGTGCTCAATGGAGGATAATCCACCTCTGGTGGACATGTGCTTAGTTGTGAGGCTTATCACTTTGCTAACTTCTAGTCATTCTAGATGCCTTTATATACAGGCACTTCTAGTGTATTGTACAGAGAACATTCTCATTATTATTATTTTGATCATCCATTACTAGTCCATATTGTGCTAGTGTTTGAGCCTCTTGATCTTGGTGTTATTTTGCCCTAAGGCAAATTCTTATATGGTATCAGAGCTGAGGGGGATTCTCTTCACATAGCCAATGGAGACCTTTGTTGCTTCACCTCTCAAAGGACCCTGATTCAAATTTGGAGTATTTGCAGCCATTGGGAGCGTCTAGAGCCAAAGCGGACCTCACCATTGCGTCCAGAGTATCGATTCGGAGAATTTTGACTATAATTTTGCCTACCTTAGGCCATAGTCAAAATTGAGGCAAAAAAATTTTGCAAACCGGCACTCGAAGGCCCGATTTGCAGAATTTGATATGATCATTTCAGATCTATTCATTTGATTTTCGGATCAGTATTTTCTGTGCAATATTTTTCAAATTTTCAGATTTGCATATTTTGTATTTTCGGATCTGCAATTTTTGGATTATTTTTTCGAAAAAAATTTCCTGTAGAGGAATTTTTTTGCAAGAATCAAGTGCTCAAATCCTAGCCCCCGCAAAATATTCTACAGAATATTCCATTTACAAGCGACACTTCACAAATTCCGACAACTCCATATACCGTCCGGCATAGTCAACACAGTGGATCAGCAATATCCACAAACCAGCCTCACATAACTGGCGACAATACACGACAATCGAAACCGGCACAACATCCAACAACTTCCTGTTTCAAAACCAAGCCCTTAAGCCGATTCCAAGCCTGCAGCACTTTACATTTAAACGTAGCAGGCAGCTTGTTTCGGGTGCACATGGGATTAAACCCACACCCACACGCCGACTTCTGCATTTCTGGCCACCGTCGGTGACTGCGGTCGTTCACCAACTCCTGACACCGAACATATACTCCAGCACCGGCAATCAAACACCCACCGCCAGTTGTTAACCAGCTCCCGCCGGCCCCTTCTTCCGACCACTACTGAGAACCTTCGATGACACCTCCACCGACTCCCGGCAGCCATGCAGCTACCAAGTCAGTGGCTGACAGAGCCACCACGTTCGCTCCGACCCTCCGTGTGGCATCTGCTCCAGCAGGCCACACGGCAACACTCAAACAGTCAGTTGCAGACACATGGCACCGCCACTCAAACCCCCTCTATGTCAACAGGCCACGCGGCCCCACACATTAGCTGCCACCTCAGTGGAGCCATACAAGCCACATCAACAGTCATACGCCCAATCAACATCCAGTCATTGTCCGTAACGCCACGTCATCCGAACAGTTTTTCACTAACGTCATCTTTTCCTAAGATTAAATTTGATGGTTGTTTGACAGCCATCCGCAAGTCCAAATACACTGTTGCGACGGCCGTTTGGATGTCAATTTTAACACTGTTTTCCTGCTCAGACCCCTCTCCATATGCAATTTTGATTTGATAGTCCAACTTCAGGAGATCATATCTCAATCATCCGGACTCCAAATCAGGTGCAATTTTGTTTTTTTTTTGGCTAAATTTTCCTAAACTTTTCAGTGGTGCTATTATTTTCTGATTTTGGTGCACGGATTTGTCATAAATTTCAATTTTTGGCGACTGTACCTGTCCAATCTTGCATTTTGCAACTTCAATTGCTCTGTACGAGCTCATCTAGACACATTTTTAGGTTCAATTTTTTTTTAAAGTGCATAATTTTTCGTCTACTTTCCAGATCTACAATTAGATTATAGGCTTGTGTGGACAAAAATAACACTTTCAAAAATAGACTCTTTTTTGCATTGTATTGCTTATATATCTGAGCTACATTGATAAGTACCAGATTTGAACTCCAAGAGGAGGTTGTAAACAACAAAATTAAAAGCCCACTTTTGTCCATTTTGACAAGTGACCTATTGTAAACGCACTACATATAAAGTGCCAAAAGCATTCATTTGGGGGGTTCTTTGATTGAGTGAAAAGGGGGGGTATGTCTTGTGTTCTAGTGTCTCTTTGATATTGCGCTCTTTCTTTTGCATTGTGGGTTCTTTTTCTAAGTTAACACCACATAATTATGCTACTTGGAAAGAAATGATAAAAGAACCATTGGTTTAAAGAGGCTTAATGCGTTATGTAACTGGTGCAGCAAAGAAACGTGATGATGATGCTGATGAGTCTCGTAAAGAAGACTGGGCATCAACACGAGAAATGGCCCTAGGAACCTTGCTAAAGAATATCTCAGATCCTATCAAATATTACATCAAGAACCTTGACAATCCAATAGAATTCTAGGGTAAACTTGAAGCATTGTATGGAACAGTAGGTAAAGATTTGGCCTACACCATTGAGGACAATCTTCTCAAATTGGATCTTAGGAATTTCGACACCATCAAAAATTATCTTACCCAAGTAGACATGTATAGGGCAGAACTTAAGGATTGTGGTGAACCCATCAAGGATGGAAAGTTGATGAAACATGTGATGATTCATCTTCCTCCTGAATATGCAGCTTTTATTTCAAGTTATAATACTCACAAGTTAACAATGGGTAGTGCCTTCACCAAGCCTTCATTTGAGTCATTTTCAGGAATGTTGGTCTTAGAACATGAAAAGTTAGTATGGGAATTCTCCAGTCTTCCAAGACCAAAGCCTTGGTAGCTAATGAAGCGAATCCAAGTGGTAAAAATTCCAACAAGAAGCAAAAGTAGTGGAAGGCTAAGCCACAAGATGGCACACAACAATCTTCCTCGCATCAATCTTCTTCCACATAACAATCTTCCTCACAACAAGGCAAGTCTTTTTCCAAAAATAATCAAAAGGGGAACAACTCCAACAAAAGGGAGAAGAAAACTTGTGCCTATTGTAATAAGAATGGTCATGATGAACATGAGTGTAAGGATAAACAGATTGTTGAGTTGCTAAACATAACGAGGAAACATAAAATTGATGTACCAAAAGCCTATAAGGATAAAGGATCGTCAACCACTTCAAAAGGTAAGGGACAAGCTTTGGTAGCAAGTACAAACAATGTTGAGGAATGGGTTCTTGATTCAGGAGCTACACATCATAGGGGAGCTTCAAGGGAGCATTTTTCCTCTTTGAAACCATCATTACATCTATGTGGGAAATGACACTCAAGTGGAAGTTGAAGGAAAAGGCAATGTTGAGTTGGGTAATGGAGTCTTCAAGGATGCAGTTCATGTTCCCAACCTTAGCACCAACCTTCTTTCCATCTACCAGACAACTCACTATGGATGTGGCAACAAAGTGGAGTTCCTTCCTAATTCAGTTGTGGTGAAAAGTCTCAAAGATGATTCTATAGTGGCAATTGGAAAGGATAATCATGAGACAAGACTTTATTCTTTTTCTCATTTTGTGCCCAAGTCCACTTCCCTTGCCTTGTTGACCCACTCAAATTCACAAAGTAAACTATGGCATGAGAGATTTGGACATCTCAATTACCGCTACCTTCAACAACTTAGCAACAAGGATATGGTCATTGGTCTACCTCAAGTCAAGTATTCAGAGGGTGTATGTTCAGGTTGTGAAGCAGGCAAGCATCCCGAAGAGAAGTTTGACAAGGGGAAGTCTTGGAGAGCTGCTATTGTTCTTGAATTGGTTCATAGTGATGTAGCTGGCCCATTTCCAATACCATCATTTGGAAAGGCTCTCTATGTTCTCACCTTCATTGATGACTTTTCAGTTTTCACGCTACACGTGGGTCTACTTTCTTGCTCATAAGAGTGAAGTGTTTGGTAAGTTTATCACCTTCAAAGCTCAGGTTGAGAAGCTATCAGGGAAAGCCATCAAGATTCTACGAACAAATAATGGAAAGGAATATGTGAACTCAAGGCTTATAGACTTTTGCACTTATGAGGGTATTGATCTTCAACATTCAGTTGCATACACGCCACAACAAAGTGGTGTTGCTGAATGGAAGAATAGAACCCCTAAGGAGATGACCACTTGTATGCTTCAACATAAGTCTCTGGATCAAGTTTTTCGGGCAGAAGCCATGTGTTGTGCCAATTACATCCAAAACAGAAGTCCCCATAAGGCCTTAGATGGAATTACACCTTTTGAGGCTTGGTGTGGCAGAAAACCAAGTGTAAAGCACTTTAAAGTTTTTGGTTGTCCGACATGGGCAAGGATATCTCCACAAAAACGAAAGGCATTGGAACCTCAAAGCAAACCTTGTGTATTTGTTGGATATCCTAACCATCTTAAGGCATACAAACTCATGGATCCAGAGACACATGAAATATTCTTTGAGAGGAGTGTTCACTTTGAAGAAACTTGTCCAAGTTTGGCTCCTTCAACTCCTCCTTCTTCCTCCTTCATGGAAAGTGATGATAGTGATGATAGTGACTTGGAAGATGCTATTCCTTCAACTTTGACTCGCAAGACACCACCTTCGCAAGGTCCACAAACAATTGAAGATATTATTTCTTCTTCTCCCACTAGACCTCGTTGAGCACAACAAACACTTGATTCAACAGGTTCATTGGTGGGGAATCCTTCAAATACTAGGAGGACAAGGTCACAACACAAATCATTTCCACATGCATATATTGCTATTGCTTCTGATTCACAGTCATTTAAGGAAGCATCAAAGATTCAGGCCATGGAGGAAGAATATAACTCTTTAATGAAAAACAATACTTGGGACTTAGTTCCTCTTCCTAAGGGAAGAAAGTTGGTTCGGTGTAAGTGGATCTATCGGACCAAGTTTGCAATGGATGGAAGTGTGGATAAACATAAGGCTAGACTTGTGCCAAAGGTTTCTCACAAGTTCCCTGGTATTGACTATATTGAGACCTTTGCACCGGTAGCCAAGATGGACTCCATTCGTTTGACACTAGTTATTGCTGCAACTCATGGTTGGGTTGTACATCAGATGGATGTGAAGAGTGCATTTTGAATGGTGATCTTCATGAGAAGATTTATATGGAGCAACCACAGGGGTTTGTACAGGATTCTACTTTGGTTTGCAGATTGAAGAAGTCTATCTATGGTCTTAAGCAGGCTCCTTGAGCTTGGTATGTCAAGATGGATTCCTTCCTACTCTCAGCAGGATTCACCAAGTGTCATTCTAATTCGAATGTCTACATTCTTCAGAGGGATGACTCACACTTGATATTCGTGCTTTATGTAGATGACTTGATCATTACAAGAGGTACTTCATCCATCATTGCCAGTGTCAAGACTTCTTTGCAGGATAGATTTATTATGATAGACTTGGGTTTACTTCATTACTTCCTTGGTATTGAGATCACACAGTCTTCAACAAGGATCGCACTTTCTCAACCCAAGTGTGCTCTTGATTTGCTTTCTTGATTTCACACGAGTGACTGCAAGCCTGCACCTACTCCCTTTCTTTCGGGTGTCAAGTTAGAGGCCAAGTGTTCTACTTCACTTGTTGATGATACATTATACAAACGGTTGGGAGTCTCATATACTTGAGACATACACAACCTGACAGCTTCTGCAGTTGGCATGGTTGATGATTGATGGTAGAGGAGATTCGCTCATTGGAAATGGCTTTTTAGCTACTCACATTCTCATGACTCTTATGTATTTAGTGATATTTAGGAATGCTCAACATTGTCTTACTTTCATCACACTATTTATAGCAAGCTCGGTCTTGGGATAGTACAGTTTTGAACACTTGCAATCATCAATACAACCCATTATGGGAGGTTTATTAAGATAATATCTTATACTTTCTATAATAGTCAACTACTTGTCTGTAGTCCGTCTTTCAGTCTAGATAGGAATGTTTCCTATCCCGTCTCTTTTGTCTTCAGTCCAGATAGGAATGTTTCCTATCCTGTCTCTAGTTTTGTTTCTAATTCCGTCTTCAATCTACATTGTTTCTTTTAGAAACAACGTCCTTGTAATTCTTTATAAGGAACACATTTGTTCCTCTGTTAATCAATGAATCATCCGGAAATCCGTTAATCTGCCAACTCTTCTTGAATCTTGTAACATGGTATCAGAGCTATTACTTAAATTTTTTCGAAAAAATTTATAATTTCTTCGTGAAATTATTTGTTTAAATTTTTTCAAAATTATTTATGTCGAATTTCTCTAAAACTCACTTAGGGTTTTCGGCCTAGAGAAATTCCCGAACTTGGGTCTGCCTGTGTTTGTTCAGCACACTCTAGCCCCATTCGTCCATGCACATCGATCCTTGAAGAAAAATCTGCCATTTTTTATCAAGAAATCTGAAGTTTTTTCAAGCTTTTTTCAGCTAGGGCCTTTTTTTCGAAACCCTAATTTTTGGGGTCGAAAAAATATTTTGTTTACATATTCTTGGTGGGTTTTTCGAGAACTCAACTGGGTTGTTATCCATTTTTTCTGGGTGCCTCGATTTTTGTGCCTCGATTTTCAAGCCAGCGGATCCAAAAAACAACAGCAAATTCCTTTTGGGTTTTTCGAGCTCTCTTCTGGGTCATTCTCTGATTCTTCTAGGTCTTTCGTATTTTTGCCTCGAAGAATGTGCCTTCACAGATTTTCACAATTTTTCATTGAAAAACGTGCCATGGCCTCTCTGACAAATATTTTGCTCGAGCATAATTCCAAATTCAATGGTCGCAATTATGGAACCTAGAAGCAGCGCATCATCGCAATCTTCGAATATCGAAACACCGATCAACTTGTTTTGGGTGTTACGCAGCGTTCGACTTCTCCGGGTCCTGATCAAGATACATGGGATCTGAATAATCGAGAGGTAGTAATGCTTCTCAAACTATCCGTAGCTGATGACCAGCTTTCTCAGATTCCATCCAGCAAGACAGCTGCCGAAATCTGGACACATCTAAAAGGTCTTCATGAGAGTTCCGACAAGAGCAGAGCCTTCTGAATTTGTTTCTGTTTTTACGGGTTTGTTGATTTTCTCCTCAAAAATCATTTCATGTTGTTTGTAATACGCAAGGTTGCGTGAGATTCTGGGTTTTACCGTTTTTTCCACAAAAACGAAGTTTTGTAATCTATTTTGAGTCATAGCACTCTTTTGGCAAAGCTTCTTGGTTTCAGCATTTTGTAGATCCAAGGAGGGTCTCAATTATCACAGAATGTTCCAACATTCGTATGTTGACCATTAAGGGAGGGTATTAAGATAATATCTTATACTTTCTATAATAGTCAACTACTTGTTTGTAGTCCGTCTTTCGGTCTAGATAGGAATGTTTCCTATCCCGTCTCTTTTGTCTTCAGTCCAGATAGGAATGTTTCCTATCCTGTCTCTAGTTTTGTTTCTAATTCCGTCTTCAATCTACATTGTTTCTTTTAGAAACAACGTCCTTGTAATTCTTTATAAGGAACACATTTGTTCCTCTGTTAATCAATGAATCATCTGAAAATCCGTTAATCTGCCAACTCTTCTTGAATCTTGTAACAAGGTTCTCCAGGCATAGTTCAGTTATTCACCACTATCAAGCATATTAAGCATCAGGTTTTCATTTGAGTCTTGAGTGTTAAGTAGAGTCTAGAGCCTTGTCATTCTGTGTATGCTTTCTACGTAAGCGCTTCGAGTAATCTTCCCTGCAAATCAAAAATAGAGTAATATAGGTTGTGAGTCTTTTAGCATTGTAAGATTTATTTGATAATAGTAAGAAGCTACAACCATTCGGCCAACAGTCTCTACCGCCGGTTTCTACCCGATATAAGACGTTGGTTTCCACCCGGTATAAGACATTGGTTTCTACACAATATAAGAGGATGGGTTCTGCCTGGTATAAGTGGTATCGAAGCCTACAGATCTAGGTTGTTCCTGAGTATGCAAATCTATCCATCTCTAGTAACAAGATTAATATATGTGCTAAGCGTGAAGAGAATTTCTCTGTAGGGTTACACTTTGGTGTTGGGATTGAGATTCATATTTCTTATGTTATTGTCTTGTCTTTAACCACCAGTTGATTGTTTTCTATAAGTCTCTCCTGTAAAACCCCTGTAAGTATCTTAGCATATCTCGTCTCTCACTTGTAAAAGAAGATGGATGGGTTCCAACGATTTGCAATCCAAGAGGGAATTGAAAGAATTAATGAAGCTAGTATGGAAGGAATGTATGAAGTACCTCCTATCCAGCCTACTACAGAGGATCTAGTTGTGAATGAAGATATACCCAATATCCAGACAAATGAAAGGACTCTAGATCACCAAGTAAGTACTTATGTACCTCCTCGATTGAAGCCTAAAGGTGTATATAAGAAGGATGCATAAAGCCTAATTCATTGAAGAATTTCTTGTCAAAATCTACTTTTAAGCATTTTGTAATCCCTAGGATGAAGGTAGTAGAGCTTACACTAGAATATGCCGCTAGTCAAACATTTTAAACCAAGACGTTGCCTATCTTTCCTCCTGAGGAAATAGAATACATTAGAAGATGGAAGGATGTACATTTTGTTCATTTTGGTGTCATTCAAGTCACTATTGGGTCATTAATTACAGAAAATATCAAACATGTGTGCTATTTAGCCCTTTGTGACATAAGACAGGTAGACTGCAACCATGCTTGTCAATTATCCAGTCTTTCAAGAATGCCAAAAAACTCTGTGTGTTTTACATACTATCTGAACCCTCCTATTACTGCTAGGGATAAATCCAGTGCTAAAGTTAAGTATGGGTTTTTGAATTGTTGGGGTGTCTTCAGTTCTCTTTTGTATGAAAATGTTTGGACCTTTTAAATATGCCTCAATTCAAAATCAGGTCTTGTATAGCATGACAAATACCAACAATCCTGCCATACTTGATAATTTTCCTTATGCTAGAACATTGAATGGAGAAGTACAGTTACAGAGAGGTCATGTCAATACTGTTGATATACTGCACAATGGAGACTCAATTGGATGCAACATGTAGCTCCTGAACTCTTCAAGACCACTAAGTCAATTCACCATGTGTCTCATAATCGTATTGACATTTTGCTTTGATCTCTTTCTTCCAGAACTCATAATCCCTTTACAGAACAATACCAAGATGCTTGCTCTTCTTTCAGCTCTTTTGGTAGTACTGGAAGCTGAAGAAAGGCTCATCTTGTCATCGAAATGAAAGAAGAATCTCCTATTAATACAAGCCCTGGTATACCAGAACCAGTCCAAGCCAAATCCACAAGAAAGGGAAAAGTGAAGTGTACTGACCATCCTTTCTTCCATATGGTTAATCCACTCCCTCAAGCAGAAACATTGGCCTAGTATAAGGAATAAGAGCATACGTACTATCAGCATGGTAGATGGCCACCATTAAAAGCAGAATTTAAAACAGAACATGGTAATGTGTCTATGTTTCAGTATGCATTTCAGCCTAAGATGACTGAAGAAAGAGAACCCTCTAATGACTTTAAGCAAAGAAACTAAAAATATAGATGACTTTTGTAAAGATAGTCTTTCTCTTAAGCAAATTTCTACATCCATTCATAGAAAATGTACAGGAATTAGGAAATATAGTTATAGAAAATCATGACGGAATTATTGAGACTAGGGACTCTCTCAATAAACTTAAGTTACAATCTGAGCTAATACTAAACAATCTGCATAAAAATGGAGATGATATACATAAAGTCATAAGTCATGTACAACATACAAATTAGAATCATAATGCTCTGACTCAGAGATTTGACTCTGTAGATCACTCCTTACACTAGTTATCCACCTCTTTAGACTGGCTTACAAATCAAGAAAAACAGTTAGAGCAGACAACCTTGGTTATTCCCACATCGCTCCAGGCACCTAAGAAGAAAGCAAAAAGAAATGACGGACTCTTAATGATGCAAACTAGTTGTAACATCCAGCCTTGGTACTTAGACATTGATCATGATGATGATCCTAAGCATAAAATCGAAGGATGAATAAATGCTTTTCTTATCATAGGAGCTTTCTCTGGAACCTCTGATGAAAAGACACATAAATTTGTTGTGAATTATTTATGGGGAATACCAAGAGCCTGGTGGAATGGGAAAAGAGAATCAGAAAAGGAAGCCAAGGTTTACCAAAATTTCCAGACTCGGACTATGGTAGACCCAATCATTGGTCAAACTGTACAACAACAAGTCCAGTTGGTTCCAATCAAATGTCTAATGAATAAGCTAGTTAATGAGTTTTGTCCTGAACTCGTAAATAGGCAAGAACGAACAATCAAGAATATACTTCAGATGAAATGCTGATTTAAAAGATTTTTCTGCATATTCTCAGGACTTTAGAAAACTTTTATATCAGCTTACTGAGCAGAAACAGATTGACATGGGAAAAACTAAGTATCTTGAAAGATTGCCATATAATATTGCTGATAAGGTTATGCCATACTTAGATCTAAGGAATTTGGCACTTGAAGAGTGTCCCATTCTGATCTCATCCAGTTTGCCAAGGATCAAATTTTTAAGTTCATTGATGATTGCAAGTACCAGCAGAAATTTACCAAACATGAAGCACAACGCATAGCTCCTTTCCTTGATACTTATGGCTGTAATCCATTCATCAAATCTCAATGTAAAATGCAAAGATGCCATAAGAAGCATAAAAAATTACATTTCCAACCAAGAACTTTTCCTCACTGCCACTCTTATGCACCAAAAAATTGCTATCTTTGCAAGCGCACTCATCCTCGCCCACAATCGCAATAAATCATCTGTTATATCTGTAACAAACCTAGCTATAAAGCTCCTAATTGTTCTTGCCACAACAAAGCTGTCAAAGTTTTATATGTTGATCCTACTACAACAACGTGGTGGGGTGTAGTAGATGAAGAAGAAGATTTATATATGCAAGATAATATTTTTGAACCTATTATTGAAGAAGTCTCTGAAGAAGATGATACTTTTTTAGATGATCTTGCAGCCACTCAACAAGAGACTGAAAGACAACTTGACCAAGAAGATCATGAGCAGTTACCCACGTTGATGATGAATTACACATGCAGAGGAGGAGGAAAAAACCATTGGCAAAATCATAGAGGAAAAGGCACACTCTTTTGGAAGAACATTTGATCATCCACAATCATCAAGGCCACCTACAATGTCCTATCAAGCACCTACAATGTCCTATCAGCCACCATTCCAAAAGGAACCAGAATTTGAAGAGTTCACACAAGATTTTCAAGATTTTAATATGTACCAAACTAGAGTGCCTTTCAAACAGGAGTGCCAAAGACCAATCTCTTTCACACCTCTCACTATTGGGCATAAGGGTAGAAAATCCTTTAAGAAATCCCAGCCTTGATCCTATAGTTCAAGCTTTGTCTAATTACCATATTTCCCCTGAAACTTCTCGAATTGTGAGATCTCAACTTTCTGCGATAATCCAAGAAGCCACTGAACCCTCTACCTCCTAGTCAGGCCTTAGTCATAGTCGGTTTGCAATCAAAATCCAAAAAGAATATAGTGATGATGAAGCAGTCATTTCCCATAGTGTACCAAACCCCAATAATGTCAGAATGATTATGTCTGTCCTACCAGACCCTACTCCCAAGATAGAATCACAATATCTAGTTCATCTACTCACTGGCAAGTTTTCTCAATACACCAGTGTCATCATTAATGGCAAACAATATGATGCCCAGATAGATACTGGAGCATCCCTCTCTTTCCGTAAGAATCAAGTTTTGGACAACTGGGAACAGTTGACTCAGAGAACCATTTATATACTGCTTGTGATGTACAACATAATGAGTTTCATTGTGATAAATATAATCACCAACAGATAGTCCAGTTAGAATTGAGAAACTTCAATGTTTTCCTGTAGTGAGAAACTGCTTGGTGAAAATTTTATAGACAGATACACTCCATATGGGTGTACAAAAAAGAGTATCATGTTCACACTTCAAGGAGAAAGATAAGTACTCTTAGATTAGTATATACTTCTGAGAAATTCTCAGCTATCAGTAGAATACAAACAGTTGAGCCACTTGCAGAGTTAAAAGCTACCATTATCCAAGATATATGTTTAGAAAATCCACAGAAGTTTTGGCAAAAGGAGATGCCAGAGATGGAAATAAAATTGCAACTAGGTGCAAAAATGAAAAGTGGCAAGAAGATTCCAATACCAGCACATGACTATGATGATATGCATGAAGCCATTGAAGAGCTAAAGAAGGTAAGTATATTGTCCATTCTCAGTCTGATTTTAATTGTTATGCATTTATGGCTAACAAAGAATCTAAAAAGAAAAAGAAAAAGAAAAAAGAAAAGAATGGTTATTAATTATAGACCATTAAATGCAATAACAATACCTTTTCCATATCCCATTCCAGATAAATCTCATTGATTAGAAAAGGTAGGCAATGCTAAAATATTCTCACAGTTTGACTGCAAATCAGGATTTTGCCAGATTCAAGGAAAGAAGGAAGATCCACATCAGACTGCATTCAGTTGCCCTTTTGGCCACTATGAATGGACAGTAATGCCTTTTGGATTGATGAATGCTCCATATTACTTCCAAGAACATATGGACAAGATATTTTGTGGTTGTGAAAAATTCTTATGTGTCTATGTAGATGATATTCTTGTTTTTAGTAAAAACATTGATGAGCGTAGATCTCATCTAGAGACATTTTATATGTTATGTTTGAATTCTAGGATTGTTTTGTCCCTATCTAAAATTCAATGGTGTTCAGACTCATGTAAATTTCTAGGTATGATTGCTAATTCTGGTAAACTTGAGGTCCAACCTCACATAGAAACAAAAATCCTTGACTTCCAACCTCCTCTTAATACTAAGTCGCTGCAAGGATTCCTAGGTCTTTTGAACTATGTAAATAATTTCTATCCAGGAGCAGGTTTTGACAAGGAACCATTACAACAATTACTGATAAAGAAAAAGCCACAATGGACCTTTGTACATGATGAAGCTGTGAAGAAGATCCAACAAAAGGTCCAAGACCTCCCTATACTTCATGTTTCCACAACACAAGATTTATCTTGCATACAAATACTTCTAATACTGTTTGGGGTGGACAACGGTGCTTTATCAAAGATGGTAAAGAAGTTTAAAGAAATTTGCTCTAAAATTGATGCACTTGCCAAAGTTTGTCATTCGCACAGATTGCACAAGGTTTTTGACATTCAAACACAAGGATCACGGAAGAAAAGATGGAAGAGCAAAATATGTTCAATGGCAAGATTATTTAAACCACTGCAATTCTGCGGCTCAATATATTCCAGGGAAACATAATGTTGCTGCTGATCATCTGAGTAGACATAACCCTGGTGTTTTCATGCAGAACCCTCATAATCCTCCACCTTATCCAGGATTCCACTTATCCAAAGAATTTGACGTTTACTTCAGAACTCTCCATGAAATTGCACAGAGAAGTTGTCTAATGAGTGGAATCAACACTAAATTCCTACATTATGCAAACTATTCTGCAAACACACTTACGAATCTGGGATGTATAACAGAACTAGTGATTAAAATTTAAAAATGATGCATGTGGAGAATTCACTATCCTTTGGGTCAAAACAGATCATCATTATCTCTTAATGCTTGATCTTACCAAGAAACCTTTTTTCATATGACTAATTACATGCATTGCCCCACGCACTGAGCAATTATTGGATTTCTTTAAATATGCCGGTCATGATAAAATTAATCCTGATCATAGACTTGACCTTGAAGTTTGTGTACAAGTCATCATAAGCATGAAGCTTAAGTGAGAATCTTACTTTTCACCACACTTGACATATGATGACAACCGACAAGATTGGAATATTCAACATCACTTTAATCTTCTAGCTCACTGGAGACCACTCACATGAGAAGATGTTTTTGATCATGGAGAACTGACACCTATTGTCCCATCACTAGCATCTAGCTCATCGTCGGCAAGCACAAGGAGTCATTATTATTATAGTCCTTAAGGGGAATCCTTGTACAAGGCCATCACTGTTACTATTTATTTAGTAGACATATTGCCTTAACTGGTTGACTCGATATCCTCGGTTCCAAGTCACTTTTTTTTACCTGCTAAGTTGTGGAAGATTTTGGGGCATTAGAGTCTTTTCAGGGTGTTCATTGGCAATCTTTCGTATGATGATTGATTTATCACAATGAGATGGATTAGTTAGTGTATTCGAGGTCCTTCCTGTGACACTTGAAGATTAACTGTCAATGGTATGTTGCTGAATACAGTTGAGTCATTCACTGGTTGACAAATCACAAAGCTGTAACAGTGATTGATCTTCATTTGTGTGATGTCATCCGGAGTGATGCTTGGGTTTACATTATATGGTTGAGCACGGTGCTCATTCTTTTTCCCAGGGTCAGAGTTTGTTATGTGGCAATTTTTAAGTTCCCTTTTCTTAGGGTTTTCAGATTTGGTTTTGATTATCTTTTCATTATGGAGTTTCAGGAGAGGAGAACGCAGTTTGAGTATGTTCATTTATTAATGGTTAGCAGCTCAGCAATTGATAGGAATGTGACAGCCTGTGTTAACATCCCAAAATTCACTCCTATGGTTTTTCAATTTGGTCCCTTCGAAGAGCAGTTTCCTAACAAGATGGCTGAGTTTATGCAGTGCTTGATTGCTCTTCTTACTGGAGATTGGCAGGATATCTCTCGTTTCGACACCTTGAAAGATAGTGTCTACAGTAGATGGCACTGCAATTTTCTTAGGTTACCTTGGGACCCTAGGATCATCAGTCAGTTGATTGTGGATTGCATTAACATTGCTTGAGTACCAACAATCTTTGGGAAGGATCAGGCTGCAATGCAATCTCTCAATAGTGCAATTGGTGTTGGCTTTTGGGGGTACAACAATGCACCACTAAGTTCATATGGATTAATGTAGATGAATGACACTTTTTGGAGTGGTTCTGGAAAACTAGTCCAAGACTTTCTATTTTTAGCAGTGATCATTTTTAGCACTTATTATTTGTAGTAAGTTTCAATGTATCTCAAATTGGGCTAGTTTGGTGTTTGATACACTCACTATTTTTAGCAATTATTATTTTTATTGGACCAGCTTCTATACCCTCAGCAAAGAAATAGGTCATTCTTTGAAATCCTGAAAAGTTTATTTGTGTTAAAAGAAATATATTTTGATTTTTAGTTACTTAAGTCCAGTATGTTGTCACTTTACGAGTTAAGTGAATTTTACCCCTTGGCTCAGTTGCACGACGTTGTTATTAATATATTCACATAAGCAAGACTCAGTGAAAGTAAGGACAACAAGTCATGAACGGATGAATCGCAAATAGGATAATCACACAAAAGTAATAGATGACTACATCCAGGAGCTTGGAAGAATAAAATAACAAATTAATGCTCATCCATTAGTAATTTAAAAAAACAATACCAGCCATAATTATAAAAGACTCGATGAATAACTTAAGGCTCAAAGAGGCTAGTCTAAGTGACAGCACTCATACCACGACAAAAGAAAAAGAAAAGATATGTCTCCAAGGAAGAGATTTCACCTGCACTTATGAGGAGGTAACGATTATCATAGAACTGACAACATCATTACATTTACGGTAAGGAGAACTGACGACATCCAACTGTTATGATACACACAAAGTCACTCCATCCCACCAAATATCCAAAGTCTGCTCTGCAACAATCTTGAGTATTCAAAATCATCTAATGGGGTTTCAGCACAATCCACATTGACCACGCTTCAGAGCAGCTTCAGCCCTACTACTCCTGGATTCTCACCCACCAAAAAATGGGCTTTGATTGCAAGATAGAAGCAACTGAATGGACACAAATCCTTTTCAAAACTGGAATATTAATTTGTTTTGCTTTCACCTAGCATCTGTACGGACTGAAGAACTAAAAGGAGTTCTTTAGTGTTGTTATCTGACCTGGCTCTGATACCATGTTGAGTAACATGGATCTTTTCTGCAAATGTAATAATATGGCCAATTTTATTGATATGTTCCAAATGCATATTTGGATCTCATATAAATAAGAGATGAGAAGACATGTCTCTATGGTGTAATCATAATTTAATAATATTATATTAACATAATTAATAATAATAATATATATATAATATAATATATACTATTATATACTATAATATTATTTAACATGGATAAGTGTATATATAGGAAAATGATGATTTACCAATAACAATAATGTATCTCAGATCCAAACAATCCGAATGAAGCTACAACCTTAACAGCTTCTATATCCCCAGCAAAGAAATAGCTCATTCTTCGAAGTTGGGAAAAGTTTATTTGTGTTAAAAGAAATATATTTAGATTTTTAGTTACTTAAGTCCAGTATGTTGTCACTTTACGAGTTAAGTGAATGTATCCCTTGGCCAGTTGCACGACGATGTTATCCAAGTAGTCAAGATTGATCTAAGGATCTGTCTCGGGGGCCTTTCTATGTCCTTATGTGAGACTTATTTATGAAGAAATCTTTAATCCTACATGGATTGGTGAAGAGAGTGCAACCCCTCAAGAATGTTATAAAAGCAAACTTGTAGAGTTCATTTGGTATGTCTTTTTTGTTGGAGAATTTGGTGACATTGTGAAGTCTTTGTAGAGTTTGTTTCAAGGACTTTTGAGAATGAAAATCTCGTAGCTAACAATCTTTACACTTGCAAGATACAGTTTGGAGATTTAGTTTGGTACCTGCATGATCAATATGATCTTTGTGCACATTATAATTATATATACATTCTAGTTTATTATCGACATGTGATTGCAAGTCTGAATGGAAGATTTGAGGAATAAAAGGAGCCAGTGACTCAGATATACTCCTAGATACTAATACCTTGCTAGGAAGAATCACTCTGTTGGGCTGCACCACTCGTTTGGGGCCGTGTCACTTGTTAGCAGGCCATACTTGCTGCTGGCCATTCTTTGTGAGCAGGTGTCATTAGCTGTAGTACTGTCCTCTACACTCATGCCGAGATTGGAACTGCAGGGTAATATCATGGATATTGGACGAAGTGTTTACCTTCATAAATTTTATTTACCCTTGTGTCTCCCTGCATTCAGTTTTCTGTAGCATGCTTATACACTTCATTTTCCAAGTATTGAAGCTGGGTTTTGTGGATCGTGGATGGTGACTTGTCTGAGATATCATGGCAGAACTGTAGGATTCTTTGTATAAGCATTCGTTAATGATCTGAACACCTCTCAGTCCCATAGCAGGAAGCAGACAGACAATTCTTAAGGTACTCATGTTTGGTCTACTTTGCTATGTGCATTCTTGATCATAATATTCAAGTTGAATATCAAAACCATCCTGATTTGTGAACAGCGGTATGTAATGTTTCATGTATTTCAGTATAGAAGATGAATTTGCAGTTTTCCCTTGACATGTAATTGCTATGAGCGAATGAAATAAATCTGATCAGATTATTGCTTGTTCTCAATTGGTATTGCTAAAGCATTGTCAGTCAAAAAGTCTTCTACAGAAAATCAACAAAAAGAAATTTAGGGTGGCCATTACAAGGAAGCATCTAGCTCTATTATATAATTTGTAATGCAAAGGGTATTGTTCTTTTAGGTTCATTGGTAGATTGTTTGGTGGTTGACATCCACCATAGCAATTTGAGGATCAATCGGATATTGAGTTCTTGCACCACATCCCATTTGGAAATTTCTTTCTTCAAGAGATTAGCTTGGTTTTCCTGGTTTATTGCAAATATTTGCTTGTAACAATCAGCCAAGCATATAATAGCATGCAATTAAAAGAGCCTAAAGGAGTTGCAACTAAGACATGTAAGTCAGAATTAGAAATGTGTGAACATACAAGACCTAATACCAATATCAACTTATCAGCTGGTAACAGGATTCAATAGCAATTTTCCTATGTCCCAGACTAAACAGATAAATGGGTAATTAAATAGGAAATGTCTTGGACTTACAGAAATGTGTCAAGAAACCATGAAAGTATCATTGCATGGTAAATCAAACCAGGAGCCAATGAACTTTTCTGAAAGGACTCAAGAACATTTCAATCCCAGGAAAAGTACCTAATATGAGCTTGTGTATCATGAACCCAATGACTGAGAAGGGCCGTGAGAAACAATTTCAACAATTGATTGAGAAAGCAAAAGGAAGTAAGTTATACAACCCACATACAAAGTGCCCACAAAGGGAAAAACATGTCACATCAAATTAAATGGAGTACAAAATATTAGTAAGAATGACTCCAATCTATTATTTCTGATTACTAGTCTCTAGAATAATAATTTTACATACCATTGATATGAGAAACCAAACCCAATAACCGTGCCTAGAATTTAAATCATCCTCAAAGCATTCCAAGAATAACATCCTTTGAGCTTTGTGATCTTTGGAACTCCAAAATATCAACTAGTTTTGCAATGACAAAGGACATCTATTATAGAATGTGTCATCTATTGACAAATTCATCTCACTAAACTAAAAAGATAGGCTTTAATTAAGGAGAAATCTTAACTTGCTAATATTCAGAATACTACTAACAAGATAACAACTACAGAGATACAACTAAAAAGATAGACTTTGATTATGGAGAAATCTTAACGTGCTAACATTCAGAATACTACTAACAAGATAAAATAACAAACCACAACACCCCAAAGGAAAGCCCTTGCAGCATCTTACATTAGTGTGAATGAGGCTATAACCTAGCTAGCTATTTGTGGGAACCTAAGTTTACTTGGACCATAGCTTGCATCTTAAGTTAGGTTCATTATTATAAATTAGTTATCCTTGTATCCTAGGTGACATTCTAGAAGTTTTCTTATAATGGGGCCATGTCTCATCATTTACTTTTAATTATCTAGATTCTAGGCATTTAATATTTTGCGCCATGCATTTAATATTTGTATCAAGGGTAGTTGTCATCCTACCTCATCACCTTGCCTATATAAGCAAGGCCTTTGTAAACTGCATTTTAAATTCAATTCAGTTGATCACTTATTGGTGAAATAACATCTACAAATTGTTTCTCTCTGCATTGTGAAGATCGTTTTGTTTGCAGATTGCATTCTTGGGGTACACCAACAACTTGCAGGTACCAGATAGTTGTAGGAATTAATCTTGCTATGCTGAAACCATTTATGAAAATTAACATCATTCCCACAATAGCAATAATGAAATCGTCATTTGGAAAGAAACACAATCTTTTCAAGTTTCAAACTTATAATGATTAGCAACCTCACAGAAGTAACATTTCTAAAAACTAAATCTCCTAACGCAATTATTAACCTATACCAAACAGCTTCCAAATTATTTGTACAACAGAGATGAGAAACTATTATAACCTTATTCAAGTAGTTCATTTGCATGATAACACAGGAAATCACCACCATCGTGAAAAACCATGTCTCTGGATACATCAACTGATTATTTCCCTCAAAAGTGAGCTTCAAAGCAATGCCTAGTGCTTTCACACTCATGACCTGCATACAAAATACCATATTCTTAACTAATGATAGAAAAAGAATTAAATTCAGGGATGATAACTGACTTTTTATGCACCATCTTTTCTTAGGACAAAGCAAGAGAAAACTGCATTATCAAAGGAAAATAATGTTTCACAAATTTACCGATAAAGAGCCCATTAAAGAGCAAATGCCTGTGAAAACCAATACATTTGTATTTCCACATCGTGGGGCAAAATGGAATATCAATACCATAACTATCACCACAACAGACGCCACGTACAGCAAAAATGCTTTACAATGAACAGTAACTGTTAGATAACTATTTCAAGAATTACCAACTTCTTAACCTTCATCAAATGCAGATGGTTCAGGACAATATAAATCTTGACAATACTCTTGAGAATAAAAGATCGTACAAATACCAGTTTGAGTTGCCAAATGCCAAACTTCTTGAACGGAGCTAATAGAACTTTCAAGAGGTGCATGAATCACAATAACCACCGATCCAATTATGCACATAACGCAGCCCAATATCCCCAATTTATGCAGTTTCTCCTTCAGTATAAAGTTTGCTAGTACAGCACTGTTAAAAAATATCACAATAAATTGAAAATCAAATTATTCTTTAGCTCTTAACATTATCTGGGATTGAAGAAAGAACACAATGAAAAAAAACTATTGAAACTAATATGTTGTACCTGATAATTATGCTCAGTGCACCTAAAGGAGTCACCAAAACTGCAGGAGCAAATGCATAAGCAACAAAATTTGCAACCTCTCCAACAATCACTGTAAGCCAAATACCAAATGTTAGATATCATATGACTTTGACCAACATTCATGCAATTACTATGTTATATTAATTTAGATGGAATGTAGTAGCATACAGCAGAAGCCCAAAAAGTAGAAACTGTTGCTACGTACTCAAATATCTTCTAAAATATTCAAATTAAATCAACTTTTCTTGGCAAACAATACTAAACTTAAAGGTTTATAACCATGCAACAATATTCCCCTAGAAATTAGCAGGTATTATCATTAGGAACAAAGACACTAAACTTCAACGATAAAAGGCAAATGCGGAAAAAGTGAAAAAAACATATAATGATGCCCGAAGGCAATAATATTTCATAAAAATTGAAACTTGATAATGAGACAATGGGTTTAAATGTTTATATAAAAACATCAATACACAATTCCAAAGGAAGTTGACCTATATATGGCATTTAATCTTAATATTTCATAAAAACTGAAACTTGATAATGAGACAATGGGTTTAAATGTTTATATAAAAACATCAATACACAATTCCAAAGGAAGTTGACCTATATATGGCATTTAACCTAAAATTCATTAGAAGGAACTCTGACAAAAATAAGAAACACCAACAATCACAATTAATTTAGCCTAAAATTCATTCAAAGGCTTAGACAAAACTAAAAACAACATCAATCACCCTTAAGCTTGACAAGGGAGCTCAATCACTAAAACTATTGACGATTGTACCCCTTGAAGTAAAAACTTGGTGTATGCAGAAATCAATTACCAAAGTTGAAGAAACCTTATAAAGGACATGCATCTTTGCATAAAGTGCACAATTTAGTAAATAAATTTGAAATTCTTTGTTAAAGAACTCACGCATTTGATCCAAATGAAGACAGTTTGTCAATCATGCTTTGCATTTTTGGAACTGGATAAAATTGTTATCCTTGTGATTGTAAAAAAGATCCATAAAACCCTGAAAAGTCATAAAAAAAAATTGATGTACTATTTAGACCCATCTAAAAGTAGTTTCTTCATGCGTCCACAAATGTCTATGGATGAGCTTTAAAGCTCGTGACATAATGAAAAACTTTTTTCCAAAACTCCTGTCAATAATGTTTCCCAAGCATACAACCTACAGATACATCCCTGACAAATTGTACAGGGGGGAACTGCATAAACTGTTATTTTATATACATTGTGACATGGTTGATGTAACAAACAGTGATGCCAAAGAGAGATAATATAGTCTACCTCATCAACCAAAGAATTAAATCAAGAAGAAGAATAAGCATAAAGAGTAAGATGAGAATTAAAATAAACTGTGGTATGAGAGGAACTAATTCTCCCTATTTCCCAAGAGTGCTTTTTGAAATTGCAATTCTGAGAATCACCAGCTTGTGCTTAGACCAAGTCTTCCACAATAATAACATTTTTCCTTAAAAACAAAAAAGGAGACATAACTTGTTGCTGCTTCTCTTGTGGATTGATATAGTTTGCTTGATGTTTGTGCTTTTTCATTTATGTTTCTTCTTGTAGGCAACCTAGTCCTTGAGCTTCAAAGCTCCTACACATGTAGAATTTTGCAAGAATGCAAACTTAGAAATGAAGAGACTAAGCTTACCAAGAACAATATCAAAAAAAAAAGAGATGAAAACATGTGATGCTACCCATAGGCTATAACAAGTTACAGAACTTAATTAATGTAATGTCTACTTTTTGGGCATTAGGAAATTTATGGACATATTCATGTAATATTAAAACTGAATTAAGAGAGCATAATGTAAATTTATAAAATGGGCAATTTAATATTATAAAATGGGTTAAACAGTGGCAAAGGAAGAATAAGACAAGGACAGGAGAAGGGAGTTGAAGGGTCACAGCTTTGGGCATTATAAGGAAGGAAGCTTCATTCATTTGGGCAGGCTTGGATATTGATTTTGAATGAATGAATGAAAGATTTTAATAACACCCACAATGCTAAAGCAGCCTATGGGACCCCCTATAAAAGCACAATCCTCAAGAAAAGGGGCAAAACATTAGGCCTTTTGAAACTGCTTCTTCAAGTTTGCTCTTCGACAGTGAATGTTGACCACTAAGTTTGCTGACCTGTCCAACTGTGTTTCCTCAACAAGAGTACCTAAGTTATTGATTTCTAGAATATCCGCATAGCTGGAGCGGATGTAATTGTATATTGGGCATCCATGATGAAATGTCACTTCATCTCCACCACTCCTGTGTTAGAAAATAAAAATATTCTCTCTTCCCACTCTTCTTTAGGTATCATCCATCTACCTATTTCACACCTTAGCTAATGTGAACTCGTCTATGATGTGTTATAATCATCTTGGCTTACCATCTGGTATTTGCTCCTATGCATGCTTTCTCCTCATGGTCCCTCATTGGATTAAATTCTTTGATAGAATAGTCTCTTTTGCATCCATTTTGTTTTGACCATATGAGCCTCTTGAATTTTTCTTTAACTTTATATTCCATCAATGTTATCCGAGAATTCATGCATACTAACACTCCAATTTTCCATCTGTTGACATTTTGTTTCATTCACTTGTTCTTTAATCTGTCAAGTCTTTCCTCTATGATCAATTTGGGCCAACAATCTCCATTTCTGATCTGACATGCTGCTGCCACAAATCTCACATCCATAAAGGGTCACCAGGGTGACCAACAAACTGGTTTTCCAGCTGCATTCCTCCATCTATTTTGTAAAGAATATAATGCTTCCCAGTCTCATGAATTCTTTTTGCTCGACATGTTTCCCAGCTGAGCTTGTTATGAAAGTCAATTTTAAGATACTTGTACTCATCAACAATCTCTAAAGGACTACCACCAAAAAAAAAGGTGTTTTGTTGCTTCATGTTTCTTTTCAAAGAAAAAATCATCACTTTTGTTTTGGTAGTGTTCACTCGCATCCTAGCCATATGACAAAAGGCATCAAGTGCCTCCAAGTGGTCTCTCGGGCCATCGGTGGTTTTAGCTATCAAAATGAGACTGTTCGCAAATAGGAGTAGCTTTATCACATAGTTGGCTAGTTGAACCCAATCACCATTATTCTTGCCTAGGAATTCTTCTAACTTATTGATATATAGCCCAAACAAAGTAAGTGAGAGAGGGCATCCCTATTTCACTCCTATATCGCTGCCAAAGCTCTCGAACAACCCCTCCATAGTTCTGATTTTGGCCACAACCTGCTCATAAAGTCTTCTTTGCAGCTCTAAGCTCAATATGAATTTTTAGCTCTTCCATTCTAAGCCAAAGTTTGTCTAGTGGCACTGTGTCAAAGGCTTTTTTTAAGTCAACAAAGCAGCAAAAAGCCTTTGCACCATGTGTGTTCCATATATTTTCAACCAAGAATCTGAGTGTAGTACCATGATCAACCGTGGAGTGTTTTGGTCTAAGCCCCGCCTGCCCCTTAGCTCTTTTACCTTCTAATTCTACCCATTTTCTAATTTTGTGTTCAGCCATGCTGCCAAAGAGCTTCTCCAAGAGGGGGTTAAACATGATGGTCCAATAGTTTGATGAGTTATTTATGTCTCAGCTTTTATGAAGAGGGATCACCATGTTAGTTGTCCAATTTTTAGGAAAACCCTCT
The DNA here is from genome assembly GCA_028749045.1 of Cupressus sempervirens. NCBI lineage: Eukaryota > Viridiplantae > Streptophyta > Pinopsida > Cupressales > Cupressaceae > Cupressus > Cupressus sempervirens. Next base: position 557,388,860 of record CM053791.1, read on the forward strand.
TTGTTGACATCATTGAATATGCAACATATATGAGGTGCCAAGATCTCACAACCCCATTTTAAATTTTCCACTTCCAGCCCATCTATATCTTGTGCCTTTCCCCCTGCCAATCTCTTTATGCCTTGGAAGATGTCTTCAATTGTAAATAGTTCTTTCCTGGTCTTAATTACTAGAGGTCTATGGATATCCTTCTAGCGCTCATATAACATCCTTGCACACTCAAGCCATTGAAACCCTGTAATGTTGTTTTTTGTCTGCGTTCTCTTTTGCTAGAACTCTTTCTAGAACTTCTTGGGATTTTGTTTACCTAAGTTAATCAGCTCCATCCTTATCTTTCTCGCATGAGACTTCTTTTTCCCTCTTAGCATTCTCATACTCTTTTTTGTTTTCTTTACTCATTCTCCTTCTCAAATTTCTCTTTGCTAACTTCTTGTCTTCATCAAACAAAGGGTTTGTCGGAAAGGTATTTTTTGTCTCTTTCTTGGGTTTGGTTCTTTTCCACTTCTCTAAAGCCTTGTGGATTAGAGGAACTAAGGTGTCTTTGCTTATAATTTTTTGTTCTGGGGGATCAAAATGTCTTTATGTTCAAAACCTAACGACAGAAACCTTCAAGGTCTACTTGCTGGATCGAACGCCAACCCCATTCAGCATTGGTGGTGAATTCACATCAGAGTTCACATTTGGAGATACAGGTCCTTTCCTATGTATTTCCAATCTGACTATTGTTATTGTTTCTAAGATTGGATTTCTACGCATGTTATTGTATTGCTGGTTTAAAATGCACTAACAAATTTTGAGATATTCTATATGAGTGTTTTACTGGTTATTTGTTGGTTTTAAATTGCATAAAATTATCTGTTCTACTCTGAAATTGTTTGAGAGAAATTTGGGTGAAAATATTCATTCAGGATATTAGAGTGGTATCAAAGCACCGATCTTGCCATCCTGTAAATTTGCTCATAATCAGATTTACACAAGGCTTCATCAAAAATTATTATCAGAGTCAAATCTTTGCAGAAAAACTACTCTGATTTATTATTATCTACAACAAGAAAATATTTTGTAGTCTATATTTCTATATATATTGTAGTGCTCTTTAGGATACAGTTTTATATCTCTGCCGAAGAAACCATTTATGTCAGGCTGACTGTGCTAGAAACTCTAATGCTTGGAAGCCAATATCAATTCACAAATAATATTACTTTCTACTCGATGAACACGGCAAATTGATTTATGTGAAATAAAACTATCAAATCTAATAGTTTGAGTGATTGATATTACCGGTAGAGGTTTGGGAATCTTAAACTTGAGTTACAACCTCGGGCTTTATTATGATGGGAGGAGGTAGTATATTGTCATCCAAATTATAATCTGATGGTGTGATTAAAGTGTGAGGACTATACCCGTGGGCCCAAATATTTTACATTTTTTGGCTAGAGATATGTGTTCGGGAACTTTCATTGAAAAATTATAAGTTTCGGGTGTACTAAGAGTTTAAATTTTGAGTTGGGCCATTGAAATCACACCATAAGTTACAGAGAGAATTCAGTATTCAACGATGTGGGCTTTCTTCGATTTTAGGTCTCTATGCATTCTTCAAAATGATACTAGAATTGAAATGGTAGAAGCTCTGGAATCATCTTGCCATCGATTAAGGACACTTTTTCCAATTGACCATTATTGTGCAAATAGGTAAGTGTGAGGCACTCAGGCATCATTCGTCAAGTGTTCCATTTATTCTCACGAGAGATGGATTCATGTGTGAATCACTTCTCATGATACACGAGTCATCGAGTTTGGCTCAAATACTACACAGTTAAATCCTGATAACAATATCACAAGGTGGGAATAATCTAAATTGAATATTAACGTATTGTTAAAAAAAAATTAAGTATACGTTGTCGATGACAATGTAATATTGAGGATATTAAAAAAGCCTATAATATTTTTGGTTTGACTTTCAAAGTTTCAAAATTAATATTATGAATGTCGAGGGCCAAAAGTTTATCCACATTGAAAAAAAATTGATGTACAAAACATTGGCTTTTTTAAAGTTCGGCGATAAATATAATGGACATCTCTATGATTTTGGCGTTACAAAAGTTGAAATAGTGGCAATTCGAAGACACATACTAGAGATTTTTGCAAGTATGAGCAGAAGCACCATTGTTGTCAATAGTATCAATAGGGTTCTAATATTATGAGAGTAAGGGAAGCACTCAAAGGAATTCTGCAAAAGTTGCAAGCTAATCAATTTGAAAGTTGAATCTCTAACATTACCGAGGGGAATAATTAATGTGTTGCCGAACGTTGTATAGGCGAAAATCTGTTTCAGACTATAGTTTGAAGTAAAAAAAAAAATTGAAAATAATTGATACACTGATCTCAGGTTACTCAATCGGTGCTTATGTTTATGTCTTAATTATTATTCAAGCTATAGCACAAGTTTACCATGGGACCTACGCCTTTATATTGATGCTGAAGACAAAACATTGGCTTTTTTAAAGTTTGGCGATAAATATAATGGACATCTCTATGATTTTGGCATTACAAAAGTTGAAATAGTGGCAATTCGAAGACACATACTGGAGATTTTTGCAAGTATGAGCAGAAGCACCATTGTTGTCAATAGTATCCATAGGGTTCTAATATTGTAGAGAGTAAGGGAAGCACTCAAAGGAATTCTGCAAAAGTTGCAAGCTAATCAATTTGAAAGTTGAATCTCTAACATTACCAAGGGGAATAATTAACGTGTTGCCGAACATTGTATAGGCAAAAATCTGTTTCAGACTATAGTTTGAAGTCAAAAAGAAATTGAAAATAATTGATACACTGATCTCATGTTACTCAATCGGTGCTTATGTTTATGTCTTAATTATTATTCAAGCTATAGCCCAAGTTTACCACGGGACCTACACCTTTATATTGATGCTGAAGTGATTCACACATTGCAAAAGATTGTTACTCTAGACCAAAGCCCCAAGCAGCTGCAACAATGGTAGAAAACGACTCCTAAAAAGGAGTCAAGTTAAAATTCTAAAGGGTTCTTCTTCGCTTCTGCACTTTCTAGCAAAATTCCTACAAACAGTGATACATGGTTGATTGACAGTGGTGCCTCTCATTACATTACTGATTTCAAAGAGCATCTTTTTAACTTAAAAGAAAAGAATTCTCATCTTCAAGTCATAGTTGGTGATGAGTCAAGTTATTCAGTGAAGGGTGCTGGTTCTGCTTCCTTCAATTTAGACTTGGGAATGCCTCTTCATCTTAGTGACGTCTTGTTTGATCCTGGTATAAAGAGAAATCTGATCTCCATTTCTGCCTTAAAGGACAAAAGAAATAATGTTACCTTTTCTGGTGGAAAGGTTCTTGCTTGGAAAAAGAATTCTTGCATTCAGTCGGCTCGTCATGACAATCTCTGCAAGCTTTCAGCCCATCCCATTCATGCTCTTGCACTTAATTCTTCAGACTCAAATGAACTTTGGCACAAGAGGTTTGGTCAGCCAAATTTCAGAACCTTGTATTCTATGGAAAAGGTTGTTATTGGTCTTCCAAAGCTGAACTAAAAACATAAAGGGGTTTGCAAGGGATGCGCTCTAGGTAAGAACATCAAGAGTACTTTTGATAGCAGTGATAGTAGAGCTAAAGATATTATAGATTTAATTCATTCAGATTTATGTGGTCCTATGTCACCTCTCTCAATGCTTTTTGGTATTATGTAACTTTTCTAGATGATTATTCTCCTAAGTGTTGGATTTATTTTCTTAAGTCTAAGGAGACTGATGAGGTGTTGTCCCATTTCAAGGAATTCAAAGCTATTGTTCAAAACTCTTTCAACAAGAAAATTATGATTCTTAGGTTTGATAATGGAAGTGAATATGCCTGATATATTCAATGATGTTTGTGTTGAAGTTGGGATTAAGAGGGAGTTGTGTGTTCCCTATAATCCTCAACAAAATGGTATGGCAGAAAGAAAAAACTGACCAATTATTGAGGCAACAAAAGATATGATTCATGACCAGAATCTTCAGACATTCAGATCTAGTTGATCCTACTATGTATAGACAGCTCATTGTTTCTCTCATGTATTTGGTTAACACAAGACCTGACATATATTATGCAATGAATACTTTGATTTAGGAACCAAGACAAATTCATCTTATGGCAGCAAAACATATATTGAGATATGAGTGTGGTACAAGTGGATATAGATTAAAATATGACTCAAATATTGAGTTAAACTTACAGAGTTTCTCCGATTCAGACTGTGCAGGATGTGTACCTGACAAGAAGAGCACCTCGGGATGTTGTTTCAGCCTGGGATCAGCCATGATTTCTTGGTTCAGTAGGAAAAAATCTTGTGTGGCTCATAGTACTGTTGAAGCAGAATATGTTGCAGCATGTATGGCTGCCAAAGAGGCCACGTAAACTAATTTCAGATCAATTTAAGCAGCCTCTAAAACCTACCACAATCGTGTGTGACAATCAAAGCTGTGTAAAGCCTTATGTTAATCCAGCTTTCATGATCGGACAAAGCACATGGAAAACAAATATCATTATCTTCATGAAATGGTTCAAAGGCAAGCTATTGAACTTAGATATATTCCTACAGAGGACCAAACTGCAAACATCCTAACTAAGCCACTTCCAAGAGTGAAGTTCTATATTTTTATAGAGGAGCTTGGTATAGTTGAAAATGAATCCCTTGTTAAGAGAGAAACTCAGCCTGAGTAATATAATGTTCTGGTTAATGAGTTCTTCTCTAAGAGAGAAAGAAGTTCAAGGTGTGATCCCTTCTTAATGAGTTCTTTTCGAAGAGAGAAGTTTGAGGAGTAATCTCTTGACAATGAGTTCTTCTCTGAGAGAGAAGTTCAAGGTGTAATCCCTTGTTAATGAGTTCTTCTCTAAGCGAGGAGTTCGAGGTGAGATCCCTTGATTTACTCACTGTAGTAAGGCATTGTGAATGTCATGACATTATTTTTTGATTCTCTCTATAGGAGTTGTGATAGTTATTGTTATATTGAGTTAACAAGTTATTTATCTATGATAAAATTTTGTGTTAATAGTTTCTTTGATTGCAAACATTTGTACTTGTCTTGAGAAGACACTCTAAAGGTCTCTCTCTTACTAAGAGGGAGTGTTGTGATAGGGTAGCTGCGAGATAGACTCTTTATCATAAGTTCTTGCCCTGTTACTTCTAACCGATATGTTAAGTCATCCTTCATCCTATCAGCATCGAAATTCTCTCCAAGACTTCAATATTGTTTATCTTTCAGCATCGGGATTTTTCTTATTCCCACTGGCACCGCTTTGACATATCTATTGGCTGTTTGGCATAGTCAGTTTTGACATTTCTATTGTTGTTTGGCATAGTCATATATGTTGTTGATGTTGTCATAACTTTATCTTATTCTCATACTGGTGTCTGACTAGGAGGTACATGTCCTCTCTCTTCGTCCAGCACAAAGCCAAGTCTTTGTTGACCGTTCAGGATGTTTTATCTTCTATTCTCATAACCAACGGCTCCACATATTCAAGCATCAAGTCTCTTGGATGGTTTTTGAACAATCATCATCCGTTATAGGGTTCTCTCCTCGATCGTTATGACAGGGGTGTGACTGGCATTTCAATAGCCGAAGAGAATCATTTTCTGGAATGAGAGGTTCTTTTGGTCTTCTGTTTTTTACAGCATAGAAAAATGATGATTATGATTATTGTTCTATGATATATGATATATACCATCTTCAAAATATTCATTAGGCGTGATCGTGTATTTTCTGTAGCACACAAAAAGGAGTTGTGACTGTTTTCATTCTGAAGCACAAAGACTATTGTTGTTACCTTAAATTTCTAGATTGTAATTGTGAGGCAATCTCTGAAGTCAGTGTTTTATGTTAAGAAGCTTTGCAAGTAATAATATTTGTAATCTGTTTACTCTGTTTAGAGAGATTCAATAAAGATTGATTTTTGTCGGGTTGGAGATTTTTGTCGGGTTGAATTGTTTACCTTCTTGAGGAAGGGTTTTTTCCAGGGTATTTTGTGTATTCCTGTGTTCTATTTATTCTAGTGTTTTTCAGATGCTTTCTGGTTACATTTTTAAGACTACAAATAATTAATTCAAGGACCGATTTGTTGAAGCCATAGTTTGCAAACTCTCCAAGTACTCTCAGATTTGTTGAGTGCTCTCAATTTTTTTTGCCGGCCGAGTACTCTCAAGTTTAACTCTCGCGTATTTATAGATGTAAAAAAATGTGGGTAGAAGAGTTGTAGAGAAAACATTGGATTAGATGCATTTTTCATATGATGTTAGTGCTATTAAACTATGCATTTTCTCTGTTGAGATGTCAATTTCTAATTCAATACATTTTGTAATTGAATTCTACAAAAAAAAATATTTCTTTAAGAGATTTTAAATTGTAGTACTCTCTGAGTTCCGAATTTTTCCCGACTTTTTGTTGAGTATATGCCAAGTTTTTACCAAGTTTAAAATTTTGGATTTGCTGAGTACTCTCCGAGTCCGAGTTTGCAAACTATGGTTGAAGCAATCATAGTCCGAAGAATTTGTTCCAATTTCCTTAAAGTGGAACCTTGAGACTGTGTATTGGTGTTCCAGAATTTTTTTTTTTTAAAGAGCTCTAAATTGTGTGTTTCTGAGAGAGACCCTGAGACTGTTTGCACAGTGCTTCAAAATCCCAGTAAAGAAGTAGTCATTAGGTTATTCAATGTAAGAGATGAATGTTGATATACATTAAAGACTATTGCCAAATTGATGATGTGCATTGCAGAGACTTCCAAGATTCATTGAGTGGGGTGGCATTTTCTCTGGTCTACCCAAATTTGCAAGTACTTGGTGTTGAAGATAATACTTCAGTTCAAAAATTACACAATTCCCTTGTTAATTTTGTGACGGAAGTTGAAAAGAACATTTGTTAGACACTAGTCACAACAATATCAAGGAGGCATTACTTTAGGAAAGTGAAATTCAGTGACTTCACGGTTTCGGCAATTATACACTATTGTCCAATCAGGTCAGATTGGGATACTTACTCTCTATGTGACAAGGTTCGCCGAATTTTCGGCTTCAGGTTTGGAAATTGACGAACTTATAATTTTTTTAAAAAAATCGTATAAATTCGGCCAAAATTCGTACGGCAAAAAAGTAGTATTTGCTTTCCTTAAAAAAAAATTATTGATCATTTTTTCAAGGTCTTCTAATAGTTGTTTTTGTAAATAATGCCCTTCACTGAAAGAAGCAACAATCTTTTAAAGCCGTCTATTTATTCTATAGAGTTGTTTTGTTGTCGTACCACGATGTCTTCACTGCAACCATGGTTTCCTGACTGTGACAATCCCTTGGCTCAATGAAATAACAATGTCTAGAAGGCATTTGTTTGTTCTGCACAGTTGTTTGTCGCCGTTAGTGCGATCATGGTTTCTCCTGTTGCTGCGCCAAGAATGGAATGGAGGCCATTGAAAGTATCTTTATGTTATTTTATTTTCATTTATAGGGTTCGTTAAGCTAAAGTATCACTTTATTATGTTTTATTATTTTATTACCATGGTTTATAAAATAGCATCGAAAGTATTATTATGTTATTTTATTTTTGTTTATAAAGTACCATCACTTTTATTATGTATTGCTTTGCTTTATAAAGTCAAAATAAAAAATGAATATATTTCCATTTTATGTTTTAAAAGATATAGTTTAGTGATTTATTTTTGTATTAAAATTTTAATGTTTATTAAAATGAAAACTAGCATTATTTTTAATATTTTGAGTAAAAAGAAAAAAATAAAAAATAAATTACTAGATATATTATATTTTAAAGAAATTGTATAAAGCAAATTTAATGCCGAATTTTTTTCGAATTTTTCTCACTGTCAAACTTCATCCGAATTTTATAGTTGTCGAACTCGAACTCGAACTCGAGCCTTGTGACCTAGCTTACTCTTGTTGTCTCTTGAATTGCTTTCACTTTCAGAAAATTGTGTTCTCAAGTTTAGTGCATATCTAGTATACATTTTGCAAACTTGACAATACTAGTCAAAGGTGCAAAACCTTAGCAGCATCAGATTAGCGAATTTTCAAAAAATGGCATCGAGAAATAGTTTGGCCAAAGTACTTTATGAGAGGTAGCAAGTTGGATTCGGTATTACAAACAAGGGAAAAAGATCTCATCACCTTGACCCAATTGGGAGGATGCTTGACCATTGTAGAGCAATCACCCTCTGATTTATCACTCTTGTTCCTATAGTGACCGCATTTGACCCTCACAAGTGGCTGAAGCACTTTGAGAGTGAGATAAGTTTGTTAGCTACTTCTTGTTTGATGGAGATTACAAGAATTTGGCACCTCAAGAACCTTACGAAGAAGACACAATGAAGGAGGTACTTAAAATAATCGTTGATAGTGATCGAATCCTAATTTTTGCAAAACATTAAGGTCTCCATTTGTGAAATAATGTTGGAAATTCATAATAGAAAGTTTGATGTCAAGACACTTGTTATGTCTGTCAATTTCTCCTTATAAATATCAATGGTAAAATGAAATTAGTTTTGGAACATGTTCAAAATCTGATATCAATATCTTTTTTTCTCGGTAATAGATTTGATTGTATTGAAAGTAAAACATAAGTACATTCTAAAGAAAATAACCCTTACCAACTCACCATCTACAAAAGTAGTTCTACATTTTCTCCACAAATTAACCTGACCAGCTGACCTCGAGACCTTCCACGACCTTAACAACAACATTTCAAGTATATAAAAAATTTAGAAACAACAAAATTTGGCATTTTTCCATGTCGTCCCCCCAGCCATATCTACATCATTTACAAAACACCATACCCTTCCTACACATTTGCTTTAACAATAACAAAATATACAAACCCACCCTACACCCAAACAGAAGATTTGTCATTGGGCTCTTTGCAATTTGCTTCCTCTGCTGGATGACACCTCCTAATGCTCATTTCTTCCACCACCCCATTCTTGGAGACACTCGTTCAGTTATGCCTCATTGAATTTGGTCATCCAACAACAACATCTTCACCACTTGCTTCTTTGTGCATCTAGAGTTGCTGATTGAACTTCATCTCATCCTCCATAGCCCACCCAACCACCCTCTTCCATCTATGCAATGTCCTTGTCTAACAAATTAATCTTAAGTGCTAGCCATCCCTTAATCACCTACTTTGATTTTTTCTCCTGTATTTCTCATCAAATCTCCACACAATGGGGTGTATTTTGTTCCTGCAATTTTCTCAAGTACACTTTGTTTCTCGCCCAAGTTTATCCCTAACCTTGGAATTGACTTCTCCAGTGTTTCCTCCGTGCCTCCAAGGAATTCTCTTGGAACAATAGTTTTCATTACCATTCTGATAATGGCTTTATCCTTCCCAAATTGTATTCCTCACACCATGATCATTGAAAACACATTTGTTTTCGTTCTGTGTCAATTTTTTGCTTTATTAAACATCTCGCCCAATATGATGATCACACTGTCTATTAGTCTCTTGTCATAAAAAATGAACATCTTGTCAATCCATTTCTTCGTCATCTATCCATGGTAACGCTTATGTTGCTTGAGGAAGATGAAAGTGAAAGTTTTCTCCATCCTTCCACTCTCAAGCCAAAACACTCAACAACTTGCAATACCTAGCATGTTCACAACCAACTTCATATAGATGGAACACGGACAATTGGAGCAATGATATAAATGCTTGATGATACAAATTCACCCTTTTTAGATGAATCATATGTATTACTGCACCAAGATAGGTTCATGAATTGAAACTACTCCTGCTGAACTGAACATCCTTCTTTGGCTTCTTCAATTGTATCTTCATGTTCAAGTACATGTAGAAAATCTAACTTTTTGTTAGCCTCCAACCAAGCTAGATGTCGGATTGGACATCCCCTTGATCGAAGAAATTTTGGAATTTTCTTGCCAACTATAACTCATTTGATGGGTTCATCAATCACTTGTACCTTAGGTTGATTGGGAAAACTATGCTCATGTGTTTCTAGTAATGACGTGACTGCACTACACACTTCAGCATGTTGCTCACAAACTTATGACTTATGAAAGTCTTTACTGTGTGTGAGAAATTCCTTTTTAAGTTGCGAGATATGGCATTCATGCAAAGTACACCCAAGTTCATGACCTTAAGGCACAAATACATCATTTTCAGCTTGATAAGACTTGTTGGAATGTCCACTTTTATGACATGATCATTTTGAATATTGGAAGAAAAACATTCCTTCCTCCACTTTTCATCACCAGCCTTCTGAGAACGCGTGAACCAGATATGAGAGTTGCCAGCTATGTTTTCTACCTTTTCTTGGAAGAGAATAGCAAGATCACTAGATTCAAATAGAGGATGTATTGCCACCTTTGTTGATGATGCCTAAATTGCAAGTTTCATTGATGGTGAAACTAACTTTTGTTGATTCCCAACAATAGAACTACAAGCAACAATTGGAAGAGGCCTCCTTTGTACATCTTCGTGAGGAACGAAAGACATGCCTTGAGCTAGTTGCTTTTTTAGGGCAAGTAACTCATTTGCTAATCTTTGCACTGTGGGATTTGTCCTTGTGATGGAAAAAAATTAATTAAAAGGAAGACGACTTTCCTCAAACCCACTTGCCTCAATGCTTATCTTCCCAACAAAAATGAGGTCATCTTCGATTTCAATTGCCAATTTTTGTGCAGCTGCAAGAGTAGCTAAGGCTGCTCTTTTTAATAGAAAAATCACTTCAAGAATTTGAGCATTCACAAAGAAACACTTCAAATTTGCAATTGTAGGTTGAGCACCAACTGAAATTCTTTGCATAAGCATGTGAGATGACTTCTTTAGCTGAGTGAGTTGAGCCAGCAATGCATGAGCATCTTCAGGAGGCTTAAATCTTTCTTCAAACTTGGCAATGAGAGTAGCCCAACTTGTGATAGTACATGGTGGTAAAGGGTAAAACCAATCAGCAACCACGTCTTGGAGAGTTTCCACAAACAACCTTACCGACACAACCTCATATTGAACACCATCAACACCGCATGTGATGTAGAAATCAGCAATATGTTCGTCAAGGATATTGTTGTCCATCACCAAAGAACTTGGGAAAATTCTTTTGCGAGCAATCAGGAAGAGCATGTAGAGGCGGAGCTAGATTCAGTGGACCAAAAGCATTTCCCCAAGGACCTTGAGTCATTCACATGTCCTTGGTATTACATTAAAACAACTATAAAAAATAAAATTACATTGAATATTTACAATGAAAAAGGGTGTGTATGCTTCAAACGAAAGCGTGACGCTCAAGAATGCGTGTTCAATCCCCAACAAAGTCGCCAAAAACTGTTGGCTAAAAATTTTGTATGTCATTGACTACGACTTTCAAAATTGTGACTTTATGCAACATTTCATGAGATTTCTCTTTCCTCTCAGCAATAGGGGAGGCTCCCTTCTTACTGTATGTGGTTTCAATAGGAACTTAACTAAAATTACAAAAAGGATGGTTCTCTTGATCAATTCCTCTTTTTTCAAGAATGATTTGCGTACAACAATAACTTTCCAACTTAACAAAAAGTGTCTTATTGCTACAATAATACCATTGAACTAGAATTGATGTCAGAAAAACAACATGGGCAGCAGTTTACTTTTAAAAATTTTGTGGAACAACAAGAACCCAAAGTCTCTTGCACTTGTCTCGACTGAAGATTCAAGTAGAATAACTAGTAAGGCACAAAGTCTCTTACTGGATATCCTCAAATTTAATAAGAATACTTACAATTGACGCCCAAAGTCTTCAACTCTAAGTGATTAAGCCACTACTATCTATTACAATTTGTCCTCCTGCAACTTAAAGTCTTCAAAAGTTCAAATTGGCTCTGAATGCAATAGGCAGCTCAAAGTCTGCACGATTAAACTCAAATCCCTTTTGATCAAACCTCTAAAACTCATAATCGATATCCAGGAAATGTCGACACATAACACCTTGAATCAACACAAGTTTGAAAGCAAGTTGCCTCTTTTATTTATAGCAATTTAGATTTACATCCAAACACAAAGTCTTAGAGTGCGCATATAAACTAGCAAAATTATCTTGCCTTTCCAAAACATGATTATTTACAATGAGCTCCCTCCTTTATATAGGAAAATAGGACAGAGAAAGGTGGAAGGAAAAGGGGAGATCCTCAACCACCTTGACTTATTCTCTAACAAACTTCTAACTAATTTGACTTATTCAAAGTTGCATGCCTAATGCAATTGCAACTTGATTGCATGTTACAACCTTACACGTGATACTATTACATGCAATTACATCTTGTTTTTCCATTACATGTGATGAAAATAATCCAAGTGCCTGACAAGACACAACTTTTAATACATCATCCTTTTTATGTCTTCATGTTTCTATAAGATGCTCAATGGTAGACATGCTTGAGTTTTGGTAGAAGCTCTTGAACTAGAACATGAACTTGCCCCTTGTTTGCTCTGTAGTGTAATGGTGATTGTCTCTTGAAAAACACATTGTTTCTTTTCATCTTTGTTTTGAAAATATTTTATGCATTTAATAATTCTCTCATCTCATTGTACACTCTATTATGTGATCACTCTTGCTTCGTATTCCTCTTTCTTCTTTGCATGTTTGCAGTTATGCATGTTGTCGCTATTGAGTTTCCAAAGAAAGCCATTGTATGTTCTTTCAAGCATAGATGGGTCCATTTATCGCTTTTGATGTGTAAAGCATGGATTTGGGCAAAGTATAAACAGGGAGAATGGATGGAATGATTAAGGATGGCGAATTGTTAAGGTATCATGAGTATTGTTGCATTTGTTGTGGCACTATCATTCTTCTTGGCATGTATTTTCACTTACATTTATAGTGAGTAGATGCCATGAATAGACATGTCCCTTCATGGGACATGTCTATTCATTAATCAGATCATTAATATAATAATATATTTAATCATGTATATATATAGATATATCCGACAACTATCTAACATCAACACTCCCTCTTAGCTATGGAGGATAAAAACATATTACCTCAAAGTAATATCAAGCTACCAAGATTAAGGATATCTTTAATTAGAAGATATCCATCATTTTGATATCAAAGGTATTGGTCTCCCAGAATATCAACATATGATATTCACCAAATACTCAATAAGGTTTGATATCTCATATGATATCATGAGTATTGATCTCCCAAAATTCACGATATTCACCATTTACTCAAAAAAATGTTTGATATTGCTCTAATATCAATAGTATTGGCCTCCCAGATTATCAATGATATTCACCAAGTACTCAATATAAGGTTTGATATCACATCTGACATCAAGAGTATTGGCCTCCCAGAATATCAATGATATTCACCAAGTACTCTTTGAGCAATGGCCTCCTAGAATGTTGAGATGCAAGACATTCACCATATACTCAATTTATTTGATCTCATAATACAAGTTATTGTAAGATCGTCACCTTGCAGTAACTTTTGCAAATACAAGTGGCATCATTTGGAAGTCGTCATTTCCTCATGATGTACACAGGGGTTAGGCCCATTAAAAATCACATAGTCAGGAGGTATATTCATGAATCACAATCCTCTTGACTAAAACAATTTATTAATCATTGGAGAATCCATCTCAACATGGTTTACTCCCTCTAAATCAATATGTCCAAGATCACTGAAGGTTGACTAAATCATATTCTCTATCTACTCCTTCAGAAGGATGTGTCGAACTCCCTTTGAACATCAATTTACCTTTAAATAAGTTTCAAACTCCCTTTGAATCTGATATCAATCTCCCTCTTCTTGCAATAACAATCTCAGAGAAAAAAGATCAAGGCACATAACTCTTAGAGTATGTATAAAAATACAACTAAGAGAGACTAATAAAGATAGTCATTATAACGTCTTTCCAAAAATATAAATAAGAATCTATACTTAGAATATATATGCATCTATTCAATTTTCTAATATATATAAAAGATATTATAAACAAATATGTATATGTTAAAATATATATTCCCATAAATACGTATAGGACATTAACCAATATTTAAATAGAAATAAAGAAGGGAATGATCATTAGCAATAAACTATACATTTATACCCACCTACATTTATTGTGTCTGAGGTCTTACCTCCTTAAATATGACCACGTCACATGGTTGGCACCTAGTGTACTTTACTACTAACATATTTACACTTAGGTCGCTTTTGGATTGGTATGCTTTTTCAATTTACATGCCCAAATGCATAAATTCCAATATTATGCAGATGCATATTTAATGTTTTCAGTGACAAGGATCAGTCAAACATGTTGACGTGTGATGAGACATGATGTGAATATAACACCAAACCTTCAGATAGGACAAATCCAAGTGCCTTAACATGCCAAGTTTACCATGTTTAACGTGATCTGGGGAGGCTATTTGCAGTATTGTACTTGGGTGAATGTACTTGGGTGAATCCCCTCCACACTGGCATCGATCAGATCATTGTGATCAAGCTTCATTTTGCATCAAACATGACATCATACAGGTTGAGCAATCTGGTCCATTCACCTTTGTTGATACATCTTCTCGATCTAACATTGTGGGGTAAGAATTTAACTACAAGATTTGCAGTCATATCGAGCAGTCAAATGGTGTTTGCACTAGACATTGGTTGGGCTCTGATCAAGACATTCAAACCATGAAGCCCAATCAACATTTAAAAGGATCGTCCAGTACAATGGGGGCTTCAAGCCATTGAAGACAGAGACCCCGACTTCCCCTCCTTCCACATCAGAAGGCCACACATAGTACAAATTTAGCAGTTCTGATCTAAACTTCTAGATCGATCAATCGAGCTTTGTTAATGTTATAATTTTGTCGGATAAATTATATTTATGAGATATAAATAATGGCACATATTATATATGGAATAATTAACTTATTAAGAGCATATCTATCTATCTATCTATCTATCTATCTATATAAAACCATTATAATATATTGAGGGAATATTACTTGTGTTATAACTATAACTAATGTAAGTTAATATATTAAAGAGATATGTCTCTTCAAGAGACATGCCTATTTATATAACATATATATTCATTAGTATAGTAACTTGGAAAACACATAAAATCTACAAGTGCCATTATAAGTTACATAATATTCAAAACTTGGGATTTTCAACATGGTATTAGAGCAGTTTGATTTTGGGGATCAAAGTCGGGATTCGACTTTGAGAAAGACAACCAGTAAAATTTGCAAAAGCACTGTCAATGTATACATAGTAGCAATGATGCTTATGTGTAGCAATGATATAGAAGCAGCGCTGGTATAATATGTTTGAAACATCACCATGAAGTCCAGAGTTGTACAGAGCAATGCTTCAAAGTGTTATTACCAGATTTATTTGAGCATCGCAAACTTCCATTAGGAAGTGGTTGCAACGATAAAATCAGTTCGTGGCAGGGAAACATACCTCGAGAATTTGGTGTCGAACATTGTCCATTCTTATATTGTCAATGTAAGGAGGGACAAAACAAGGAAAGATAGTAATAACATTCTGTTGTGGACTTCATTACAAGGCTATCATCTCATATTCGATATTTCTTGTCTTCTCTATATAAGCGTGACCTAGATTAAAGGGAGAATGTTGAAAATGGAGGAGATGGATAGGCATAAAATGACGTTTAGAGATTTACAGCTATGATTGAAGCAACAACAAGATTAGAATCCACGATGTAAAACTCATGAAAAATATTGAGACATTCCACATATAGGTAACATGACTTTGGAAGGGTTAACCCCATATCAACATCTTATATCGATGTAGGCCACACGACGACATTTTTTATTGGTGGTGTTACCAACATTCCCTATCGTCAATGAATAAGCTAGGTCAATTTTGAATAGAGGTTATCGTGCTTACTTCCTTCCACATCAATTTCCCACCCACAGGGCCTTGGAAAGAGGAATTATGTGGTTTGTGAGCAATCGAACAGTACCAAATCCCAACGCCAAATGGAAAGCATATTAAAATATGAATCAAGTTGTTATGAAAGATCATCAATAGATATGGAAAATTTTAATAGATATGTGCCATACAATCATAACATGGAGGAAGAGGCCCGAAAGCCATGTGAGAGTGCAAATTACAATCACAACAATCTCATGGCCTAGAGAAGTTTTGATTCCTTCGTGATATGAAAATCCTAGGTTTTGTATATATATATATATATAATCAAGCTACAATCATCCTAAAAGGAGAGATAGAAAACCTTGTATGTTTATCAATGGTATTTCTCTTTGGGATAGTTAGTTTTATGCACTATAAGAAATCTCTCTAAAATGCCTTCAAGATGGATCAAGAAGCATAAAAGATTGCATTAAAGCAAGAACTTGATAATTTATACCATGAGACTTGAGTGGATGACTAACAAAGTTAGAATGTGATATCATTCATTAATGATTGTCTCTCATTGAGCTTGATAGTGACTAGAAACTCTATGAAATGGAGGAAGTGGAAATTTTACATTATAGGGGGGAATATTAACCAATGTACCATTCCCATTGTTTACAAATGCTTATATGAAGGCATTTTCTAATTGGAGAAACTTGCATCAAGGAAATTGGTGTGCAGATAAGTATTTATATCCTTGAGTATTACTTTAGTCTCTATCTTATTTGAAATTCTATATGTATTATAAGAAGCTATTTGCCTTGATCTTCTCTGGGATGTTCTTGCAAGGAAGAAGATTGGAACAATAGGCATGCTACCAAATATTGTGCACACTCGATCTTATGATAGTAGCTCCAAAGAAGCTATGATTTAGGATTTATTAATTATCTAATGATTAGGTTGGATAATATTGAAGTGAATATCCTTGATGATTTAGGATTCATTAATCATCGAACAATTAGGCTGGATAATGTGAAGCTATTGAAGCAAATATCCTTGATGATTGAGATTATGAGAGGGAGTTTGACAGATCATTAGAGGCAACCTTGGACAAAGAGGGAGCAAAAAGAAAATATGTTTCAATTAGAAGACCTTATGCTATCACGATACCTCTTGAACTAGGGAAGCATGACATAGGTGGTTAGAAGGATGATAACATATTCAAAGGGAGGTTGACGCTTCATCAGAGAGAACTTTGTTCTAAGAGGTCAGAAAAGTTGATATCAGAGGTCATAAGGTTAATATTTCTTTGTGAAGAAGAAGTTCCAAGTGCAATCCCTTGTAATGCATTCTTATCTATGAGAGATAAGTTTGAGATAAAAACCTTATTCTCTAATATGTTTCATGGTGGATGTTATGACAATACCACATGACAATATCCATGGTGGCTTCATCTGAACTTTTCTTGTCACGTGTGTATAGGCCTACCCCCTGTATACATCATGAGGAAGTGACAACTTTCAAACAATGTCACTTGTATTTGGAGAAGTTATTGAAAGGTGACGACCTTACAATAACTTGTATCATGACATACATTTTGTGTAAATGTTGAAATAAATCATGAATGGTGTTAGATGTCATTAATTTGACTATCTACAAGTTGTTTGTATAGATATATTTTGGATAATTGGTGAATATCTTGCCTTGATATTCTGATAGGCCATTACCATATACATTTTGTGTAAATGTTGAAATAAATCATGAAAGGCTTTATCTTATAAATCAACAACTAAGTGTTAGATGTCATTAATTTAACTATCTACAAGTTGTTTGTATAGATGTATTTTGGGTACTTGGTGTATATCTTGCCTTGATATTCTAATAGGCCATTACCGCATTGAGTACTTGGTGAATATCATTTAGTTGATGTTCTGATAAGCCATTTCTCAGAGTACTTGGTGAATATCATTTGATTGATATTCTAATAAGCCAATGCTTGTGTTACCTAATATGATATCAAATAGTAATTGGTGAATATCATGTGTTGATATTTTGATAGGGCCAAAATTTATATGATTTCATATACTGGAAATCTTCTAACCAAAGATTTCCTATATGTATTATTCTTGAAATATTACCTATGGTGTAATATCTGTGTTTTATCCTTTATTAAGAGGAAGTGTTAATGTTATAATTCGATAGGATAAATTATATTTATGACATATAAATAATGGCAAATATTATATATGGAATAATTAACTTATGTTAAGAGTGTGTGTGTGTGTGTGTGTGTATCTTGTTATGTAACCATTATAATATATTGAGGGTATATTACTTGTGCTATAACTATAACTAACGTAAGTTAATATATTAAAGAGACATGTCTCTTCAAGAGACATGCCTCTTCAAGAGACATGCCTCTTTATATAACATATATATCCATTTGCATAGTAACTTGGAAAACACATAAAATCTACAAGTGCTATTACAATTTACATAATATCCAAAACCTAGGATTTTCAACAAGCTTCCATTGCATCGGGAGTCCCAAGCATGTGTATTTGGCCAAATTTAACAATGCCAAGCAGGCAATCCAGAGCGAGTGCAAGTTTCAAATGGGCTCAATGTTGAATATATAAAATTCAAAATCCTCATGATCATCATTGTTGCTTAGATATCTCCACTTGGGAAAGACTCAACGAATAACAAATTATAGAACTTAGAACTTTCACGATTATCACAGGTTTTAATTTACTCTGATACCATTTAAGGTATTATGAGGATTGTTGCATTTGTATTGACACTGTCATTCTTCTTGGTATGTATTTTCCAAATCCAACAATTACTTACATTTATATTGAGTAGAAGCCATGAATAGACATGTCTCATGACCCTTCATGGGACATGTCTATTCATTAATACATGTTTTAAAACTCATACAATTGCTTGGAAAATCACCACCATGAGCTTTTAATGAATAATTTAGCATTAAATGCACTTTTGGGAGTCATTTACATGTTTTAGAAGACGTGATTGGGCTAAAAATCGCCATTTTGCCTTAGTGGACTTTAAAGACACAAAAACATGTTTTAAATTGCATGTATTTGAGCCAAAAATTGCCACTTTTGTCTTAGTTAAATGAAAACTCACTTTAGACATGCATTTACATGTTATTAAAACATGTTATTTGATTTTAAAGCCCATTAAGTGGTAAATTAAAAAGATGTATATGCAATGGGTTAGAAAACAACCATTTAAAATGCATTAATATAATCTAAAATAAACTTATACATACAACAACATATGTAAACGAGTTAGATTTTCCCACTTACATTAATTAAATAAGTTTAAAATATGTAAATGCATATTAAAAACCACTTAAACACATTAAAATGTGTTATTGCATATAATAAGTGCATTTAACTTAATGATGGGACTTATAGTTTATTGGAAGTGGGTTTTCACACAGTTATTTGCATGTGGATATATGCTATATGTAATAAAAACCCCATTGAAGTGCATTTAAGCGTCTTATGCAATTAAATTCAACGTATAACTATAGTTTATAATAAAGTAACATGAAAAATAGTTTTGAAATAGGCTATTTTCATAAAACATAAAAAACTATAGTCGAATCAACTTAGAATGAGTTGAAATTTAAAAAAAGACCACAAAATCCACTTTAGATATTGGATATAATTTTATATCATACAATTATCAATAAAAAGCCCACTTTTATGAGGTTTTTTAATCGGGATATGCAATTGTCCTGAAAACCCCCACTTTTTCCTTATAACTTGAGCTAGATAACTCCGATTTGTACCTAAATTAGCTTGAATTGAGCGAAATTCCAAGGGCTATTCACCTAAAGCAAAAACAAAACTAAAAACTATTTACAACATAAAGAAAAGACGCGAAAGTTCATCAAAAATCAAGTGTTTGCAATGCAAGAAGGAAAACTCTTACCAACAAACAATTGGGGATAATCTCGACAAAAAATCTTCAAAAGAACACAGACAAGACTGCACAAAGAACAATTCAGAGATAATGAATTGATTTCATGATGCCTCATCAATGCGTTAAAACAAAGAGGATGCACCTGCAAATCCATGAAAAAATTGTGTAGGGTTGTCTGAATTTTGTGATGTCAAAATTGAGGACAATAGTTGTCTCTAACTAGGGAACGTACCTTTGTTTGCTCTTAGAAACAATGAGGGATGTAGAATCTAGACATCTACGTGTCTTTATCTACTCTATTGGGCTATAGAATCAGGTGACCAAAAATGAGAAGACTCAAACGCAACTAACCCAAAGCAAACCTAGTTTTAAACAAATATCTACAAGTGCACTTATTAAAAACAAAGAAAAACCTACCTAATTAAAACTAGTCAACAATGCAACTTTTTAGATGAAACCATTTACTAGCTCAACAAAATGGCTACCTTTTTTTAGCAGCTTACAGTACATGGCATGCTCATAGCCAACTTCATATAGATGGAACACGAACAACTAGAGCAATGATTTCAATGCTAGATGTTGAACAAATTCACCCTTTTTGAGATAAATCATATCTATTGCTACTCCAAGATAGGTTCAATTAAATCTACTCCTGCTAAACTGAACATGCTTCTTTGGCTTCTTCAATTGTATCTTCATGTTCAAGTATATGTGGAAAATCTAGCTTTCCATTAGCCTACAGCCAAGCTAGATGTTGGATTGGGTATCCCCTTGATCAAAGAAATTTTGGACTCTTCTTGCCAACTATAACTTGTTTGACTATAACTTGTTTGACTAGTTCATCAATCACTTGTACATTAAATTGATTGGGAAAACCATGCTCATGTATTTCTAGTGATGACATGACTGCACTGCACACTTCAGCATGTTGCTCACAAACATCTTCTTGGGAAAGTCTTTATTGTGTGTGAGAAATTCCTTTTCAAGCTGGAGGGTAGGGCATTCATGCAAAGTACACCCAAGTTCATGACCTTGAGGCACAAATACATCATTTTCAGCTTGATAAAGACTTGCTGGAATGTCCTCTTTTATGACATGATCATTTTGAATATTGTAAGAAAAACTTTCCTTACTCAACTTTTCATCACCAGCCTTCTAAGACTATGTGAACCAAATAAATAAGTCGCCAGCTATATCTTCTTCCTTTTCTTGAAAGGGAATAGCAAGATCACTAGCTTCAGATACAGGATGTGTTGCCACCTTTACTAATGGTGCCTCAATTGCAAGCTTCATTGATGGTGAAACTAACTTTTGTTGATTCCCAACAATAGAACTACTAGCAACAATTGGAAGAGGCCTCCTTTGCACATCTTCTTAAGGAACGAAAAAGATGCCTTGAGCTATTTGCTTTTTCAAGGCAAGTAACTCATTTGCTAATCTTTGCATTGTGGGATCTATGCTTGTGATGGAAAAAAATGAATGAAAAGGAAGATAGCTTTCCTCAAACCCACTTGCCTCAATGCTTATCTTCCCACCAAAGATAAGATCATCTTCGATTTCAATCGCCAATATTTGTGCAGCTGCAAGAGTAGTCGAGGCTGCTCTTCTTAATAGAAAATTGACTTCAGGAATTAGAGCACTCACAAAGAAACACTACAACTATAGGTTGAGCACCAACTCGAATTCTTCATGTCAATTTGTTGAAATAAGCAACATATTCACGCATAGGCACGTGAGATGACTTATTTACCTGAGCAAGTTGAGCCAACAATGCATGAGCATCTTCAGGAGGTTTAAATCTTTCTTCAAACTTGGTAATGAGAGTAGCCCAACTTGTGATAGTACGTGGTGGTATATGGTAAAACCAATCAGCAGCAATGTCTTGGAGAGTTTCCACGGAAAACCTTACAGACACGTCCTCATATTGAACACCATGAACACCGCATGCGATGTAGAAAGCAGCAATATGTTCGTCAAGATATTGTTGTCCATCACCAAAGAACTTGGGAAAATTCTTCTGCGAGCCATCAGGAAGAGCATGTAGAGACGGAGCTAGATTCAATGGACCAAAAGCATTTGAATCAACACAAATTTTGCAAGCAAGTTGCCTCTTTTATTGATAGCAATTTAGATTTACATCCAAGCACAAAGTCTTAGAGTACGCATATAAACTAGCAGAATTTTCTTGCCTTGCCAAAAGATGATTATTTACAATGAGCTCCCTCTTTTATATAGGAAAATAGGAGAAAGGTGGAGGGGAAAGGGGAAATCCTCAACCACCTTGACATATTCTCTAACAAACTTCTAACTAATTTGACTTATTCAAAGTTACATGCCTAACGCAATTGCAACTTGATTGCCTGTTACAACTTTGGACGTGATACTATCACATTCTATTACATCTTGTTTTCCCATTACATGTGATGAAAATAATCCAAGTGCCTGACAAGACACAACTTTTATTACATCATCTTTTTCTATCTTCATGTTTCTATAGGATGCTCAATGATAGACGTGCTTGAGTTTTGGTAGAAGCTCTTGAACTAGAACATGAACTTGCTCCTTGCTTGCTCTACAGTGTAATGGTGATTGTCTCTTGAAAAACACACTTGTTTCTTTTCATCTCAGTTTTAAACACATTTTACGCATTCAATCACTCTCTCATCTTGTTGTGCACTCCATTATCTGATCATTGTTGCTTCGTGTTTCTCTTTCTTCTTTGTGTGTTTGGGATTATGCATGTCGTCGTTATTAAGTTTCTAGAAAAAGTCATTGTATGTTCTTTCAAGCATAGATGGGTCCATTTATCGCTTTTGATGTGTAAAAACATAGATTTGAGCGAAGTATAAATAGGGAGAATGGATGGAATGATTAAGGACAGCGAATGAACAAATGAGTCAAGCTCAAAATGGTTCAAATATGAGTAAAATAGCCAAAAACAAGTATTTTAGAGTGAATTGCATATATGACCAACACGCTTGGAATTAAGTGAATAAGGGGAAAAATGAGTAAACATTGAGCATAGAACATTTTGATAAGTGCAAAAAGTGATACTCTATCTGGCAAACATATGGGAGAAACGTTAACCATAGGGCAGCCATATGGAGGTACATAAAATGCGGTGGAGTTTTAACTTGCATTCGCATGTGGGGGGAAAATGAACTTGCCTTTCCTTTAAGAACAAGATTTTACGCTTTTACGCCCGACCAAATATGCAAATAAATAAAACCTTGCCCATGCAACCAAGAGAAGAAGATGGAAGATGGGAGGAGCAATTTCATGTACACAAAAAGAAATGCAAATCTGAAAAATGGAAATGACAAAGATTTGCCAGAACAAGCAAAAATAACATCAATGCCATGAGGAAAATAACAAAGAAATTCTACCTCAACTCCACCAAAAATGAGAACACTAGTCTTTCTCCAAATCTTGAGCAAATCTGAAATAAATCCAAGAGATTTAGGATTCTAGATTTGTCCAATAGTCAAAGATTTATATAGATTTCAAAATCCAAACACCAAGGTTCGAATTTGGACATGTGGAGGTAGTTGGAGAGATACAATGCCCAAAAAAATGGAACAAACTTTGACCAAATCAAAGCCATGTGCAAATGCATTCAAAAACAACGTCAGAGGGCATAATTTTAAGCTTGGAAATGATGAAGAACACACTGGAAATAAAATGCATACCCTAGGAAGCTCTTTGGAATGATTCGAAACCAAAATCCACCAAGAAATGCAACATTTTTGATAGAAAACGTGCCCTAGACGAGCTGTTTTTGACCAAAAACATGTAACATGTGACATACAATCACTCAAAAAATCACCACTTCTAAAAAATGCCTAAAAAATACCTTATATTTGTGTTCAGAAGGTGACTTTTTTGAGTGAAAACATGTGCCAAAGGGTTGCCAATACTTAGACACACATTTAGATAGTGTTTGTTATAGTTACACCGCCTTGGGGGACAGGGGGACGGTAGAACGGGGGGACAAGTTTCCGTGACGAGGGGACATTGGGATCTTAATTTGGGGACGGTGGGGCAGCGATTAGGGGACGGCGACTAGGGATGGGAGGGGTTGTATATAGTATACATATGTTACTTAAAATACTAGTTATGAAAAGATGTATTCCAATATAAGATATAAAGATGTAAAACAGTAAATACTTGAAAATTGCCTTGAATTGGAACATCAAACATTGAACATAAATAGTCAAATCAGCAAATAGTCAACACAAGGATGTCCCCCCATTCTCGATGGAGGTGGCAGAATCTAGTGGTGCCGCTAGGGATGGGAAAACAAAGTCCCCAAGTGCCTAGTCCGTCCCCGTCTCTAGGACGTGGAGCAAAAAGTGGGGGGGCGCGTCCCTATGTTACTATGTTGTTTGCATATGAAAATGATGCACAATGACCCTCCAAATCCATGCTGAAAGTGAAAAACAGGATTTCTTGCATGAAACTCACATAAAAAACAATGTGTTCTTCCTCAAAAAATCACCACTTCGCCCTTAATGAAGAAAAATTCACTTTTGGAGAGAAAATTTAAAACTCATGCAATTGCTTGAAAAATCACCACCGTGAGCTTGTAGTGAATAACTTAGTGCAAAACGCACTTTTGGGAGTCATTTACACGTTTTAAAAGACATGTAATTGGGCTAAAAATCGCCACTTTGCCTTAGTGGACTTTAAAGACACAAAAACATGTTTTAAATTGTATGTATTTGAGCCAAAAATTGTCACTTTTGTCTAAGTTTAATGAATACTCACTTTAGACATACTAGAGATTGTTCATACTAACTTGTGTGGACCAACTGAAGTGCAAAGCTACAAAGGAGACAAGTACATAATGTTATTTGTAAATGATTATTCTAGAATGATGACTGTCATGTTTCTGAAATAGAAATCTGATGCTTTTCAAATGTTCAAGTGGTACTTAGCAAGAGTTGAAAAAGAAACAGGTAAAATTCTGAAATGTTTGAGATCAGACAGAGGAGGAGAATTCACATCAAATGAGTTTGAAATGTTTTGTAATGATAGAGGAATAAAAAGATAGACATCTGCACCTAGAACTCCTCCACAAAATGGAATTGCTGAAAGAAGAAATAGGTTAATAATGGACTGTGCCAGAACACTCATGATGAAAAAGAATGTTGCTTTGAAATACTGGAGAGAAGCTATAAGTACAGTTGTCTATACCCTGAACTGTGTACAAGTCAAGAAAGGTACTCATTTTACACTTTTTGAACTATTGTATGGATATCCACCTAATGTAAAATACTTTAAGGTACTTTGAAGCAAATGTTACATTCTCAAATATGTTAGGAATGGTAAGCTTGATGCAAAAAGTGAAGAAGGTATATTCCTTGGCTATTCCACAAGAAATAAAGCTTATAAGTGTTCAAATACTAACATTAACAAAATTGTGGAAAGTGCAAATGTGAACTTTGATGAATATACAGAAGTACATGAGGATGAATCCATGAAGAAGCCAGAAGAATACAAATCATTTGTATACTTTTATAAAGGGATGCCTACTGAAGAAGATGTTGCAAACAAGTTGCTAACCAACAGCAAGTTTCAGTAACTGTCGAGTCATATCCTATGAATGTCAAGTTGCATTTGGGAACCGAGTTGCATTCAGGAAACGAGTTGCATTCAGATGTTGGGTTACAGAATGAAGGAGTTGCACATTCTGATTCTGAAATCAGTGTACATGAAAGAGACACTAAGATACCTGACAGAGATGCACATAGTGATTCTGAAGCTGAAAGACAAAATGAAGAAACAAGACTTGAGCCAAGACTGTCCAAATATGTCAAAAGACATCATCCTGCCACTAAAAGAGCCCAAGATACTAAAAGATGCATTAGAAGATGCTGACTAGTGCAAAGCCATGAAAGAAGAGATTGAACAGATAGAGAAGAACAAAACATGGAGTCTAGTTCCTAGACCAGAAGAAAAAAATGTGATTGGAACCAAGTCGGTATTTAGAAACAAGCTAGATGAAAATGGTGAAATAACAAGAAACTAAGCAAAATTAGTTTGCAAAGGATATGCACAAGAAGAAGGAATTCACTATGGTGAGACATTTTCCCCTGTTGCAAGATTGGAAGGAGTAAGAACTCTACTTTCTTATGCTGCATACAAAGGTTTCAAAGACTATCAGATGGATGTTAAATCTGCATTTCTGAATGGCATATTAGAAGAAGAGGTTTACATAGAACAGCCAAAAGGATTTGTTGATGTTAACAATAAGAACATAGTATGTAGACTACACAAAGCTCTAATATGGTTTGAAACAAGCATCGCGAAATGGTATGAAAGACTTCATAAGTATCTTGTGAAGATTGGATTTGAAAGAACTGATGATAACAAAAATCTGTACATAAAGACAGAAAAAGGTAAAGGTATTCTGTTATCTGAAATTTTCGTTCATGATATAATATTTGGAGGTCAAGATGCTTTATGTAAAGATTTTGCAAATCAGATGAAGCATGAATTTGAAATGTCAATGTTTGGGGAGATCAATTTTTTTGTGGGTTTACAAGTATATCAGATGAAAAATGGTATACCTATCACTCAGTCAAAGCACATCAAGGAAATATGAAAACTTTTGGACTAGAGGATTCAAAACTAGTAAGTACACCTGTGCTGACAGGACACAAACTATCAAAGAATGATGATTCAGCTGAAGTGAACCAAACAATATACAGGTCTATGATTAGTAAGTTACAATATGTTGTACATAGCAGACTTTGATATTGCATTATCTATAGGGATAATTGCAAGATTCTCTACAAACCCCAGGGAAAATCATTTAATGGTTGTGAAGAGAATAATGAGATACTTAAAAACAGAAGAGTTTGGCCTATACTACAAGAAGAATGAAAAGTTTGACTTGAGAGCCTACACTAATGCTGACTGAGCTAGAAACATAGATGATAGAAAGAGCACCAGTGGAGGAGCACTTTTCTTAGGCAAGAGACTAGTTACACGGACTGGTAAGAAACAAAGTTGTACTTCACAATCACTGCTGAAACTGAATATGTTGTTGTTGTTGTAAACTACACAAACATTGTATGGATCAAGCAGCTACTCAAAGGAATGAAAACATCACAGAACCAGTGATACTTTATTTTGATAATACAAGTGCTATCAATATATCAAAGAATCCAGTAATGCACACAAAAACAAAGCACATTGCAATCAAGTATCATTACTTGAAAGAGCTAATTCATGATAAAGAGGTGAAGATGGAATATGTTAACACAAAGGAGCAAATTGTTGATATCTTCACAAAACCATTACCTAAGAATGCTCATGAATATCTAAGAGGTGAATTAGGGGTGATACCCCTATCAAAGGCTACATAAGTAACAAGAGGACTGTCCTACATCAAACAAGCTGATTGTCAAATGTTACAAATTGATGCAGAGGATATTTCTTAAGGAGCTGCCTGAAGTAATCAAAATGTTAAAACTCCAAAACAGTCACAAGCAAAGTTACAGAGAGAGAAACTAGAGAAACCAAAGAAACTGCAAGAGTCTATATTTGCATGTTAAGATGAAAAGATAATATGTCTTTGGCATTGTTGTCAAAGAGGGAGAAATATCAAACACTGATCATCATCAGAGGAAGATATTTGGGAGAAATATCAGGGATAGAGAGCATTAAATTGACCATCACTAGAGGAAGTGATCATCAACAAAAAGGAGAAAGTATATCAGAGATTGTTATCTTAGAGGGAGTTAATTGCTAGTGTTGTTGATCAGAGGAAACCACCCGTATGATGAAAGAAATAGAGACAAATGAAGATGGAGTTACAAATCTACCTAGAAAGAGGAAACAACAAGAAGAAACTCAGAGGGAGTTATAAGAGAGTTTTGTATTTGTAACCTAATCAAAAGATTGAAGTTGTTGATAGAGGGAGAAATTTTGAGACAAGTTTTCTTTTTGGTGTTGTCTTATTGTTTTAACCTAGTCAGTTTGGTTGAACAAAGTGTTTTACCATTTAGGTAACTTGGTTGATCAGTTTGGTTTGCCATCAATGCCAAAGAGGGAGATTGTTGAGATCTGATTGAAAAGATCATTACTGAAAGAGATTATTGAAAGAGGGAGATTGTTGAAGCAGAACATGTGTTTCAATCATTGTTTTGTCACTGATGTCAAACTTGTTCTTTGCTGGTAAGACAATTGCTTATAAGATTCAAGTGCTATCACTTAGTTGATTGATGAAGAGGATTTGATCAATAAGAGGTAACAATAGCACCTAGAGGAGAGGTTGAGTTATGATTATGTAATGAAGCACAAGGATCAGTTAAGACAGTGATGACATGATGTATTGATAATCTACTTAAAGTTACAAAGGCTGGTTACACTTATAAACTTTAGAAGAACAAGTTACACAAAAATTGTTTGCCAAGCTTGACCAAGTTGTTAGTAGGTGCCAAGCAAAGTTAGTGCAAGCCAAGCAGAAAATTAGTTGGAGCCGAGTAAGAGCAAATTCTAGTGTATGTCGAGCAAACCAATAGATGTCGAGTAAAGTTTAATGGATGCCGAGCGCCAGTAAACTTTAGTTGATGCCGAGTGATTACAGAATTGATGTCGAGCAATGCAGTATGTGTCAAGCATCAAAAGATTGGTAATGTCGAGATGTTGCATTATTTAAAAGATCAAAGATTCGTCGAATCTGAGCCGACAAGTTTGTTTTCTTGAAACTTGTGAACTAGGTGGAAGATAAGGTTGATGAGCTGGTGGCACAAAATTTGAGGTAAACTGTTTCTAGGTGAATTCAAATGGATTCTAGGAGAAGTTTCTAGAAAAGATACAAGATATGGGGTAGATACATTGTATCCTACCTAATCCGTCCAAACCCTAAAATAGATGATGGAAAACAAAGCGGAAAAGTATTCTAATTTCCTATAAAAGGAACGTATGGTCATGAAGAAAAGTGTAGAGTGGAAGAGAAGGTCAGAGAAGACCAGGAAAGAACAAAGCAAGAAGGAAGACAGAAAGTCAAGGACTCTACTTCATCAAGTGACTTAAAAGGTTGACTGCATTGGCGTGCTAAGCAAGAAGGCTTAAGGAGATATATGCTTGAAGGGTGAACAAACTATCATAACTGCAAAGAATGAAAGCCAAGCAGAATTGAGGACTGAATAGTGATCTGTAATCTGCAAGAAAAGTTGTAAGTTGTATCAGATCAAAGCTCTATTGTTACTAACAATTGTATCAATTTAGGGTAAAATCCTTTGGATTAAGGTTGACCTAACAGTCATTTGAAAATCCTTTAACCGGGCGGCATTCCAAGTGAATAGCCTAAAGTCCTCTAACAAGGCTCACTTCTAATAGAGTGATTGAAATCCCTTAACCAGGTCACATTTAACTGTGTGTGTTGTAACCTTTAACAGGGTTGGCCTTTCCAGGGCATCATTTCAGAAGAGTGAAAAGAAGTAGCATGTTACTGGTGGGTTTCTCCAAATTGAGTTTCCACGTTAAATCATTGTGTCAAATGTGTTGATGAATCTTTTATGTTTCATGTTTACATTTATGCATATTAATTAAACAGTAAGCTACAAGTTTTAGTGATTGCATGCATATATGCACAGATATGAATGTTTTATGGGTTCACTAAGCTGAGGAGAAAAGTTTTATTAGTACATCCGGACCTTGAATAACTGATTCACCCCCCCCCGGCAAATATTCTAAAGAATTCCAACAAATAAGATCTATTAATAGAACCATAGCTTTGCTCGTTTTTACTTTATTTGAATGTTCTTCTCTTACTCCTCTTAGTCCTTTTTTGTTTTGTTTCTTGTCCTACTACTACTTCATATTTTTGTCTTTTTTCTTCTCCTTCTTCATCCACTTCATTGTCATTTTGCTCTTCCTTGATATCCTACTCCTCTATCACCTTCTGCTCCTCCTCTTACTTATTTCTCGTCCCTTTTCTTGTACTTCTCTTTTTGCTTGTTATTCTTCCCCTCCTTTTTTTCCCATTCCCCTTCTTCTTCTCCTCCTCTTTTTTCTCTCTTTTTTTTTTCTTTTTCTTCTTCTTTTTGTGCACTATTCAGCCTATGACTTTAAGGTAAACCTCACCCCAACCTTAGTATAAGACATCACAGGTACTAATTTTGCTAAATATCATTTGTTATAATTCAATTTATATCAACAAATTACAATAGAGTTTCTTAATAGTTTTAATAATTATTTATTGATGAATAGTTATTATTTATTTTAATTATTAAAATATTTAAATATTATTACTAAATATAAGGTGTAAATATAAGTTTTTTTAAATGAAAAAAATATATCTTACAAATCTCACAAATTTATTTCTTATAAAAATAAACTGATTTCTATTTAATACTATTAGATTAAAATATGAATTTAATTAAAAATTAAGATTATTTTTGTTGAACAATATTATACATACAATGTTGAAAACTTTTTAATATTATTAAAATTTTATTTTTAACCATATTTTTTATATTTTTAAAAATTGTGTCTAAATAGGTAATTTTATTAAAATTGTTAGAAAAAAATAAAATAATATTTTTATTTTTTAAATATCTTCTATTAGTGAAACAACAAAGTCTTTGTTGTTAGTCGGCAGAACGACTGTGAATGCCTCTGCACAGCCATGGAAAATCAATAAAGTTCCTGGATCCGGCAGTTTAGTCATTGATAGACGCCCAGGAACTGTTGGCCTTTCACTTACACATAATGGAAATTATGTTGGTCAAGTCCTGGAACTCTATTTTTTCCTACTATTAATTTTTTTTAAATAAAAAACCTGAACATGGCTCCTCGCCTGATGCCAATGAAAGACCAGGCAATCCACTATGGACTTTAACAAGAGACTCCAATCTTCTCCACAAATGAAGACTGCAAATGAACATCCCTGTAGCCGGTCAAAAAAAAAACCCCAATGTTGGCTTTCAATGAATTTTGTTGGTTTTCTTTTCTCTTTTGCTTTGAAAATGTGTGCCACTGTTTCACCCCCGGTAATGAAAAAGTGTTCCTAGACCGAAAAAAAAAAGGCCAATGTATTTGAGGGTCTTTCAGAACTGTTAGTTTACAACATACGAACTGTCAAGGCAATTTTCTATTTGATATGTCTTGTCTTTTGCCAAATTATATTTTAATGTGTATTACATAGTTTCTGATTTTCTTTATTCTTGTGCCCCTTTTGAGATAAGGAAAAAATTGAATCCAAGTCAAAACCTAGAAATTAAAATATACAAATTTTAGATTTCTGTCAATTCTTACTAAGATCAAAACTACACCTCCTTTTGTTGATTGTGGACATTAATATAACTTCGTTAGATTGCACGAGTGGCCCGCTGAGATCTGGTAATATGGTCATTCATCAACAAAGAAATGCAGAGAAGTGAGCACGCTAAGGCGGATTTACACATGGCATGGACAGGCAGTATACTGTCAGATGGGGCTACGTGAAATCGAAGAAACGCAAAGAAGAAAAGAATGTTAAAATGATCTAATCGGAGAAGCTCAAACTCAACTGCCAAAGACAGTAGCTGAAGTCTCCAATAAAATTCCTGATGTGTTACCTCCCTCAAAGGGGAAGCATCGGGATGCAGGTTTTTCATTGACTCTTCTTTCTACCTTTGTCCCTTCCCCCAAATGCCATTCAGATTCCCAACCCCAATCGTGAACCCTCAGCAACCAAAAACTCACAACAACAGCCGGTTAAAATTTCTTTTAGTTTTTCTGAAACCACCCCAAAATTGTCACACTTAGCCAACTTTCACTGTGTTCGTACAAAGATGAGGAAGGTAGTTAAAACATTAATTGCATATTTGTCAAAAAAATTCAGCGCCAGTTTTAACTTTCAGACAACTTGTGTTGCATTGATTTTTAGTTTATGCAGTGATGGATCCCAAATTTTGACAAATTGGTGCTTCCATTCAGGCTCTCTCCTCCTGCTTTTATACAAGTGGTGATACAGTTATTCAGCTATATCACAATTTTATTACAGAATCTAAAACAAAGGAAAATCCTGCTTAATATGGAAATGGTCAAACCAAGGTCCACAACCGAAGCTGAATCAAGTTTGGGATGATGAATAAATATAGTAAGATGCTCAAGTTTGATTTAATATATTTGAATTTGCCAGTTGTCATTTGTTTTCATGCCATTGGTTTTGAAATCTGGACAATGGACCATAACCATATGTACTAGCCTTCTTGTTGGTTGTGTGGCATATGATTCGTACTTTTGCAATCACACAGACATTGGTATGTATTCTGCAATCACAGAAACAAGCGGCATATGTTTGTCCATACCTCTGCAATAATAGAGAGCGACTCATAGACATTCATAAGAGGTAGCATATGAGGAATTGCTACATTTATATGTGATTGTCTACACCTGGAGAGCAACAGTGGTGGATATCAAAATCGCAACAGCGGTATATACATTTCAAGGCATAATTCCATCATGAATAAAATCATTCTACTTCACTGGGATCTCATATTTGTGTGGAGCCATGCAAACATTAGGAAGATGCCTCTGTGAATGATCTTACAATACCATCAGTTATTCAGTAAAATTCTCAAACGATACCCTGCCTCACTATGGTGAACAATTCTGATAAGGATATATGGATATCGACAATATTAAGAAGACGGGCGTGTAATTTATTTTTATGTCATGTGGAAATAAAGTCAGCTGGTCGTGTGCATTATTTATCCAAAGGATGTCAAAGAGAAATACATATACAGAAACTAAAAGGTCCAAGTCCATTTATTCTAGCGGTGAACAAATTGTCTGTGTGCATTTGGAAGACACTGTCAGGGCTCAGATCATGTGCTAGATATTTCTCCTGATTCATGATCAGAGACTAGGTGGCGTGAAGATGATGTTGTTCTCAACAGAGTAAGATACTGTTATCTGTGTATGCAAATGCATATGAGGAACAAAGCCATGTTGGATATTTGTCAGACGCTGAAGAATTTGACACGGAATGTATCTGCAGAACCATGGTCAAAGATTAATTTGAAGAAATATACAACATCGTGCGGCAAAATAAATTTATTCCTCGCAAAGCAAAGATCTATGTCATCCAACGAATTGAGAACATATAAAAATCTCAAGGCATATTACAGGCATATATTAAATCGCAGATAGATAAGAGTGTTGGATGACAACATAAAGGTGTCTTAAAATTAATAATATTTGCTGGCAAAATATTGTACTGCCTGATGAAATACAAGCTATTGGTGTTATGAGTAATAAAATTATTATTTGAAACTAATAAGTCGTTAAATAATAAATGTAATGAAGCGGTGCTATTAAAATAAGAGATATGTCTTGAAAAGACATACCCATATACGAGTATAATATAAAAGATAAATCATTTGAAGCAACAAGAAATATTCGACAAGCATATTATAAGAAGTATTATATATTTTCTACGGAGGGATAAGGAGCTTTAATATGACTTCGTAATGTAAATTCAATTATTTTATTTTAATAATAAAATAAAATGTCCTTTGTTTATTTTTATTAAAGGCATGGAGACTTAAACTGCAGTTGATTCGTCCTTTATAATCATTTTTAAAGTCTGTAGTGGACACGGTCATTGAGCATCTTAAGTGTAATCATCATAGACATAGTGAAATATCGAATTGTTCCTATATCTGTGTCCAGTCTGTCTCCCTATCAAAGGAGTTAATGTTCAATCTAGACTAATTTAAAATTGTATATATATTTGATATGTTGCATCTTGATTATTTAATTGTTAACAGTATAAGTGCGTAGAATTTTATAAAGTTGTCCGTGAGAATCTTCACTAAAGTTGACTCTATTGCCCGAATGAGCAGAGGCACTAGTCTTTTTATAACTGAATTCAGAAAATGTAGAACTTCCTTCTTACAAGCATCAAATTCATTATTAAAACCTTATACAATTCATTCAATTCAAACACTCAACATTCAGTTTCATTTTAATCGAGTTCAAGGATCTTGCCAGCCAAAAACTCCAAAGCTTAAATTCGATTTAGTGAAGCTCTGAACTAAGTAATCAGGTTCAGGGAGAAGGTCTACCCGCCTAGGTGTAGCGGAGCCTAAAGTGCAGAGAAATCAAGGTGATTCTCGTTCATTGGCCACAATTGAATGTGGAATCCTATCAGAGAAGTGGGCATGCTCTTGGATTTCCAATCTAAAGTTTTGGGAACCAACACGAGGTAAGACATCTTACTTCTAGATCAAACATTTGCACTATAATAGCCTATCGGCTGATTATGAAAATGGAGTTACACTACACATGCAATTACACAACGATATTTTTAAAAGAAACAAACAAAGTCTTAAATAGAAAATAACTAAACTAAGACAACTAAGATGACCATTAAAGAGACATTACAATATTTTAATACCCTCACTTAATGGTCATCATTATAAGTATAAACTCAACAACAACTATCAACAAAGTTGGCATGATATCATATGTGAAGTGATATATACAAATGTAAATATCAAAACAACTTTATATATGTTGAAGACTGAATTGCATGAATTATTTGATCTAGTGCTTATTTTGTATGCATAAGTGTAATAATTCAATAGTTAAGAGTCAAGACACCCTTCTTGATTCATTTAATTTTGCATTTTTGCTTCAAAAAGATTCTTATTGGAGCAATATTTTTTCTTAATGTATACAAGTTGTTCATTTAGCCCAACACCATTGCGGATCTGTTGCTATATAGCTTCTAGCTTGGTTTTGAGTACTGATGGAATACAACCTCGATCCATTGTGGGATTTAGCATACAATAAGTTTGAGTAATACACAAACTAATAGATTTAAAAATCATTTGCTTAAAGTTGTCATGCTTGCATTAGTCAACATAGTCAGCAAGTTTTACACCTCAAAAATGCTTTACTAATATTTAATTTTGTCAAGGTGTCATTGATGAATTAACCTTCCACATTTGGGATTCAAATGGGCTGGTCTAGCTATTCTTGTTTAGAGATATGTTATGGGTCCTTGTTCCACACCTGCCTTCCTTGTAGTGCTCCTTTTACCTTCATGTAGTGTAATGGTAATTGTATATGCAATAATGAAAAAGGAGTTACACTACACGTGATTACGCTACGATATT
This sequence comes from Cupressus sempervirens, assembly GCA_028749045.1. Taxonomy (NCBI): domain Eukaryota; kingdom Viridiplantae; phylum Streptophyta; class Pinopsida; order Cupressales; family Cupressaceae; genus Cupressus; species Cupressus sempervirens. The sequence goes on from CM053791.1 coordinate 557,423,845, forward strand.
TCTTAATGAAACAAACATAATTGAAGTCTTAAATAGAAAATAACTAAGCTAAGACAACTAAAATGACCATTAAAGAAACGTTACAATATTTTAATACCCTCCCTTAACGGTCATCGTTATAAGTATATACTCAACAACAACGATCCACAAAGTTGGCAAGATCATGTGTGAAGTGATATATACAAATGTAAATACGAAAACAACTTTATTACTGTGAAGTTAAAGATTGAATTGCATGAATTACTTAATCTAATTTTGAGTAGAGTTTTCTAGTAACCACTACGGTTGTTGCACCAAAAGATTGACCTATTAATGCCTAATACAACCACAAAGTTATAGAAGACACAAGAGGTTGGTAAACCATGTCAAGAACCAAGCAAGGGGCATTGGTACAACTGCCAATAATCCCCCTCCAAATGTTACTTGCTATGACTAGAAAGGATTCAAACCTGTGACCAAGATATAATAACTCTTATTAACTGCTAGGGTTGTCGTTGCACCAAAAGATCGACCTACCAATGTCCGATATAACCACTAGAGTTGTGGAAGACACAAGAGGTTGTTAAACCATGTCGTGAATGTCAACATTTTCACTAGCAAGCAATTTGATTAATCATAAGAACTTATGTCATAATTGACAAGCCTAAAATGATTGTAATGATTATTGTAAGGTTCTTTGTTTTCTTCAAAACAAATAAGGCAAAACTTTGTTCCCCGCTCATTTAGATCATATTGTAACAAATAAATAATGCAACTTTGTTATGGTCTTCCTTTGTTTCATATTGCAACAACTTAGATATTTGAAATTTATACAAACAAAATCAATTTAAGAAAAGAAATACTATTAATTAAGCTATACAATATATTCAATGTAGAAGCGCACGCTATTTCCAAGCTTTATAGCACCTCAAGACTTTGCAACATTTTTGATCCAATTTTCCAAATCGTGTCTTCAGTGTCGCGTTTCTATTTCATATATAATCAAGTCACTTTTTTGTGGGTTTTCTTGTTAGTGTCGCTTTTAGGGTTTTTGCTAGTTTCTTGCAATTTTGTTGCTGATTAACCATCACTTATTGTCAATTAATCATCTGATAAATCGAGTAAAAAAACAGTAAAATTCCTTGACCAAAAAATTCCTTTTTTTTTGGAAATAAATAACTCCACATGTCATCTCTTGATTAATCTTGTGTAATTGTGATTTTTTGCCATTTTTTATTTCTATGCTATTAACATATATTAATAGTCAAGGATAATTTAAATTTTGAAACTACTTAACATTAATTATAAACTATAGGGGTTCACTGCTTTCCCATTAAAGGGCGGTCTACAATAGTGCATAATAGTTTTATTTTTAAAATTAGTATGTATAATATTAATTATATATATTTGAGCTCCTCAAATTCCATGAGGTGAGACATGTAGAGAGCTTGGGTCATATTGAAACCGCGAATTAGAACAAAGTCATTAGCTGCTTTGACACTATCTCACATGCCCCTCACAATCCACAATTTAGGATGATTGAGGCCTTTTCAAATTTTGTTGATGACAGCCCTTGCTCCTTCTGCTTCTTTGTTAAGGATTTTCTAGAGGTTGAAAGAAAAACAAATGGCCAAAATTAACTTTTTTCCCATGCCACTTCTGCATTGACTTCACTTCCATCTTGGAATCAACCCTACATCTAAGCGATTTGTCAATTTTGCGAGTTTTCCGTACGGTTTCATAGATTTTTGCAATGACTTTTTTACTTTTTTTCCCCAAGTTTAACAAATTTGTACAATGTTAATACACTTCAAGTGCAGAAAGGTTATTAAAACTTGGATCAATGAATGGTCCTGATTTATTCACAAATCAGGATTTTTTCAGTTAAAAACTCAGTTGGCTCTAGGATTTAGGATTAATCTGGTATAATCAGGGTTTTTTTGCAGATTTCTGCTTGTATGAGTTATTTAAAAGAATGAAAGACCAACTTAAATTTGTAATTATCATGTATGCTTCTACATTTAAAGTTTTTAATTATTATATGATTGGTTTAGTGTTTTTTACCTTAAAAAACTAGTCTCAGAGGTTGAAATTTATTTCATATACTTGGAACATATCTTGTATGGTATAGTTTGCATATAGGCTAACACACATTTTTTAGTTTATCAAGAGACATAGAAGCATTAAAAGTTAACTGGACTGCTTTACTTCTTTTCTATAATTTAGCTTGATTAAGTTAAAACTAAAACCCAGAAACTAACGATGAAATACAGCAATAAAGAAATCATTAGAGAGAAAATCAACACCAGAAGATATCCTGGAAAACCCTTCTAGAATGAAGGAAAAAAACCCAGCCACACAATGAAAGATCATTTTATTGATAATAAAAGTTCCAAGTGTACAATATCCTTTACTTGATGCAAATATATAACAATAGGAGAGACTCTTCACATTATAACCGAAGGTCTTTTGAAATTCTCATAACTCCTATAATTAATTATGACTCTTCAAATATTCATGCCTCAATGCATGTGAATGACACATGTCATTTACATTAATATTACAAATTAAGCTTAAGTGTCCTTTTCAGCTGAAGATGACAATAATAGTAAATAACGTCGAAATTTTGAGAGATAAAGATCTCTATCGCAGCTACAAACTTTAACACTCCCTCTTAGCAAGAGAAAGATCTTTAGCTTACTAGTCACACAAAGCTGCAACCAAAAATGTCAATGATAAATTCAAAACATAGTTCATACAGTTACTCAACATGAAAACCTGTAACAATGAGTCATACTCATGGAATCACTCAGCATGAAAACCTATAACAATGAGTCATATTCATGGAATCCCTCAACATGAAAACCTGTAACAATGAGTCATATTCATGGAATCACTCAACATGAAGAGATTTGTAAGACTCATAGCTAAGTCTTTATTCACAGACTCTCTCAACGTGAACTGTCATGGAATCTCTCATCATGACATCCAACTCCCATCATGGAATCTCTCAACGTGATGACATCATGGACTCTCTCAACATGATGTTCACTATCACATAGTGGAAGAGCTATCATAGCTGATCTTACCATCTCATTCACACAATAATAAAATAGACAATAACAAACTAAGACTTGATTCCATTTAAGTCTCAAATTTTAAAAATACCACACGCATCACAAGCATATATGAGAATGAAGGGGATTACTTAAACACTCCCTCTTAATTATGAAGCCTCCCTCTGAAGCTAAATAGTCTCTCCCTCTATAAATTTGATTTTCCCTTGTAATGAAGATAATGTGCCACCAAGACTGCAAACAATGTTTACAAAATCTATCACTATCCCATTGCACCCAAAGATCCTTTTATGCTAATGCTAGTCCATTATTTGAAAAACTATACATATATAGTGTAGTTTATGAATCCTTCCCCTAAGGATCATTGTCATTGCATCCTACAATCACTAAATTAACATCACTTTATAAATGTTAAAAAAAATATTCTATATCAATTCAGAACTTATCTTCATGCTAATGATATTCAACAGTTGTAGGCATCTCTGCTACAATTGTTGGCATTTCAAGGTTTCAACGTTCATATAGATATATATACACAAAAGAGATTCTTCTATGAGCTTCTAACAAGAAAACAATAATACATATCTTCAAGTTGAAGTTACGAGCCAAAATCAAAACCATATGATGATGCAAAATTGTGATCACATCCTTACACATTTCAATGTCATTCGGTGACAAAATGCTTTGCTCCCAGCACAGACTAGACTTCCTCTTTTAGCAATACGTGAACTCACCCGACACTTAAGATTAAGAAATTATTGCAAAGAACAATAACTCTTGAATCAATATTGAATGCCAGCACAGAATGAATACTAATGCTTGAACATCAAAATTTCGAACAAGAGAAAGCAATAACGTTGCCCCATATACGGTAAGGTAACTCAGCACGATCTTTTATTCTTTACTATCATGTTCTATTGCATCATTTTGCTTCAAATAACACCTTGACAAATATTGGCACATTGAAAATAAACCGACACCTAGTATCCTTTAACCACGGAACTCAAATATACACGTACTTATGAAATGATAAGATAGAACCAAATTCCAATCATCACTTGTGAACGCAAGAGAACCTTTTTATTGTCCTTCAACTACGTAGGATAACTAATGAAGTATATTAGTCGGTCAACTTCCTGATGCCGTTTCATGGTAACCGATAAAAAATTCTTGATTATAACCTCAATTAAGCTCCCACGATAGAGAATCTTCTGGTCGCTATGGTGGCTTCTCCACCAATGGACATCTCTAACTGAATAGATGATAAAGATTAATAGAAAATAATCAATCACCACTTCAAGGATAGAACAAAGATATCTTTTAAAACATCAAAAGAATAATCGTACAAAAGAAACTCCCGCTCTGAATAATGGCCACAAACATGTCCTGCATACGTCGCCTTTTTATCAACTGTATATGATAGGCGCTGAAGAATAAAATCAGAAACACTCGACTAATACGAATAAACATTTCCAACCCTGCAATATACTAAGATACCCTGGCATAACATCAACGCCATTGGTTATAGATTCTACGATGGCTTCCTTTGCAATTGTAAGATATGAAGCTCTACAAGATATAAGACATGGTCTACTCCTGGGAGACAAAAGACATGCAGATATTTGAAAACTTAGCGGTTTTGAAAAAGCACGATAACCAAACAATTTCTTCATACTCACTTCTTCTCCAAACATCAAATAAAAGTGATTGAAGTATGAGAAGGTAAACAAATCGAAAGATAAGGAAAGAAAAAACACATATCTTTAATATTCTTGATTCGAAAGAAGATAGCCATGAATGGTCAAAATGAAGGCATCAAATGACATAGACATTGAGCACTACTCTCCCAAAAATGTTCTCACCAAAATTCTTTTTGCAATTGAAGAATTCAAGATGAGTTTGTGTTACATCCCAATTTTTGACCTAGCTTGAAATATAGCCGTTGAACCAAAAATAAGATTTTCATGATCAAGTAGTTTATAACCGTTGTGTTCATGTGAAATGGATTTAGTTGTTAGTCGTTATATTCATGTGAAATGGATTTAGTTGTTAGTCGTTATATTCATGTAAAACGGATTTAGAATTTAGCCGTTATGTTTTAAGCAAAATGAATACAGTTTTATAATCATTATGTTCATATGAAACGAAAATAGTTTTAACCATAGATCAACCAGTTATTATTTATGGTGAAATTCTTAATGATATTACTAAGTAAATAATGAATTATGAAATTGATGTTTTGGTGAGAATGATTGTTTTGAAGGTTACAGGATAAAGACTCAAGAAAGAGGGGGAAGCATTACGAAATGAGGTTATTCGGCATCAGGACTATCATGTGACCTAGTTATCAGGAAGGTCAGGTTGATCAAAAGACGCCATGGCAGGGTTGTTAAGCTTGACAATTAAGGTTTAAAGTGGAAAAGTTACATGAGCTATAAATAATATAAAATTGTAAAATTAAATAATAAAGGAAAAAAAACTTACCTTTAAATTTCTAAACAACGATATCATTTAATATTATATTATTACTTTGATTAACTTACAATCAAATATTGCATAGTGCCACTATGTATATACTTAATTATAAATTAACCAAAATAATAATAAAACATTAACGTATATCTTCTTATCATTGTTCCAACGTATCTTACTTTCTAACCGATGGGGAGTTTCATGCGTAATACAATCTTGTAACGGCAGGAGACGAATAGCCGATTGATATCTTTATTTATACTGCCTTATCGTTTTGGGAGAAAACCTGTCACTTCTTACTTCCGTTTCAGTCTCTCAGTTTATGTCTTTTGTACCCGTGCGGGAAAGAACAAAAAGTCTTGTCTGCAGAACCGGATACGCACGAACTCATTCACCCGACATTGCATGAAGCCATCCTTGCATGCTTCTGAGCCACGGATTCCAGAACCAGTTGAAGTTTACCCCACGCAGAAGCATACAATACACTGAAGATAAGTAAGGATGATCTGCATTTGTCCATATCTTCTTGCACGCGAATTTCATCTCTATTCTGTTCTTTATTTTCTGAGTCGGGTTGGATGAATGTGAAGAGTAGAAGTATACAAATTGAGTCATAGTATCTCACATGTGCTTACCACCTTAGTAGAATATCACTGAGCATAGTAACTTGTTAGCAATAAAGCATGAAACGTCCTTGACAGTGGTGATAAGGAAATAATAAAAACCATTAGATTTTTCTTTCTTTTCCACGTATATGTTTGAAATTTATCTTAATGTTTCCTTGTGATAGAACTGTATCAGAACCACCCAGGTCATAATCTGTGGAGATATGTTAACAACTGATCCGTATCCATCCATCAAAACAGTAATAAAAATCAAGTCCAGTACCCATAAAATTTGAGAAAGCCGAACCAAAAACTTATGATTAAGTGTAAGACTGAAATGGATTCAAGCATCAAGAATCACTGATCTGAAGATCTGTTGATGGAGAAAAGATGTAGATGAATCTGATACAAGAAAAATAAGGTAGATATCAGTAATTGTTAATAGATGAATAATTGTTAATGATCTAATAATCTATATAGCTCATGCAAGTTTCCTGTTATGGTGATCTCCTGCTGCCAAGTTCCATGGCATGTTATATATATCATGATGCCCAATGGATGGTAAAATGATCCCTGTCAATTCCGGGTAGGGAGGGCCTTTCTCATTAGAGATCATGTGGGGATATTGTGGTCCGAGGTTGGGTGGTAAAGCCCCTAGCAATGTTTCACCTCTCTCAAGATATGTGTCAAACAGAGATAAGCCATGAAATCAATTGTTTATCGGAAACAGGTATTATCATTTTTGTTTATGAGAAGGTAAGATTAAATTGAGGTATTTCATTGTTATCATCATTTTACTTCATATAAATGAATATTGAATATAAGTAATTATCTAATCTTGAGAAATTGTCATAGATAAGCAATCGGAAGGAAAAGAAATCCGAAGCCCTAATTGATTGCGTGACAGCTGGAACCTTAATTGATATGGTGGTACTGGAAGCCCTAATTGAATCTGTGGTATCGAAAACCCCAGTTGAATCCGTGGTTGCGGAAGCCCTAAATTGAATCCGTCGTCACGAAAACCCTAGATAAAATCCGTTGTCGCGGAAGCCCTAAATTGAATCCGTGGTTGCGGAAGCCCTAAGTGGTAAAGCATTACCAGAAGCCCTAAATAAACCGATGGTAATTGATGCCCTAATTGGTAAGATGATATGTGATGCCCTAATTTAAGTTATATTGGTATTTAGTGGTATTCATCAATTGATTTTTGAGATAGCAGTCGATTTGAGAAATTGTTAGAGTATTGGTGGACTAACTCAGGTGGTTGCAGAAGCATACTTAGATGATTTTTCAGTCTCAGTTTTCTAAGGTATGTGATTTCAATTCCTAAAGTTATTTCATTTAATGGTATTTCAAGTAGTTGGATAAGAAATTTTTGTTTTACTGATTTTAACGGTAAATCTTCTTCACATGAACATGAATGATGTAACTGCCTTCCTATGAAATCGAAGTTATAACTGTATTCTTTGAGTATGTTGAATGTTAAATTAGACTCTGAAAAAAACTGGATGTTATAGTTTGTGCTACCATCAGGCTCTAGAATAATAGCAAACAACTTTTCACAACTCCAAACCTTTCACTCATCTTTTAAGGACTAGGCCCTCATACTGCATGATGCAAAGACAGCCATGTTGAGCTAGGTCAACACCCTCACAATCAAAACCAATGACCAATTCATTTAGAGGTGACGGTTCAAGAAATGAACATGGAACTTGTGATGTCTCAGTGACAATATATATAGGCACAAGTGCCAAATGACCTTTTGATTCTCCCATATTAAGCTCTGGCACTAGTGCCCTCCAGCTAATCTCCTTATCATTGGAAACAAAACTACTGTCATGAAACTTGAAACTTGTACTCTTATAATTCTCTCCAAATCTCATCATTCTGGCTCTAATACCATGTTAAAACTAAAACCCAGAAACTAATGATGAAATACAGCAATAAAGAAATCATTAGAGAGAAAATCAACACCAGAAGATATCCTAGGAAAACCCTTCTAGAATGAAGGGAAAAAACTCAGCCACACAATGAAAGATCATTTTATTGATAATAAAAGTTCAAGTGTACAATATCCTTTACTTGATGCGAATATATAACAATAGGAGAGAACCTTCACATTATAACCGAAGGTCTTTTGAGATTCTCATAACTCCTATAATTAATTATGACTCTTCAAATATTCATGCCTCAATGCATGTGAATGACACATGTCATTTACATTAATATTACAAATTAAACTTAAGTGTCCTTTTCAGCTGAAGATGACAATAACGATAATAACGTCTAAATTTTGAGAGATGAAGATCTCTATCGCAGCTACAAACTTTAACAGATTAAAGCTCAAAAAACTTGTAGGCAGATGTGACCTTTTTGGTAGATTTGCCTATAGATTACATCATATGATTTCATGATATCTACTTTGTCCCATTCTCTTCATTCCTAAGGGTGTATAACTAGTCATTTTTAAATGGTGTTTTAGTAGGTGGTGCTTTCTTCCGAAGCATCTCAGACTTAAGGAATTTAGAGAAATTCCTAATTTTCAAGAACCATGCATAACTTCCAAACCATTGCAAATTTTCTTGTGATTTGTCCAGGATGTTGGGGTTCTCCATATGAAATGTAGAATTCAAACTTCACCTTGCATGATTTTGTTTTGCTTTTTATTGTAATATCCTATATGGACATTTTCACCAAAATTTCTCTCAAACAATTATAGAATATAGCAAATAATTTTATGAAATTTAAAACCAATAAATAACCAGTAAAACACTCATATAGAATACCTCATAATTCGTTATTGCATTATAGACCAGCAATACAATAACATGCATAGAAATCCAATCTTAGAAATAACAATGATAGTTAGAAACACATAGGAAAGAACCTGTATCTCCAAATGTGAACATTGATGTGAATTCACCACCAATGCTTAACCAAGTTGGCATTCAATTTGGCAAGCAAACCATGAAGATTTCTATCCTCATGTTTTAAACATGAAGTTGAACACTTCACAGATTTTTCCAGGAGAAACTCAAGACCAAAATCCATATCCAAGCATGTCCAAATGAATGAAGCTTTCTTCCTTTTAATGCTCAAAGTTGCGATCCTTCAACTCCCTTCTCCCGTCCTTTTGTCTTATTCCTCCTTTGTCATTGCTTAGCCCACTTTATAATATTAAATTGACCTTTTTATGAATTTACATTATACTCTCATAAGACAATTTGAATATTACATGAATATGTCCTTAAATTTCCTAAAGTCCCAAAAAGGGGACATTACAGTCCTCCCTCCTTGAGATTGTTTGCCCTCAAGCAATCATGAGTCCATAAACCAATATCAAGATCCTATATCCATCTGCTAGCATCTCTATAACCCATATTAGTAACTTCGAAGCCAGGGCATGCCATGTTGTGGTACCAAAAATAAGAATGTGACTCTTCTATTAATGTGATCCCTGGATCCCATGTCATCCTGAGAGAATCTATTGCTTCTTCCTGCTGCACTACTTTGAACACAACTGTTACCTACCTTAAACACTTAAGTAACCTAACGCAACTCACAAAACACAAGGCACTCATTATGTCAACTCCAAGATCCCATACCATCTTGTCAACACAATCTTGGGAGTCGTAATGGTAGTCCATCCATCCACTATCGTCCGATGTCATCCAACTACACAAGTATAGCACTCTACCTATGCCAACAATACCCCTAATATGCATAAGTACCAACTCATCAGGTCTCCAAATACTGCTGCCATTACCTAGATCAGCAACAAGAATATCAACAATGTCCTCGCTGTGCCACTGAATTGGAATGGTAACCATCGCATATGGAATATATCGCAGCATGTTATTTCCCCATGCATCTGCCTACAACTTACCCCTTTAGACCAAGCCAAGTCTGAAAAATTTACTAATTGACCAAGAAGGCCAGCCACTAATAATTGTAGCATGAATAAAGAAAAAGTCAACAACCAATAGATTAACAATTGCATTACCATACCAACTCGATGTCAAAACTCTAGTTGAACTGTAGAAGCCTTCGGTATGCATTGGAGACTACTCCATTTCTGATTCACCATAGGTATTATCAATCAAATCTTCATCTCCACTATCGCTCGGTTCATGATAATGGGAAGTTATAACTGTTGATATAAAATTCTGAATTCTTGTAGTTAACTTCTTGCTGGTCCCTATGCTCTTCATTAGCATAATGTGCCTCATCGGGATGGAGAATGGTGGAAACATTGTGCTTACTTTCATGATCACAGATAGTATCAATTCCTTCAATAGTTTGTACCATCTCCATACTTCTATATTTAATTTTATCTTCCTTGTGAATGGGTGTAATAGAAGACTGACTTTCAGCCTCATATAAAGACTAATTTGTCATACTTAGTTGAAAGACAAAGTTCATCTGCCTCTTTTTCCTTGTCTTCTCCAAACTTGATAGCAAGTTTCCTATCCACTAAGAGCTACAAGTAATCTGATTTCATCCTTTCAAATGCGTCTTTGACTATTTGTAGTTACATACAAGTAACTCCACATGAAAAACCCTATTGCCCTTCATCACTTTGAGTTTTCCACATAAGTTATTCAATGAATTTGTGAGAGTCATCTGCCCTTGTTAACACTTGTACTAGTTTTTTTTATAAACTAGCAACTTATCCATCAAATGTTGCAACGATAAAGGTTTGTGTTCAAATTCACCTAGGGAGTAAGGGCTCTCACGTAACACATTTTCTGATTTATCCTCAACCATTGGAGCAATATAATCATCATACTTAGTTGTTTCTACAACTGATGTCAGGCACCCTTCTTGAGGTGATAATCAATGTTCCATAGGGACACATCCCCTACGATTTAGGGGTCATACTTGTCTTGGGGACGTGGGGATGGATTTTTGCCATCCCCAGAGTCGTCCCTTTTTTGCCATATCTGGAAACGTTCCCAAAACAGCCAATTTGTTTTGCAAGAAACTTACAAATGACCAGCAGTACCGGGGACGGGTTTTTCGTCCCTCGTTCATCATCAATATTGCTAGATGTCCCCTTCTTTATAGCCAATTGGGTAATGTCAAAACAACCCCTAAGAAAATCATTTTTTTAAAAATCGCTGCATGCACGGGGCCCTAGTGGTCTTATAGACATAATAAAAATATGCAAACCCTATTTGGTCCACTAAAACACTAAAACAATAACCCTTCTAATCATTTTCAGATTTGCCATACTTCCTAAGAGGAAGGAAAAAAAAAAGAGCAGCAGCAGCAGTGAGGAAAGATTGCATTTGGTATTTAGTATTTACTATTGGAGTTCTCTTTTTTCATTTTGGTTTCATGCATGATACTTGGAGCCTTTAGGCATTTTGATTTTTTCTATATGTATGCGATATTGTTACAATGGAAGTACTCAGCATTTGTCATTTGATAATTTTCCATGTGTTGATCTTCTAAAATGTCTATGGTGAATGGTTTATCAATCTTTTGATATGCATATTTGAATTTTGTCTCTATATATAAAATATCCCCTCTGTTTTTAATTGCGGTCCCATGAGGTCCTATCCCCTAAATTTTCACTTTGATCCATACGCATACAAGCACGTCCCCGTCCCCTAAAATGTCCCTATCACGAAAGCTTTGTGGAGCACATATGTGATAATGGAATAGCATTATATTCATCTATGAATTCATCAAAGGAGTTTTCCTCTTCTCTAATTTTGTCAATAGTAATCAGCAATTCACCAATTTGGAGTTTATTATATCTCTTATTAGTAGCAATGAGCTCTTCCATAATTTCATCCTCGGTTGGAAGTCAACCTCCAGTTCGTTTTTAGGTTACTTATTTCATCTTGTGCCCCAAGAATCAAGTCTTCGCTTATCTATGCTTCTATGTCCCTACCAATGTTTGGCTGCATTAATTATTCTTCCTGATTGACTTCACAATGATGGTCGCATGTCCAAGACTCGTGACATATAAAGTGAATCCTCTATCTTCTCATTTGGTTAAACTCATTGTTGGAGATCTTGAAACCTGTTATCCCGATAAATTTATTTCTTTTTTAGCCCATCGTTGATTGTACTTCTTAATTTTTGGCTCACAATGTTTGAGCACCTTGTTGACCAACTTATAAGCAATTTTAGAAACATTTTGTTCTCTATTTGAAATTGCTAACACCATTTGTAGAAGTGGCTCACAATGAGCATGACTCTCATATATTGTCATAACCATAATGTTTTGCATGACTGCAAATAACATCTACATTGTGTTCTTTCCCGATTGTGCCTAATAAATGTTGAAACATGGTATGTATCAATTCATGCAAATCCCAAGTCAAGTAGTAGATTACACAAACTGATTTCTACAAATGATTTTATTATAACAACCCTTCTAGAGAAGTGACTACTGTTCATATCCTTGAGATTTTGAAAAATATTTGTTGGTTCCCAAAACCACAGATTGGAAATCCAAAAGCTTTGCCAATTCTCCAATAAGACTACGCAATAAGTTTTGGCCAACGAACGGGAATAAACTCCTCACTCAATTCCCCTGCACTTTATGCTTCGCTAAATCTAGGCGTGTAAACCTTCCTTCAACCTTATTTACTTGGTTAAAAGCTTTTATATAGCGAATTTAAACTTTATGAATTCTTAGGTTGGCAAAATCTTCAAACTTGATAAAAATAAAGTTATATGAAGGCTTGAATGATTGAATGTTTGTATAATAATTGAATTGATTTTGTAAGGAGATACATGAAAGAATTGCTAACTTCAACAGTGAATTTGATGATTGCTTTTCAATGATTCTAAAGACCAATGCCTTGCCTATTCGGGCAACAGAGTCAACCACAAGGAAGATTATTATGTACAACTTTATGAGACAGCGTACATTAAAATATCATCAATTACTCCTATACTCCAAATGCGGAAGATAAATCGCCTATGCAATTCAATGCTAGTCCAAAAGAATTCCAACTTCTTTGGTGGGAAGCCCAATTGGACAGAGATGAGGAAACACATGTATACTTGAAACTATCCCTGATTATCAAACAAAGAATGCAATACAAATATAAACACGAGTATTATCAGGAATAATTCAATAATCATCTAATTGATCACAAAGGACAAATCCAAAATATGGTTTATTTCTTGGCCTTAAATAAACACAAAGAAAGATATTTTAGTGACAATTAAAATATAATATATTAATTCATGTTACAAGCTTCACCTTAATAATCTATTGTCCTTCTTACAAAAATCTAAGTAAGTCTCTTATTATGCTCTTGCTTCATTTTCTTGTTATGCATCTCCTTTATTTAGGCATCTACTATTTATATAGGCGAGAAGGTATGAGAATGAACAGGCACAAGATGACAATAACATCTCTAAACTAGATACTAATTCATAGAATATATATATATATATATATATATATATAATTAAGGATGAAGAGCCAGCATATGGTCATACATATATATAAACATGTTGATAATGCTATTATGCATGTATGTATATTATATTTCAAAATACATAATAAGATATATGTGTATGTGTGTGTGTGTGCAAATGCTTAAGACTTATTACTATTTAGCTTGAGCAAGGAAGGTTGTGATGTTTCCAAGGAAGGGCTTGTATAAATCCAAGCAAAGAATATTGGTCCCAAGATAAGGTAGGGGTCAGTGTTCCAGAAGTCTTGAGGACAAGACCCAAGATAGGATATGGACTTGACCTTGTAAACTTTGAGGCAATCCATTATAGTTGGTCTCTACGCAACTTGGATAACACCTACTCCGTCCATCATCGAGTTGGAATAGTATTAAGGAAGGTGTGGATGATAATAATTTGTATGGGTAACCTAAATCTAATACGATGAATAACTAGTCCTATCAATCCAAACTTTAATTGAGAAATTTAGGATAAATTAAGCAAAGTCCTAACGGGGGACATTACATTTTACCATCAAATAACATTGAGAGTCTTAGTCAAATTCAATCTGTCCAAAAAATTCATAGGTGCATCTAGATATTTCTAGTTAAAAGACTCTAAAATATTTTGGATCCATTATTTAAATAAAGAAACTGGTTTCAGTCTAAAATTGTATAGCCAATTTTTGCTATTATCATTAATAGCACAATCAAGGCCCAATTCATGTTTTCCAAGACTATATTGACCCAAAAAATCCATTCCACGGTGTGAGGTAAAATGTAAAATCACCACCCAGCCTAAACGGAGCTAAACCCAATAATCAGCCCTATAGTTTATCTGTAATGCTGGAAGGAACTAAACACCAATTGTGATTTTGCAAATGACCTTATGTTCTCTCAATAATCCCACTGCAGATGATTCACTCTTATTAAATTTATTAATAACTCCCATATTGCTCTAAGTCAACAAGTCAACTTGCATATATCATAAGTTTTCCTCTTTCACATTTGTGAAACTCAAAGAAGAGAGATTTTGAGTTTTTTGTGCATCCTAAAATTCAATGACGACCTACTCCCACCACATATTAATCACACAATTGAGGGTCAATTGAATAATCGTTGACCAGAAAGTTGGGTTAGAGTGCCCCAACACAAGAACGAAGCTGGAATTCACACCAAAAAAATTGTTTATTCTTCCTGCAGAAATATACACAGTAAACCAGTTGAAAGCAAACAAACCAAAATTTCTACAAGCTATTTTCAAAAATATTTTACATCATACTAACTGGTATGTTTCGTCTACTCAGCTTCAACATACTTCATTTACTTTATTCTTCAATATTGCCAACCCCTTCATCTTCTTCAATTTCCGTACTTATTCTCTATAATGCCTCACGAGAAGAAGTTATTATGGTAGGAAGCGAATACAGTCCATCGTATAAGAGTGATGGACTTGTTTGTCCTTAAGCTGAGCTCGGCAGTTTTTGATACATTTCAGAATCTTCAATTTGGCACTTGTCTGAAATTGACTCTAACGTAAGCAATTAACTTCATAAAGGAGTCGTAGTGCCACATAACTCATTTACTGATTCATTTTTGGGTTAGAACTACCCATCTGCAGTCATCAAATGATGTCTCAACTTGAAAAACTAAAAGATTAATAGAGATATCCACACAAATATTTGTAAGGCTTATCTAAAGGTAACTTGTGCAAATTTGAAAAAGGATTTGACAGCCATCATCCTCCAGTATTTTTAATTTTATTTGAGCCTCCAATATGGTTAAATCTATATTTCCAAGTAATCTAATAAATGACTTCCTTGCTTTCTACAAATCCCTTCATAGCACAACGCCATTATCAACTTTGAATAGAATCAGATTGCTACCATCCACGAGGTGTGAAAGTCTGGGCTTTGTCTCCTGGAACCTGAATTTAGTGACCATTTCATTTTAAATTATTTATCTGCCATGAGATTTGCAGAAGTTATCATTGATAGTTTTGAGATACTGCAAGTGCAGATCCATGAGGTCCTTTTTCAATATGCTAAAAGATGCAAGAAATTGATTATCAACAAGATGTTTGAATTTCGCCAATGGATAGTCAGTCCAAGATCATCTTGCATTCTAGCTCTGAAACTATCATTGCTCCATTCAAATTGTGGTTGGTCCAAGCTACTGCTAAACAATGTATACGAGATTAAACAGATGACGTACATCTGAACGATACCAAAAACATATCACTATTTAATATAACTCGGAGGTTTTTTAGCATTGAATTTGTTGTTTCATATTTTCTTTTATTTTAAGCTTTTTTTCGTTTTAGATTCCTCTAATCAAGCCGCTAGGCCATCCTTGACCAAATAGGCTCTAACAGCTGAAATAGAATAAACTATTACAATCTTAAATGTTAAGAATGTGAGGTTATAATATCTCAAAAAAAAAAATCTCGGGTCGATTTCCCTCCCATCTGTTCCCATTCACTTGACCTCTTGGTCTTGGACGGTGATTGAGTGATGAATAAGAAGTTATCCGCTTACAATTCAGGAAATTATGCAGTTGATCTATCCTTGTTTCAGCAAACTATAACATCAAAAGACCTAGGCCAAAATAAAGGTGTGAAATACGTTCTACTCATTTGGATGTTTCAGAATAAGAAATAACGCGCCGGTTTCATATAGGGGTTATCGATGCCTTAAATAACACACAACTTCGCCAATTATGTTGTACACAGTTCCGTAACATCCCAAATTGAATTTCGGCAAATTACCCAATAGCATTGCAAGAAAACATAAACTCTGTGAAAAGCAAAAGAGAAACAGTAAAATGGAGGACGAGGAGCGTACTAGTGAGCATGCCCGCCCACCACAACGGCTCTAGCAGATACGAATACCCTCCCACGCCTGGCAATCACAATCATTAACAATCACATTAGAAGATTACACGTATGATTTCTCGTAATTATTGAATTTGGATTTCACCTGCGCGAACACCAGAGGCTGCTGCTGCCCTCCTGAGGCCCTTTTTCTTGATTATAAAACTGGCTCCAATGAATGCACTGGAAACCAGCGCCAGCACCACCCCTTTCATGTTATCCGATGACCAGGCCCCCATTTCCGTTTCCACCGGATCTCACCAGCGACTTTGGTTCTGCTTAACGGGGAATACCTCAAACAGGCGAGCCAGTGCCTCCGTCCAATACATGCGTTTCCCCCGTGCCCGGCTGGAAAAATGATTGTTACCGTGTGCCCATTAAAAAACAAAATAATATTTGGGTTATTATAATTTTATAAGTTGGTTTGTGTTACGCCAGTTCTGTTTTCTCTCGTTCGTTCTCCTTTTCAATTGGCCGATAGTGTTAAGGCATGGGTTCTATGGGAGGGCTACAGCTTTATCTTCTATTTTTTACTAGCACTTGTACTTGTACGAGGTTCAAAGGATAAGTCGATAGAATAATTTAAGAAAATTATCATTGTATGAAATTGCATCCAATAGTAAAAGTTAAACATAATTTTATGATGATATATAGCATTATTTGTCAAGAAAGTATGATGTTTAGGGTGGTCCAAAAGTGCATAACAACAATGGTATTTTAGAAGCAGAAGAGTAGTTTATAATAAAATTGAAAATTGCCATTAAAAGCATGCATAATCTTTGATAAAAGTGTTTAACAAGAAAGGTATTTGTGGAGCTAAATAGTAGTTAATTGTAGTGCCTCTCTCATTTGACTTCTATAAGTCATCTTAATGGATGCAACCTTGTTGATCTATTGTTGTGTGGGATCATGATTGTGACCATGAGTGGTTTACACCGTTGAGGTGATTAGATTTATGTTTCTGTATCTATTGCTTTGATTTTGCTTTTGGTTGATTTATGAGATTATGTTGTGATTTATGGTTCACTGAGGTTGTGCCAGTGGTTACCAAAATCGATGTGGTATCATGAGGTTGTTCCATGATTATCTTGAGATGTGTGCAAAGATTTGCATTGTGTACTATTACCATGCTACACTGGACTAGGCTCCTATTAGCAGTGGTTAGTCATGTTTATGATGGTGTTCACTCATGTGTTTTAAGTGTCTTTTTGTTGTTCTTTAATCAACCTTTATTAAATGCTTAAATGATTAGAAATGGTTTGTCCATGTTGGATTATTTGGTTATGTGTTGTGGACATTTATCTTGTTATATTTTGATTTGAGAGATATTTGTTACTTATGTTTTACTTTTAAGATGACTTGAGGATCGGATGTTATACCTTGATTTCAGTATCATAGATGTTAGATTACTATATTGTTCAGTTAATCATATTGCATGATGATGTCATTTTGAGATGACAGTGTATTTTATAATGATATCTGTTTATCCAGTATTTGGACATACCTCTGATTATGTTATGTGATGGATTTAATGCTATGGTTATTTACTTCATTCCTTCGTTGTTATGCTTTATGCAAACGTGAGTGATCTAAATAGATTATTTTAATATAATTAAATAAATAGTTAAATTAGGTGATTTAATGCATTTATTACTTTGGCTATGTTATTATATGCACTTGATCGTGTTGTTTAGTGTATAGGATCTATATCCTTGGTAGTGGCACATGGAGTTAATGATTCAGCCATTTAAATTTTACCAATGTCGTTCTTGTTTGGTCAACATATCCTTATTTTAATTGTTTGTTTAAACATTTCGATGATTATTAAATCCAAACTCATTTACATTATGTGATTAGACCAGTGAGTGTGTCTGTGCATTTAGATGTTCGCATTGTCGCGAAAGTTGTTAAGGCAATTTATGTGTTTTTGGGTCTTTTAATTGATTTAATTTATTTTCTGGCAGCTTTGCCATAGATGAATTCCTATATCTAGGAATAGCCTGTTTTCGTTTGGGTTGATTTGGGTTTTAACTAAGTTGGCTAGTTATTTGCCCTAGTCGATTATTCACTTGAAAAGTGAATAAATATCCAAAAAGGAATTTAATTCCTCACTTCTCACTTTTGAATTAGAAAGTTGGAGAGTAAAACCCAAAATCCTCTTCATGAGGATTTACTGTTTTGTTTGTTGTGGGAGCTATGGGCATGGGATCATCGTGAGGTTGAGCTTGTTGGATCCAGCTCAGGGAAATCTTGGATTGCCACAATTTTCAGCTACTTCTGCTAGCTATTTTATGGTTCAAATTCTCGTTTTGCCCTTTTGGCTATGAGGTAGGGCTTTCCTGTTTTATTGTTTCAGCTCCATTTCTACTTTTATTTTTGGTAGCCGTTTGTTTGGAGGCTAAGAACTAGTGTTTCCCTCCATTTCTATATGCTAGTTCTACCCGGTTGGGCCGGTATGAACATTTCTCTATTTTTCGACATGAGGGTTTGGGGTTTTGCACCATTATGCTAGTCATTTTGGCATACGGTGTCTGAACTTGTTTACTTTTGAATTTTTGAGGTTTTTGTACCCAAAGGCCAAATGGGTTTTTATTTTGAAGTTTTTCCAAATTTGAGAGTTTTTACCTCATTTTGCGTGCCACCTTGTTTTCTTGAGTTTTCTTGGCACAAGTTGGGTCATGGACCTGGATTATCCATTTGGATATCAGTCAGACCTTTGTTGCACTTTTGTGTTTGCATTGGGATGTGTGTCGCATTTGTACTCTCGATGTTGTATTCGGTTGAGTGATTTTTATACCTGTTGTTATGGTTTCTCTTGGACCTTTGTTTTTGTTTCGTGGAGACTAGGATTCTTGTAGAATCCATACTCTCAAATTGAGGCTGATTGAGTGAGTTCATGATGTTTGGTCTTGTTGCATCATTGGGATTCATGTAGAATTCGTACTCCCGAATTGAGGCCGGTTGAGTGATTTCATGATGTGTGATTTTATTGGCTTTAGAATTCGTGTAGAATCCATCCTCTCGTGTTTCTTTTAGTTGGGTGTTATCTTTTGCATTGTGTTCTTATCCAGTCCTTGTTTTATGATCTTAGTGATAGTGGTGTGCCACACACGGGTACGTGTGCGTACATTTGTCAGGTGACTTGCGAGGCACGATCTTCTATGGTACTTCCAAAAGTTATGATCATTGGGGTTGGGATGGGAGTATGCATGCCCATGAGCACTTGTCATAGGATGAGAATGGATAGGGTAGGGTAGCATATGGAGGGGGCTTCTATCTCGTAGCCTAGTATCATGACACCATAGGGTTGGCAGAGGAAGTTTTAAGTAAGTGATAACTAAATAAAATGTGTGAGTGTTAATAAAACTAAAGATAATAAAACAATGCTTCAGTGTATGAGCTTTCCGTTGAGGGAGTTGAATCTGCACAGATCCAAGCTTGGGCTTGTCGATGCCAAGCAACTCTCCATGATGTCAGCCGCTACTTAGTAGCCTATTGAGTGTTTGACCGGAACCTGTACTCCTTGCATTGTCTTAAGTTCTTGGTTATAGCCATCATACTATCTGGTGTGAGTGTTAGCCATGGATGTTGTGCTTTATGTGTGTTTGTGGTTGGATCATTATCTCTATCAGCACGGCGAGTGTGGACCTACAGGTGCCACGTGGTTAGAGGCATAGCTACCTTCACCACTGCCAGGGACTGGTGTATAGAGACAATCTTTTATCCTAGTGCAACTGTTGCTGGATGTTTTCACTTGATACTTCGGGTTCCAGAGTATGCTTTCTTGTAATTTATGCTTTTATTGGAATGCTTGGATATCATGTTTAGATGATGTTAGTTTATTTGATGCATTCTCATATTATGATGTTAGTTTATTTGATGCATTCTCATATTATGATGTTTAGCACATGACTAGATGATGTGAATTGTTGTATTGGATTATCTATTGCTTATTGGTTTAGCATGTTAGATTTCCTTATATTGATGATTAGCATGTGATAGGTGATGTTATCTACTAGTAGGATTATCTTATGCTTTACTACTAGCATGTTAAAAAAATTTATGCTTATATTGCAGCATGTTTTAGTAGTGACGTCCCTATTATGATAGTACCCACGATCTAGTCGGTGGCTTGGGATGTTACGCAGGGGGGATGGCTAGGACCCATGATGGTCTTATGATGCTATTGATGGTTGGGAGGAACCACGTACTTAGTTTAGTTGTTTAGTTATTGTGATGTTATTTTTGTGATTTGCGATGTTGTTTATGTTCACTGCGATGTTATTTTCAGTACGTCCTTTACTGCTTTGGTTTAGATGGATAGATGTTCCTCTTTTCTGGTTCATGGCATCTTCTTGTTTATGCACTCGAGTGTTCGCTCCTCAATCTTTGTGGATCCAGTACTCCCCGGTGTGGAGGTTTATTTTCCCATTTCATTCCTTGTTTAACCCTTAGAGTGGTTTTCTTGAGTTTCCTGGGTGACCATTTATCAGCATGGTGCGATACAATATTGTATCGCATGCCCATTGAAACTATATCGTGCATCCCCTGATTCTATCGCACGCCTCTTAGAGAAATATCGTGTGATACTTTTCAATATCGCACCTCCCTGTAACAACTGTCGTACGATACCCTTAAAGTATCACACGCCTTCGAGAGATGTATCGCCCAGTCCCTAAAAGTGTCGCCCTCCTTCTTTAGGAATGTCGCGTGATACTTTCCATTGCTGTATTAAAGTATCGTCTGGTTTTTACAAAAACCTATGCGAGCAGGTAGGGTGCACTTTTCGGTTTGATCCAAACTTTTTGGGAGTTGTTTGGGGTACCCTCTTAGGCATTCTTTAGTCCTTTAGTGATGCATTTTGAATTCAGAATGTGTTTGATTCGAATTCAGTTATGCATTCTTCGTCTCAATTATTTTGGTCAGTAGTGGCATTTGGAGATTCATTGGTTGCCAGGATGGTGGTTAAGTCTTCTGTTGCGATCTTTATGATCTGTGTATGTTGTTCTCATGTGCACTTACACTTAAACAAAAAAAAAAAATTATGGCTTGTATTTCATCCTTATTTCCAAGGATCTCCGGGCGAGGCATTACATTAATAATATAATTGTAAATTGTCATTTGAAACATGCATGATATTTGATAGAAGCATTATTTGTAAGTAAAAGTAAGTGTGCCAAATTTGACGGTACAATGTATTTGTATGGGTATAACTTGTAGAATATCCCATAAAATTTGAGCAGTGAATATATTTGGATTTCATTAATAAATCATCTATATTACAAGTCAAGATGAGTTTTTTTGTCTCTTTGTTGCAATTAGTGAACTTGTAAAAGAGAAGTAGATAAAATTGTCAACAAACAAATGACATCCTTAGTTTAGGTAATTGAAAAAAAGGAAAAATGTATAGAAGGGAGGGAGTGAATACAAAAAAGTATTGTATCAAAGTGAGAGCAAGAACAATCGAGCTTCTTCTTTCTTTCTAATAATATTGTAACGACTTTTTTAATTTTACAAAAGCGCTCAAAAGAGAAGGCAAGTTCAATTCGAAGGCCTTATAGGGATTTGACCCTTGAGATGGCTGTAAAGGGAGGCCTTGTCTTTCAGTTTTACCTATATCAATTGTGGCCCACTCTAGGGTTAGGCCTTGTGATTTGTGTATAGTGATAGTGCAGGCAGTGGTTAGTGGTAGTTGGGTACAGTTGCCTCGGGTAATTGGATGGATTGGTATAGTTTTTGGGTTGTTGATATCCCATGGTGGCCCATTGTAAGTATCGAATGTGATAGTAACATATGTTGGCAACTGAGGAGGCTTAGAGGATGGGGCATATACAATGTCCTTAACTTCACCAAGGGATCCATTGACAAGACCACCTTGTATCCATAGGTTTGTGGTAAGCATGACATGTTGGAATTTACATATGAGAACTTCTTGTGAGAGTTGGTCATCTATATATGTTTCAACATTATTATGTTGAGTATTTGCAACTACACACAGTGCAATAGGTGCATTTAGTTGTTTGAGTTTTTGTTCATTATGCATAGCAACTAGTTCATTTGTAGAAAACAAATGTATTGCTTGGTTGAAGTCCACTTGCTCAATTGGTGGAAGGTGTTTGTTTGTGCGCGTCATTAGCAATTTTCGGTCATCCTCAGATGGTTCAGCATTGTGCATGTTTTGTAATGCATGACAAAACTTTATTTGTGTTGGGTCACCACTATCTTGTCTAAATATTGTTTGTAATGTTACAATGATATTAAACTTGAGCCAAAAAATTTGAGCTATTGTATGTGCTACATTAATAGGTTTGTCCATAACAGAAGGAAGTTGTGGGAAATCTCCAATTAGAATTATAGATAGACCCCCAAAAAAAATATGATGTCAGTGGAGAAATGCCTCACATAACCTAGAATCAATTTAAAGTAACAATTTCGGGCCTATGAAACTCATCTCATTGATCAAAATATATTTGATATTTTTAATTTCTTTTTAGAAAGTTGTTAACATTTGTCCTTGTAGTGGTTTCATTTCTCTAATTGGTATCTTAAGGACTGCATGTATAGTTGTTGCATGTATATTAAATGCAACAATTCCAGTTGGTGCAAGAACAAGGACAGGAGTTAAGCCATATGGGGAATTATTTTGAAGAGACGTATGTATGCAATTAATTAGATATGACTTGCCCGTTCCTATTGTTCCTTGCAAGAGCATGCATAAAGGTTCAATATAACTATTGGCAATGGAATGGTCTAAAATTAGTTGAAGGGCCAATTGTTATTTAGGTTACAACTCGTAGTGGTGATTGAACTCATGTGTTGTGGGGTGAATAGCTCATTGAGATATCTCAGCTCTATGAACAAATTGGTTTCCATCTTCGTACAATTGTGAAGGAACATCATGACCTTCCCAATTGTGGTTTTTGTCAAAATCACATTTTCCCAACAAGTCAAGTTCATTAAAGTTAAAATTATTGGAATGAGACATATTTGAAATAAGTTCCCACTCGTGCAATTGGGGTGGGTCTTGTAGAGATGGCTCATCCTCACTTTCATTATCTTCTCCCATGTCATTTTCAGTTTGGTCTTTGTGATCAATATGCCAGACATTGTATTTTTGCAATAACATGACATTCTAGTGAGAAATGATTTCTTCTTTGGAAAGACCACTATCTGTTGTGAGTGATCGAAAATTTTTTTACAAAAGGATCTCACTCCAACAAAATAGTTCAAAATTGTCAGAGTCTTCAGGTGGAACCATATAAAATTTTGGGAAAACTTGAAAAATTGCTTTGTCATCTCTAGGATGTCATTTGCACCCTTTATGATTGGCTGAATATGTCGATGATCTAGCAGAATCAATAAGTTAAATTTTCTCTAACTGTGTTGGGTGCTTTATGTAGGCTTGTATGTAGGTATATTGTATCTCATGTCCATCTGCAATTGGTTTAATGCCATGAAATATGGTTTTTCCAACATTGAGCGATATGAAATGTCAATTGCACATAACAAGAGGAAGTTTTTGTAGCATGTGGTATGTTTCTTGTGCAATGATATTATGCTTGGAAACAATTTCGGCCATGATTTTTTGGTATGCTTTGATGACATTATCTTGTTCATTAGCATCTAAACATATCCTTGATAGCATATTAACATAACTCTCGGATTTCTTCTCTGCTTTAGAAGTGCATTTGGCGATGTATTTGAGAACAAGTAGTCGTGAGGTGATAGGTTGGCAATCAATGTTTGCTCTCTGAATAAAGAACATTTGTGGATTATGTATGTTAACCCTATCATCGTTTGTGTGTGGGCACCTATGACTGTGAACTAAATCGCCATTAATCAGTTGTGACTCATCATATTCTTTCCAAGGCGCTTTATACCTAAATTCTAGTTAGTGGCCTTTTTTTGTAGGCAAGTCCACTTGATGCATTTGGTGTGTCATTGAACACAATTAATCAATTATTCATAATCAACATGTCTATTAGTAGCATATATTGCACGTGTTGTGCAAGCATGGATCATCAGTTGGGGCCCTATGAATAACGTTTTCAATATCACATTTGGCTTGAGGGTTCCAAGCAGTGACATATTGGTCGAAAAATTCTTTGGCCTTTTTTACTTCATTTGGATTACCCCAATCCAATGTATTCATATTGGGTGCATTTTTTTATCCAAATGAACCCATGAATGTGAGAAGACCCATGATTTTGCCACTCGTAACAGTACCAATATTTGACTGCCCCATTAGTTTATCAATGACCTCTTCACGAAAGATTGTGAAATGTTGATGTAGGTATAATGTTGTTGAATGGGGGTTTCTAATGACATTATGTATGCGATGTTTGTTGTTTAGGTTGGTAAATGATACTTCTAGAGATAGGATAGCATGTAGGTCAGGCCATTTTGTGTCAGTGAGCTTAAAGTGAAGAACAATGTGGGAGAACCTATTTGGGTAATCAAATATGTTAGATTTGTATGATGTTTATTCTAGTATGAGTATGTACCTCACAAGGTGGATCCAAATGCATTAGTTCTTTAGCTAAATGACAATCAGGTAGGTTTGTTAAGTGGAAGCGGAGATTTTCTATAGTGGAAGGTAGATTATCATCAATTTTGCATTTAATAAACACCGATGCTAGAGCTTGGCTAAGATGACGCATCATAAGGTTAAGAAGGAAGTATGTAAACCATGGGTTTTGACCAAACCTATCATCGTGATAGTGCATAAGGTGTAGAGCATATTCATGAAGTTGCACATATCTTGCTTCTGGTTGCATGGGTTGTGCTGTTCCATTTGGGAATAGAGTTGGAAATGCCATGTCAAACAATCCCTCAATGTTGTACTCATTAATTGGTGTTCAACTGATGTGGGGCCAATCAAGTTGGGTGTTTGGTTCATGGTCAAGGTGCAATGATTCCTTAATTATTTGCAACTTATGTTGTTTGTTTCGTAGACTGACCATAAATGAGGTAGATTTTTGTGTGAACTGTGTGTGGTCAATTGGTACTTTTTCAAGGTCATTGTTGGTTGAATGTGGCTCTTCATGTTTGCTATGAAATGAGTGAAGCATTTCGAAGAGGTCAGTAGTATCTGGAAGTAGCGATAATGTGGTCTCATTGATTATCACATCATTGTAGTAAGGGTCATATTTGATTTTGGATTGGAGTGCATTGTGGAACATGACTTTTATTGACATAACAATCATAAGCCTTCCCATGTGAATTCAACTTACGTACTATTAAAACATCCAATTCTTGAAGCCTATGTGGCAATGTTTTTGCAATGAGTTTTATATCTTAGGGGAAGCTTATTATATGACCACTATATTTGTATTGTCCCGCCATGGGCATGTGTTACTTATAAGATTGGATTAACACGTGCAATGAGCATCTCTTCTACTTGTGTGAGAACTTTAAGAACATTTGGTTGTTCAAGTGGGTCCATATTGTTTGCAAGTGAGAGGTGATGAACACCTTTCTTAGCAATGCATCTTCTACAAGCTATGGCTTTGTTTGAGGAGTGCACAAGCATACCCAAGTAGCGCTCATTACATGACATGTGTGTAAGTTGGACAATGCATCTAGCCTAGTTCTAAATGACTTAGTTGCATCTAACAAGGAAGAGGACACATTGTAATCCATATGGGTAAGTGGAAGTGGATGGGGATCCCTATGTTGTGGAAGGTGTGTTTGAAAGGGGGTACATGAAGAGCTGGCATGGTTGGTTGGAAGAGCTTTTGTAGACAAACTGTGTGGTTGATTTGATGTATGGTGGAGTGGTTGCATGCACTAGAGTTTCTGGTGAGCACTTATTTCCTCTCTATGACAAGCATAATACAAGTAGATTCTCTTACGTGTATGTAGTGAATGGGGCTATTGAACTGTGAAAGGCTTTTAGAAGTTTGCACATTTGAAAGTGGAGGTGGAAGGGTTTGTGTTGGAATGGGCGGAATGGCTAATTGATGTGGGGTGGTAGTGGAAGGATAGGAGTAAGATTGGAGTGTATGAACAAGAGAGGTGTGGGAGGAAGATGCGTGATGGATCCTACGTCACGCACTAATCTCAGCTATATGGCTAGCATAATACAACCGACTTCTTTCACGTGATTGAAGATCAATAGGGCTAGTTAAGTTTGGTTGTCCATTGGAATTATGTAGATTTGAGTCCATTTTCTGTAGTCCAAAAAAGATACAATAGAAGTGATTAATAACTCAAATACTTGATATGATATACAATTGTAGGAGCATGTATGGTAGCAACAAAACTAGTTGCTAATTTCATAGCGAGGTATAATGTGTTACAATTAATCATATGTAATAAATTGATTAAAATGACAAAAAATCTACTTAGAATTGTAGGATAAAGGTTATAATAGTAATCTATGTGAATGTAGAATGAATTGGTTTATATACAACATTATATAATTGTAAGCCAACAAAAAAGCAAAATCATAAAGTTAAACATAACAAGCATGAATATTATGTATTCCAAAGTGTGTAGACGTAAAAGTGTAAATATTTTTTTATAAAGGATTCTCATAAATTTATACAAGAGAAGTAGTAGCTACATTTGATGCTTTAATATAACCATAAATAAAGTGTTATCTCTATGTCTAGTGTATGTAAGAATTTTTGAAGGGGCCTTGAAACCCTATACATAGATAGTAGACAAAGAAGTTAAAAAAATAAAGAGAGTATGGAAGAAGAAATAAGTAAAGAGGTACATATAATGGTATGTAGGATAGAGATGTTAGGCAGCACTTGGAAGACAAAATGAAGAAATACCTTGTAACAAAAATTTGATTTCATCAGTAAAACCAAATTCTGTCACATCATCAATAGTTGATTTCAAACGTGTTTCATTGTTGTATGTTTTTCATGTGGTTTGAAAGGGTAAAATGGAA
The DNA here is from genome assembly GCA_028749045.1 of Cupressus sempervirens. Taxonomy (NCBI): domain Eukaryota; kingdom Viridiplantae; phylum Streptophyta; class Pinopsida; order Cupressales; family Cupressaceae; genus Cupressus; species Cupressus sempervirens. Next base: position 557,451,177 of record CM053791.1, read on the forward strand.
CTGATGCTACTATAGATTTTTAATAACAAACTCAATAGAATATTCATTGTTGTGGTTAATTGTAGCATATATAGTTCCTTTGCAGGCATCCGAACATGTTTAGTTGTAGCCTCATCAAAAGGTGTTACCCAAAGACCACCTGTGGGGTCTTCAATCTTTACTTGAAGAACATATCTATAGTTACATTCTGGAAAAGTAAGTAGACACTTTGAACAAGACCAATGTCTGTCAACATTTTTTTCTACTCTTTTTTTGCATTATTTCCCCCCAATCTCATTGGGAAAAACTGGATAGCAAGTAGTTTTGGTCTTAATAAAAACCAAGGTTGCTCTAACAATGCAATGTAGTGGTTGTAATGTGCATGAAGGATCTTCAATGATAGATGAGATGGTATTTTGTTTTAAGATGGTGGATTGCCCTACAAAGTCTCTTTAGGGAAGGAGCATATATGGCCCATTTGATGTGAACCAAGATAGTAGTTGCTTTGACTCATCAATATCAGGATTGATAAACAATTGTGATGCTGCCAATATATTCACCACCATACTGTTGTATTCAGCGACGTGGTCATTTTTTATGCCAAGAATAGTAACCTTTTATAGATGGTACATTTCTTCCAGTTGACTAACTTCATTTTGGGTTGTTTTATCCCACAAAGTTACAGTTATTGAGGATGAAGACATATCTATAAGTTTAAGACTCTGCCTAAGGACCTTAGTTGCATCATTTTTTTCTTTTATTGTAGAGGAGGGATCAACACATATAACAATTCCAATAATATCTAGAGAAGTATTAACATTCTGAGACAAGATATCTAGAATGTGTATAAATGAGAAATGTAGTGTTGGAATTAAGAAATCATCTTCACAATGGTTGACCCTAGAATCATCATTCGGTGTGATTTCTATATCACTATTAAGCTTATTATAAGATTTGTTCGCAAACTTGATAGTACCACGAGACAATGTATAAACACTTCCAGGTTGAATCTGTTGGAAATGGAGGTCTACTAGTTCATTGTATCATCCACTATGGTTGGAATGGATTCAAGCTTCAAATAGAAGAAATAGTAGTGGGGGGAGGTTTTTTCATTAGGGATGCATGCAATCAAAACATCAACTTTGGAGGTGTACATGGAATGGATGTTGGAAATTCTTTTGCATTTGTGAATATATCTAAAGAAGGTTGTTCCTTTTCTACAAGTTTCTTAGGTTCTTTGAAGTAGAAGGTGGGGTCACCAATTAATGCATGTGTCATTGAGGAGACCAATAATTTGGAAACTATAATCCACCTACAGAAAAGAGAAGATATGTATATTAAGTATAGATTATACTTGGATGAAACAACATACATGGTTTATTGTAAGAAAGTTTAGAAAATAGGTGGCTTACCATGATGAACAAATGGTAGGAATAGTATATGCAGTAAGTTGGATAATAGTGCCCTTTTGAATTTGTCCTGTTGTGACAAGGCTAGTATGCTTGCTTGGTAAGATAGATTTTTATAAGTGGATCCCATCAGAGAGCTCTAACTTGTATCTAATTGTTGATTGAGCTGAATGATCAATTGGTGCAAGCAAAAACACTTGAAGAAATGGATACACATCTAAATTGTCATTATTGAGAAGTGTAATAGCATCTTCTGTGAGAGATGAAGCCATAACTAAATGGTTTCATAAAGAACATATTATTAGTTGAGAGGTGTTAAGAATTGTTTAGAATAGAAAGAAAAACGAAAAAAATTTACTACTAAAGAGCATGGAAACAAAGAATGTAATGCAAGGAAAAGATGTTTGTTTGAACATAGAACCACAAGCAATAGTATAATTGTGTAAGTAGAAGACTATGAAAGGAAAGGCAATAGAAAAATTGTAGGTTGTCATATATTAAATAACATGTTTGAAAATTCTTGGAAAATTATTCCTTGTGCAGACAAGTATAAAAAATAAGTAATAAGTTGGGCTAGCATAAGTTGTAAGGAAAAACATAGCAAAAGATAAAAAGATGCACCTTCAAGCAACAAGTAGATAAGAGTATGGTGTAGAACTTGTAAATGATAGGTATAGTAAATCCTACAATACAAAAAGAGGGAAAACAAAGTTAGATAATAGAAATAAATGGATGGACATTTGTGGAACTTGGGCTGTGGTAATTTAGCTTATTAGTAATTGTTAGTAAAGAAATAATTCAAAAGCAAAGAAATTATCATAGCATCAATCAAAATGATTGATAAATATCCAAATTTTGTGTGGAATAAATGTACTTTAACTTATCAGTAATATAATGGTGTAATTATTATTTTTTAAATGAAGACTTTAATGAAACAAATTATAAAACAACCACAAAGAACATAGAATTATGACAAAATAAAAGGAAAAACTATTTATTTGAATGGTCCAAAAAAATTAGGTGTAAAGAGTATTATTTTGAATGATCTAATAAGTAATAGTAATGCTTGTATTTTTTTTGAGTGGACCAATTTTATTATGGAGGATTTACAATGAGGGAAAAATAAAAATGTAACTTCTTGCAAATATGACAATTCTGTTAAAAAAAAATGAAAATTTGAATATAGTGTATTGTAATAGAAAAAAAATATAGTATTATATGAAGAGTAACATTTAGTTTATTATTTTCAAAACTTAGAAATGCAATATAATATAATATATTATTACAATTTAATTTAAAAAAAAATGTAACAACAACCTGCCAATATTCATCTATATTGATAGGACCTAGTCATTTAGGTTGTTTAGGTAATGAAATTTTATTCCAAAATGTCGTACTGGTCAGAGAGACAATGTATAAAAATAAAGAGAGCTTTTGACAGAGGATAAATTTTTTCAATATATTTGGAAATAAATTATTTATGGCACTCTTGACAAAGAGTATCTAATAATCCTAATACATTATTTATGAACTGAGTACACCTAGATTTTATATAAGATGTAAGAAGAGAAATAGGGCCATCAAGTAGATCAAAAAAATTACTACATTTAAAAGTAAATAACCAAACTATCTCATGAGTTCTACAATGTCCAACATCTATTTGAAGTCTGCATAAGGTAAAGCACATTATATTAAATCCATACACATTTCTATGTGCGATTGAGGTAGTCCTCGAACAAGCGACAAATAAGTGGAGCATTGCCTTGATCATAAAATTCATTAGCATGCATTTCCCTCAAGAAAGTATAGAATCCAATAAATATATCTTAATTAGCATGAATTTTGTCAAGCATATTGTGTATAGCCAAAAATTCACTTTTTTTGAAGTCACATTTATGCCCACATATTACTTTCAGTTATTGAACATTAATTTCAGAAGCAAGATTAATTAAACATGTGTAATGCTCAATCTCTATTTTTGGAAACCCTTCGTAGTTCATGGATGAGTTTGAGGCAGATGATGAAAGTGGAATACTTATATCAAACATGCTACTCGATATATCTATAATCCGGTCTTGAAGTGAATTATGTGCCATGGCCTATAAAATAGTTATAATGTTAAATATATGATGGAATACAAACTGTACATTATTTTGGGTTGATGGAGTGCAATATATACATAATAATAATAATAATAAATTAAATTGTATACATATGGATATGAAAAAAGAAAAAAGATAAATGTTAAAATAGCATTTTTGAGATAGCTTCTTCTAATCCACATGATCAAATGTTCATATTAAAAAAAATTATTGAACATAGAATATGAAGATCAACATGCCTAACCAACATTTCTTCCCATCAAGACATCATCAACCCATATCTAAATAATCTCTACTTCTAATCACACCCCAACAATGCCAATAATATATTTATTAATTGTCTAGTAAGTAATTTTTTTCATAGCAAATATAAGTATTGAATTATAATGTGTACTTTTAGATAACTATTGTGTCATATTAATAAGGTACAAAATTATCACATATGATTATTGTAATGTCCATAAACATATGAAAAAAAAAGATGACCTACCTTCCTAACCTTTGGTTTTATGATGACAAGCCTACAAGGACACCCAATCTACATGTATTCATCTTTAGAACCTAATTGTAAATGATAACTATAACTCTGATGCTACACATAATGAAAATATAAATGTTAAACATAACCCAAATTAAATTAATTAATAAAACATATATGAATAAATAGTAACCCTAATCATAAGAGTAAACCCTAATCCTAACCATATTTTTAAATGCAAACCAAAGCCTATTTGTAATGCTAATCAAAACCTTGACCCCAACTTGACCCTTATCCATAACTATCGGCCTAAGTTTTCCATCTTTAATCTTAATCTAATATAGACATCTAAAAGAGATCTAACTTAACCTATCAATTATAAAATATTTAAAATTAATTTTACTATGCATTTCATTATTCATCCAATTGCTTAGAAAGGTGTTTTTAAAAGTATATTATATTTTAAATACAATATTAATATTTTGGCATGTAGAAGGTGGTAAAATTTAAGCTAAATGGAATTTTTTTTTTAAACTAATAGAGTGACGCTATCACAATCCAACCTTTGTTGGAATCGAAGAATGTCTCGTGGCATTACTTATAATTCCAACCCCAGCCTTAATACTAATTCCAATGCTACTACCAAAACTCTATTGTAACTACATCTATTATAATTATAATCCAAACACTACCCTTAACATTAAAACTAAATTCTAAACCAAACATAACCATGATGTAAACTCTAACACAATTTTGTATTCATTTATTCAATATGTAAATAAGTCAAATAAAAACAAAAATATAAATGTTGTAATATAAATTCTTCATTGTTCTATTTTAAAAATAAAATATGATTGAAAAAAAATAACATACATATAGATTTTATACAATATACATTTACTATAATTATTGACATAAATATTTTGGTCCCTTGTCATAATAGGTTGTGTACAACCAGTTTCCTATTTAAAAAAATTATTTGTTGTTGTCTAAATAATTATAAAGCACCGTAATTACAAATATCTATTAGTTTGGGCATTGCATAATAATAGTATTTGTTGCATTTGTATTATTGATGAGCCACTGGTATAAATTGATAGACATGTTCAAAGATTTTTTGTGAATATTTTTTTTTGCTTACTTATTTACCCATGTTTTGTAGTATTTTGTAAAAGAATTTTCTTTTGTTTTTAGTAGTGTTTCCAAAGATGTATTCGCAGTGAGATAATTTAGCTTATGTAGTGGTTGATGCAAATTAACATGAGTTTTAATTTCTAAAATGCATTGACAAATCTAATAATTAAACACCATCGTAAGATTGAAGCTATTTTTTTTGTTTCAAACTTGTAAAAGGCATAGAAAACTATCTCAACATGCCAAAAATCCATTTATCTTCATAAATATTTGAGATCATATTGATGATCTATGATATATTAGTGAGGAAGTAAAAGCTAACTTATAAATTTTAAAACATAGCTGCAAATTTAATAAAAAGCTTGTATTTTCTTTGAGATTAGATCAGAGAGCCTGAGAAGTCACAACTGAGAAATCAACATATAATAGCAAGAACAAAATGTTCCACAGTAAGGTGATATACTGTTGGTTGGGTACAACAACACACGGAGCTAAAGAACAACTAAGCATAGAAATAGTTACATAGCTACAACAAGAAAGTTGGTTTTCATCAATAACTTTGTATTAAAGAAAAACATTGTACTACAAGTACACCTATCAATGTAGACGAATTCAATAGGCAATGAAGAGCTTGTGATCCAATGCTAATTCTATATCCATACAAGGGGGGTTATTTATACATTTTCTCTGTACAATACTATTGTCCACATGTCAACAAGGCCTTCATATGTGAATGCAAAATACAATTCCCATGACACATGTTACATTCTCTGATAGCAGTCATTTCATTAAAAATATCTTATTTAATCTTTTGTCCACATTTATTTGATTCTGTTATGTAATAGATTCCTAAACAAATTTGGATATGTATATGTTGTTCCAATTAAAATGGTCCACTCCACACCAAATCTAGTACATTAAATAGTAAAGACCCAAAATAGTTTCAATTACACATTGTGAAAGCACGTTGCAAAAGCTATTTAACTGGATTTGGGTTTGTGGTTCTCAAAGCGTAACCTTGGATGCGACAATCTCTCGTATTCGCAAAAGTCATTGATGGAAAAATAGATAATCTGAGTGCATTTCATAAAAAAAATTGGCAAGATGGAATTTTTTTTGGTAAAATAGTGAAATAATTAAAAAATGCAATTGGTTTTTAAGTTACCTTTCCTTTCGAAAAAAACTTAGAAGAAAAAATGTATCGTAATACTAAGATGGGGTCCATGTATACTTTGGCAACACATTAAAAATAAAATGTATACTTTGGCAATGCATGTGAATCAGTGATTAAATTTGTTTTAATGCAAAAGCACTGTTAAATCGGTGACAAGCTTGACTTGGTGATTGTTTTTAAATGCATAATCACTGTTAAAGTGTGACAAGCTTGAGTTGATGATTATTTTTTTTACAATGCAAAATAACTTATCTCTATCAAGCAATTTGAAATTGCCAGCAGGTTGGCACAATAAAGAAGTAACAACCCAAATTCATAGTTGTCACAATTGTGTAAGTAAATTTTTTTAAAATGAATATCACTATTCAACTGTGTATGTAAATTTAATTTAATTTTATAAATCTTTAATAGCTCGGATGCATAGCTGTCAAGACCGGGTACATAGCTATCACAAATGTCTACTTAGAGCATTTCTATCTTGTTGCCCCTGATTTTCTAAGCATCCCCCTCCCAAATACTAACTATCCAATCAATGCATTAAGGCTAGAAAGATGGTAAGTACGTGGATGCAGGTGTAGGTATTCATGTTCCTTCCAAATGCATGCAATTATGGGTGGAGAAGAACCGCGGGGAGTAGTATTCCCAACTGAAATTTTGCATTTATTATAAATAACTGGCATAAATGGCACACGTTAGACCTGTGATATTGTTTATTAGTGCATTGGACAATGTTGACTTCTATCATTGTGGAAATTGTGTAAGCCATGAGACAGGTGACTGGGTGTGAGACAAGGAATAAATCAATTTTAGAGCCTTTGCTCCATAGGAGAAGCCTATCGGCTTAATTAAGTACAAGAGGTCTCTTGAAATTGTTTTTAAGGGGTTGCACAATCATTTAGAATCTCAGCTTAAGAAAAAAATTTGCCACATTTCAAAATTTTATAAAATTTATTCCCAACAAAACTAAAAATTTAGAAATAAAATAAGGTTCTTCTTTAAAAAAAAAAAAACATTTCATCAGTTACACACTCCTTGAATCTAAAAGGTGAAACTTTTAAGAAGAAATACAAAGTAAAAGTAAAATTCATGGGACCACTGCATTTAAAATATTACTATAGCCACACCTCTATTTTAATAGAAGCCCCCCTCCATAGGACCCCAACCTAATTGTCTTTACAAATCAAATCTATAATCGAGAATGAGGTTAATTGTGTTATTAAATTGTGAGAGGTTATATGAAAAGGATAAGATTTCTTAATTCTTATTTGAAATTAAATTTTATTTTGAATTTTAAAGGGTTTAAATCTAAAGTTCAGTATGAGAACTTTGTTTTTTATATATTTTTTTATTTAACTTAATTATTTATATTAAGGAGAATTTTTGTAACATTGCAAATGTAAGAATCAATTTAAAAGTTATTATTATGAAATTAAGACTCATTCTTTCATTACCTCTTTTCTTAACAATTTTGAACATAGTCCAAGTTGAATGGAAGTTTGACACTTAGCTAATGTTTGGAAATTAGAAGAGTTTGCATCTCTATAATATACCTTGAGAACTCTAGTAGCATTACTCTATTGCTACATTATCTTGGTGGTAGGAATAGGGGTTCATGAAACCCACACAATCTTGTATATTTGAATCTAGGGGTTACGGATAAACTTGTTTTTAGAAAGTAAAGTCCACCAAGATAATTAAGGTGGGGGGGAGGGGGGTTGTGAATCAGTTGTCTCATCAAAATAACTTTTCTTAACCTTATCAATTCTCAAACATATGATCAATATGAACAACAACCATAAGAAGATAATCATACACGATAACACCATATATGTTAACTAGGGAAACCCTTAATTAGAGGGAGAACCCCTATGGGGATGGTAGCCACAAAATGACATACGATGTAATGAGCACCCTGGAAATGCCCAATAACTAAACTGATTGCTAATAAATATTTTAATGCTTTTGCATATATTATGAAACCACATAACATGAACAAGAAGTAATTTATGTAAATTGAAAATTGAACTACTACTGAAATAATATTAGTTTTCAAACTAATAAAATTAAATTCATAGCAAACTTACTAATTACACTAGCATCATAAAAACAAATAAATAACAAACTCTTCAACTCATTAATTACACTCAATCTGCATGTAGTTGCAAATGTGCCCAAGCTGCCTATTATTGAAGTTGATAGCAATGAATTCCAAATGCCAAACCCCAAGGGAACGATGTCTAGAATGTCACAAGAGAAGATAGAGAGGATAGACGTCCTCTAATGCCAAGAACATATCCATAACTCACACATCCATGTTCTTCTCATATTCCACCTTGCCTAACAATAGCTATGAACTCTCCTTTTATTCCTACTTCATAGGGTCGACCTCTTTTCACAAGAAATGTGGGATAAATAAAAGAAAAGAAAAGAAAAGAAAAGGCTAACGGTCACACAACTAGACAATTGCTAAAGTGGGGACATTACAGTCTACCCTCCTTGAAATTGCTTGCCCTCAAGCAATCTCAGTCATGTTTTCTATAACAAATGTTCACTCTCCCAAGTAGCATCTTCCTCTGGCAGGTCTCTCCATCTGACTAAATATTCTTTAATCACCCTATTCCATAGAGTCCTTTCCCTAGTATCCAAAATAGCCTCAAGAATCAATATGAGCTTCCCCTCCTCATCTAATGGTGGAAAATATGTAGAAGGCACAACTCATTGACTGATGGCTTTCTTAAGCCTTGACACATGAAACATGTTATACACTCGACTGCCTTTTAGAAGCTCAATCTCGTAGGCAACCTCGCCCACCCTACAAATCACTCTACAGGGACCATAAAACCTAAGTTTCAATCTCTACTCCTCTCTTCTTGAGTGATGACTATCTTTATGGTTGTAGCCTCAAGTAAACCACATCCCTAACCTTGAAGTTGTGCTCTAGTTGGTGCTGGTCAGCATACTGATTTTGGGCTTGCTGTATATTCTCCTTAAGAACCCTCAAAATATCCTCACTATCCTATAAGAAGTCTTTGGCTTTGGGCACTCTACTATCCCCCAAGACCAAATCCATGAAGCTAGGTGCTTCATAACCATACAGTTCCATGAATGGAGTCATCTTGATGGACATATGATAAGTGGTGTTATAACAATATTCTCCCATATGTAGCCATTTAACCCAAGCTCTTTGTTGTGCAGTCACATAGTTCCTTAGATATCCTTCCACCTGTTTGTTCACAATCATCATCTGCCCATTTGTCTGTGGATGACAACTAGTGCTAGGTGTAAGATTTATGCCACACAATCCAAACAATTCCTACCAAAAAAACTAATAAATTTACTATCCTGATCACTAACAATGAAACTAGGTAGCCCATGTAACCTGAATATCTCTTTGAAGAAAAGATTGACCACCTATGCTACTTTGTAAGTGGATGGAATAGCAAAGAAGTGAGAAAACTTTGTCAGCCAGTCAACTATCACATAGATGCAATCTCTCCCTTGTACTCATGGTAACCCAGTGGTGAAGTCCATAGAAATAATTTCCCATTTCCTATAAAAAATGGGTAAAGGTTGTAATAACCTTGTAGGATATGTGTGCTCTCCCTTATTCTACTGACAAACTGCACACTCCTTGACATGCTTCTGAACATCATCCTTGAGCCTTTTCCATGTGAACCACTCATGGATCTATGTGTAGGTCTTAAAGACCCCTGGATCTCCAACTGTAGGTGCATCATGAAATTTTTTCAATATTATCTCCCTAAACTATGATGAAGGAATCAAATATATCCTATCTTGGAACTTGATCAATCTACCCATCACCACATAATGATCATCCTGTATGGTGCTTGCAATCACTCCAGAAGCCCAAGTGTCCCTTGCATACTCTATTGTAATCTTATTTTTCCAATCTCTTGTAATCTCAGCTTGAGCACAAATATGAGGTCTTCTAGATAAAGCATTTTCCACCACATTCTTCTTACCTTTGACAACTTCAATCTCAAAGTCATAGGCCTGTAACTTCGTAATCCACTTATGTTGTCTATCATTCAAATCATGCTGGCTCATGAAGTATTTGATGCTATTGTGATCAGTCTTGATAAAAAACTTCCCCCCAACTAGGTAGGACTGAAACTTGGCCAATGCATGCATAATAGCCAACATCTCCCAATCATAGATGGAATAGCTCATCTCCACTCCATAAAGCTTCCTGCACTCAAAAACAATAGGATGCTTTTTCTGCATCAAGACTGCCCCAATCCCATCTCTTGACACATCACAATGAAGTTCAAATGGCTTTATGAAGTCTGGTAGAGCTAGTACTAGACATGACGACATCACTTTCTTGAAATGATTGAAGCTTCTTTGAGCTGCCCCTGTCCATGTGAAGGCCCCTTTCTTGGCAAGGTCTATCAAGGGTGCATCAATTTGTGAAAATCCCTTTAAAAATCTCCTATAAAACCTGTAGAGACCAAAGAACCCCTTAAGATGCATAAGGTTCATAGGAGTAGGCCAATCAATAATAGCTCTAATCTTTTTGGGATCTACTTGAACTCCATCTGCATTGATGATATGCCCAAGGTATAGTAACTTAGTCCACCCAAACTCACACTTAGATTCCTTGGCATATAGTGACTCTTTCTTCAAAATGGACAACACCATCTCAAGATGTTGTAAATGTTCCTCCCAAGTCTTACAAAAGACCAAAATGTCATCAAAGAAAATTAGGACAAATATCCTAATTCGCCCCTTGAATACCTGATTCGTGCAACTTTGGAATGTAGTAGGGGCATTGGTTAGCCCAAATGACATGACCAAAAACTTGAAGTGGCCATAGTGACATTGAAAAGTTGTCTTCTCAATGTCATCCTCCCTCATCCTGATCTGATGATACCCTGACCATAAATCAATCTTTGTATAAAAGCATGCACCATAGAACTCATCAATCGACTCATCTATCTGTGGGATGGGATATCTATTCTTAATGGTCTTCTTATTTAATGCCCTATAATTTATGCACATGTGCATCATCCCATCCTTCTTCTTTACCAACACTACTGTTGAAGCAAAGGGGCTCTTACTAGGCCTGATATGCCCCATCTCCAACAACTCCTTAATTTTCTTCTCTATCTCATCCTTGTGTTTCTTAAAATTATGATAGGGAGTAATCATAACTTGTTTGGCTCCCTCCTTGAGCTCAATAATATTCTTTATCCCCCTGTCAAGAGGAACCCCATGTAGAATCTTGCCAAATACCTTAGTGTGCCTGTCAAGTATCTCCTGGATATCTGGTGGATGACTATTCACCTATGGCTCTCGTGAAGTTTTCATAGTGAAACGTTCTACTGCCCACTCTATGTCATTATTCCAAAAAAAGTCTTTGCATTATCCTCAAGGAGGCTACTTTGCAACTCCCATGCAAAAGTCCTCTAAGTACAATAGTTTTTCCCTCATGTTCAAACCTCATCTCTAATTTTTCTAGGTTGAAAGTGAATTCGATTAGCGAAGCCATCCATGTCATGCTAAGGATGACATTATAGTCTCCCATGTCTACTACATATAATTCATCCTCCAACTCATAGCCATCTCCAAACCTAATGTGAAGATTAGATATCTTCTGAGTGCATAATAATTTGTCACCATTATCTACCATGACTATAAACCTGGCATGCTCCTAGTTATGTAAACCTCTCTTGGCTACCAATTGTGCATCTATGAAATTATGTGTAGCCCCAGTGTCAATGAGTGAGATCACTTTCTGTCCCTGGATAGTACTGCTAACCTTAAATGTGATTGCCTTCTAAGCCCCCATTAATCGTTCCAATGACTTCTCATCCTCAGGAATGTTGCTCTCCTCTATAGTGTTATCTTCATCTGAATCAGGGTGTTGATCCTCCCTCTCTAACTGTGACTCCTCTGCTAAGAAATACTCCATTTGATTTTCCTTAACCTTGAAAGGACACTTATGAGATAAGTCCCAAGGCTCTCTGCAATAAAAAACATAACTTCTTCCTCCTCAACTCATTTAGGGTGTCATTATCCAACTTATTATCCCTTTTTGGTTGAACATCCTTGTGAAAAGATTTTTCATCCTTCTCCTTGTCCTTCTTCATATATGAATCCTTGTGCTGAAATTTGTTCCTCAAAGAAGAAGGTGCTAAGTCATGAGCCTTCTTACTAGCCTCTTATAATGTAGTTGGATTATGCCCCTTAACACAACCTTGCAAGGGATCTAAGAGTCCATCCATAAACAACACTACTAACCTCCTCTCTGAAATATCTAAGACCAACACAACTAATCTTTTGAAATTCATTGATATATGTCTCAATTGATCCCTACTGCTTGAGTTGTGCCAACTCCTTAAACTGTAACTTGAGATCCCTAGTATCAAATCTCTCTATGAGCTTCTCAGTGAACTCCTCATAAGATGTGATCTGATTATGGTCCAAGGATACCATGCCATGGTGCCACCACTCATATGCTGGTCCATCCAAATGAATAGTCACATACTTTATAGCCTCCTCCTCAAGCATAGGATTCAACTGCAAGTATGTATTTACCTTCTGCACCCAATCTCGTGCAGTCATCTTCCTTGAAGTATCATAATAAGGTAAAGAAAGTTTTCCAACTTTCTTTCTTAACTCAAAGTTTTGATTCCTCCCTCCTACTCTAGGCATGTGTCTCATCCTTAAGTCCATATAATCTCTAAGGGAAATGTCATCCTAAAACTCTAGTCCACTAGCCTCCTAGTCCCTCCTGAAGTGATCCTATAACTTGGTAATCCATGGTTCATTTACTGGTTGAATCAGATCTCTGGGTGGGAAGGTGGGTAGAAGAGGTCTTGAGCTCGCTATTCAAGCTAGGTGTGCAACATGTCTAAAGTTATCAATGTCATTCCCATTGTTGCCATATCCATTATTACGATTAATGTTATTCTTAGGACCATTGTTATTGCCTCGGCCTCCATTATTATCATTTCTCCTATTTTTATTGTCTCCATTGTTGACATCAACTGGATTAATATTGACACCCAATTGTCTAGCCATAAGTTGCAACATCAGATATATTTTCCTATTCTGCTCCTATTGCATATGTTGCCTCTCCTCTAACATACCCAATAACTGTCTGAGCATTTCTTCCTCCTGATCTGGACTGGTATTCCTCTCATCTCAGTCACACATACTATTGTCTTGTTCAAAGAATATCTCCTCTATGTCTTTATGACTAGATTGTATGTCCCTCTGCACGAATGAACTAGATTGTTCGCTTTGCAAGTATGAACTCCTACTTTGTCTTGCTCTGGTATTGTGGAAATTATAAAGCCCTTGTCACATGCTCAAACATAAATGCCTAGCCTTTTTAATTTTTAATATTAGTGTTCTGACATTTTGTCTAACACTTTTCCCTCTATTTGGCTATTCCAATTTCCCTATAAGACCTCCACAGGATGGCAAGACTTATAGCTCTGATACCACTGTAATGAGCACCCTAGAAATGCCCAATAATTGAACCAACTACTAATAAAGATTTTAATGCTTTTGCATAGATTATGAAACCACATAACGTGAAGAAGAAGGGATTTATGTAAACTGAAGATTGAACTACTGCTGAAATAATATTAGTTTTCAAACTAAAAAAATTAAATACATAGCAAACTTGCTAATTACTCCAGCATCATAAAATCAAATACATAACAAACTTTTGAACTCACTAATTACACCCAATCTACTTGTAGCTGCAAATGTGCCCATGCTGACTGTTAATGAAGTTGATAGCAATGAATTCAAAAGGCCAAACCCCAAGGGAATGACGTCTAGAATGTCACAAGAGAGGATAGATGTCCTCTAATTCCAACAATAGATTTATAACTCATACATCCATGTTCTTCTCATAATCCACCTTGCCTAACAATAGCCACAAGCTCTCCTTTTATTCCTACTTCACAGGGTTGACCACTTTACACAAGCAATGTGGGATAAATAAAATAAAACAAAACAAAAGAAAAGGCTAACGGTTACACAACTAGAATACTGGTAAAGTGGGGACATTACATACAAATATATAAATTCCTTGTAAGATGATGGATTATTTAGGAACCAATGAAATGCATTCAATACATATTAGTCCCTGTTAGGAGACTTTGAATCCTTTTGAGGAGATTCCAACCCTTTTAGGATTTGTGGAAGGCAAAAGGACCTGCTGTCCAAGCAACGTTAACGATAGATCATTGAACTCACTGTCCAATTGGCTTTTGTATTATCTTCTGTAGAATAATACCAAATACAATTGATCTCAACAACTCATACTCTTTCTCTGTCTTCTTATTATACCTCTTCTGCACCAAATACTTCTTAGATCTCAATACCATGGCCGCTAAATCGCATCATAATAATCCCTTAGATCGCTTACTCACATGTAACTTGCACTTACAATTTGCTTTCTATTTCAAAAGCATATCATACTTCATTTCACACTTCATCGCAAGGAAAACTTTGCTTTATACCAAGTCCTCAAAATAATTTATTGAGTTGGTCTTGAGACTTTCCCAATTTACAATCACAATAGGACCTCATTAAGATAAAATAATACATGTTACATTACATCTTTTTATAATTACATAACACTGGAAACTCATAATCTTTACAACTCTTCACATGCACAACCTCGGTCTTCACGCACTCACTGACATTATCACCAAGATGTATTCTACCTTTTTCTAACTTCACTCAACCAAACTCTATCCCTATCAGGAGATATAACCTGATTACCAGAAACCATTTCTTAGGAGCTCTATCTTGTAAATTGTCTTCTGTAAATCTTGAGCAACGACTGCCAGTCTTCGACTTTCTACATGCACACTTAACCACAAAATCATAACACTCTATAGAGCATGTCCTCAAATATTCTTGACCTCATCTTTAATGCTCGAATAGTACAACCTCAAACATTATCTACTACTCTATCAGTCTTCACAAAATAACTAGTATGTTGACATCAATGACAAACAATGTCATAACTGCAACATGTGATCATACTATCACTCTCTCATATGCTCCAGTAATGCTAGGATACTTCTCCATAGGAATATCGTCAACATTCATGCTAACACTTCTCCATGTAGCAATAAGTTTTATAGTATGAGGTAATAATATGTAGTATATACCTTAAGTTAGCTAATTGATCACTACATAAATAAATGCATCTTCATCATTTAAAATAATGTCCATCTTCTTCCAATGATAGTTGGGTGATGAATCCCACACTTGATTCATGGTTGGGCCTTCTACTTCTCTTCTTTTAGTTTCAAAACATGAGAAACTACTAAACCTTGCTACCGGCCATACTACTAGAAGTCAGGAAAAGCCTATTTTTTTTGTTACCTTGATCAATTGATCAATAATTCAATATTCAACTAATTGAACCAAATTAAAATGCTTCTAGTCTTTAGGGATTGTTTAGATATAATAATACATCAAAGGTTGGAATTTCCTAGACTCTTCTTTTTCAAAATCCCTATTTAACATGTTAATCAAACTTATAATTTTAAAGCTTAATTTCTAACCTATGTATCCATTTAGAGAACTTGGCTATTTATTTCCTTTCTTCTATTGGTCAAAGTTTGTCAAAGTGTTTTTTTTTTTCTCTACATCTTTTTCAAATTTACCTTGAGTGTATTCCTTTAAGACTTGTAGTGTTGTAACATATCAAGGCACAACAAAGATATGTGCCATCATATAAGAGGTGTGATCCACTATTAGTGCATCCTTGGAATCCACACATTGTGTGGTGGTTTTATTGTAGTATTATACAATGATTAGGTTTCCTCTAAAAAATATTAACCCTAACATAGTTATCCTCTTGTATCTCCTATTAGTGTTCTCATGGAACATATAAATTTCATTGCATCTAGAATTATATATTTCTAATGAAATAACCTGCACAATAGAAAATATCATATGAAATATGCTTCAATTACTTAATAATAATAGGCTACTTTAAGGGGGTATTCTCCTTATCCAATTCAAGGTGGATACCTACAATAATCTTCAATAAGAATTCAATGCTCAATAAGTTAAAAGAAGGCATGCTACCTCCTATATATACCATCTTCTAACTAATATAGCACTATGACCAACCTAAATATAAATATATGTGTAATTCTAATCCAATTCACTAAATGAAATTGTAATGATGATAATATGAATCAATCAGGAGTTAAGGTAACATTAAGTTGACTACTCACAACCATATGTATAATCTAAGATTAAGGGTTGAGTATGTCCCACTTCTTTAGAGAAGCACTGTGCTTAATACTAACTTAGTGAGGATTCTTCTAAATAATCTCTTCACCTTCACATTTGGCATCTTCAATTGGTATATTATTCCATCGAATGAGATATTATTTGAGTGTTCTAGACCTTATCTTCTTTGTAAATGTTTGGAGAATGAATTCTAGTTGTAATATGATCCTTCCTTCTTTGTTGAGTTCTAGCAATATTGTTTATGTAGGTATGTGATTTCCTATCACTTTCTTCAAATAAGGAGTATGGAAAGCTAGATGTATCTTCATTGTTAGTGGCAATTTCAACTTGTAGGTAACCCTACCAATTGTTTATATGGTCTAGTATGGACCATAGTATTATGTCACAACTTATCATCTATTGTGTGTCACTTTAATGATATTTGCTTATATTGTTGTAACCTCAAGAATATCCAATCTCCTATTTCATATCCTCTTTCACTAAAATATTGATTGTCTTGCTACTTTAAAAAGAAATGTGATGTGATCAAGTTCTCCTTGAGTTCTCAAACACCCTTTGTAGATGAAGCAAGTGGTCACCCACATGGTAGAACCTAAAATGATGATATGATGGAAGGAGGATGATATCCATATAGTGTTATAAAAGGAAATTATTTGTTATGAGTTATGGAAGTTCCATACCACCATTCTACTAGAAGTAATCATTCTACCCATCGTAATTTCTTATTTGAAGTGAAACAATGTAGATATGCTTCTAAATATTTATTAATGAAATTAGTTCTTCTGTCAAATCAAGAATGATATGATAACTGTGAGCTGATTGAGCTCCCAAAATGAGAATAAATTTATCCAATTACTTGTAAAGATAGAATGGTCTCTAGTAATAAACTTAGGTGTATCATCTAGTTTTTTTTATTCACCAACAAAATCATTATCATTGTACTTGTTGTAAAAGAACATGATAATGTAATAAAATAAGCATATTTAGTAAGTTGACCATCCACCACCATAATGACATCTTTACACTTATATCTTGAGAAAACCAAGAATCTTCCTAATGGTGGCTAGGAATTACTAAGGCCTTCAAGAGACTTGGTTTCTTCATTTTCTTCCCTTTATTTCTTTGGAAAACCAAACATTCAACCAAAAAAAAATGAACATCCTTGTGTAGTCCTCACCAAAAGAAGTCTTTTTTGACTTGATCATATGTCTTCAAAAATCTTTTAAATGACCATGTGATGAAGACTCGTGAATTTCTATGAGAAAATTTTGTTTGAGATTTGAGTTTTCCCACAAGTACAATTGTTCTTTGTATAAAAAAAGCTCTCCCTTCCATCAAAATGTATTTGAACTACTTTAACCACATTAAACATCAGGGTGTTGGCATAACTGATGCATTGATGCTACATGATGTGTTTATGAAGATTGGTATAGATTGGTATAGATTTGATGATAGGTGAATCATTTACTTAGTTGTCATTGATGTCAACTAATTGAATTAGTGTGTTCAAATTGTCAACAAATATTGACTAAACAAGGTACAAGTTACAGTATGCTTCTAAAATTTCTATTCTATAGGAAGGTTATATTATGTTTGTGATCACAACTTCTGGTATGAAGAATTGAGTAAGTTGTGTTTTATGAGATCAAACAAAGTAATTATTGCTAAAAAAAACAATGAATCACAATAAAGTGATTTAAATATTATCTCAAATTGATAATATATTTGTTGGAGAGATCATAGGATATGATTGGTGGCAATGCTTAGATGTTGCATTCACAATCACAACTTATAATATGGATAGGTAAAGATATTTTGTTGAACTGGAAGGAGTATCAATAGGATAAACATGTAAACACGGACAAATTCTTGAGCAAGTGATTAAGATTGTAGATCAGTAAAGATATTTGAAGTGTTATTAGGATCAATGATGTTTTTAAAGATGTAGGAAGGTATTTATGTGATTTGTGAAAAGGATTCGACATCACATTGCTCGAAGTATGCACTTGAGGTGTGAAGTTTCTTTTTTTGTCAAAGTAACTTATTAGATGGTTTAATTTCCAAGGAAAATTTCAAATTTAAGTTGACACACTCAGGTGGTGGAAGGAATTATATACAATAGAAAGATCATGAAGGAGTTGATTGCTGATTGTGAATTGTAAAAGGATTTGGTGACAGAGAAAATGAAGGAATCAAGTGTGATCAAGCTAGATAAGAGTATATGGTATGAAGAAAAGTTTTTCTTAAGAGGATATGATCATGTAGAGGTAGTGAAACTACACAAATCATTTTATTTGTTGCTTTCTAACCATTGTAATAATGAAATCCCTTAGTAGAGTGAATCCTAACAAACTCTTATGTGTAATTCCTATCACAAGGTGGCATTTAAATATAATCTTTAAAGTCCGCTAAGTAGGATTATCCTGACAAGCAAAGATCCTAACAAATCTAAAGGTAACTCCTTTAATAGAGTAGCACTTAACAATGCTTTTTTAATCCTTAACCAGGAAAACTCCTCATAGGGTGTACTCTAGAAGAGTACAAATTTTGTGAGCATCATCTCAAAATAGGATTTTCAACCAAATTGGGTTTTGATGATATTAGTTTGATGTTTAATTTGTGTCATTGATTTATTTGTGGTTGTGTGTTGTGAAAGTTTATTTACATTAGATATTGATTGAATGTTTTGGTGGTTAAAGCTTGGAAAAGTTTAAATTGGTGAATTTGTTGGTTAATGATTCACCCATCCCCTCTCAACAATTAGACTTGTACTAAAAATTGGTATCAAAGCTTTGGTACCCTGACTAAGAAAGGCTAAAATCTTGGGAAAGGATATGAAGATATATAGAAAGGAAACACTTAAGTTTACAAAGGATAATTTCATTACATGGGTAAGAAGGATAAAGTTGCATCTATTAGGTATTAGAGAGAAAGCATTGGATCATATTACAACCAAGTACACTAGACCTACTAGACTCCTAACTATAGAATAGAGGAAGAGAGTGTTGGAACATAACTCTATAATGATAGAGATAGCAAGTGCCTTATGTAATCTTGAGTTTGTGGATATCAAAGATATGGACAATGCAAAAATATTTGGGATAAGTTAATAATAGTTTATGGTGACAATGTTCATGTTTAGAAAGATAAGGTAGAGAGTTTGAGAGGAAAGTATGATGAAATGAATGAAAGAAGGTGAGAAGATTGCTCAATAGAAATCTAGGATAAACGAGGTTGTTATTGCAATCAAAGGAGTTGGCGGTCAACTTAGAGAATATGAAATGGTAAATAAAATATTGAGAACCCTTCTACTATAGTACACTATTAGAGTATCATCTATATAAGAGTTAAGGTATATTAATCTTGCAAATGTAACTTTGGATTCCTTGGTTGGAAAGCTTTCAAGTGATTTTGATAGTAATATACCTAGAATAGAATATGCATTCAAAGCTTCCTTAACCGTTGGTTCATCAAAGAAAAGAAAAGAAATTTCTTATAGTTCTGAAAGAGGTCGTGATTATGAATCCATCTTGGTTGAGGAAAATTAAATAAAAGATTTTGAATCAATACTAGCATAGAGATTACCAAGAGGAAAATGAAAGTACAAAGATAAAAATTCCTTGAACATGCTAGACATGTAGACAAATTGTTCATCTTTAGTACAAATGTCCTACCAATGATAACAAAGACAAGAGTAAGAAAGCATGTTACCTAGAAAAAGAAGGAACGAGTGATGAAGAATTAGATGGAAAAGATGATGAACAAGAGAGTATTTTTTATTGTCAAAGAAGAACCCTCTTTCATCAAAGAAGGAGATAGAAAGGAAAAATCATTAATTTCAAGCACAAGTAGTAATGATGATTGGATAATAGACAATGGATGTATACACTATATGATAGGTGACAACAAAAAAACAATTTCAATGGAAGAATGTAATGGTGGTGCACTCACACCACGTAATTGATCTCAATGTGTAATGAGAGGTAAAGTTTCAATAACACTCAATGATAATATTACTTGTGATGATGTTTATTGGGATAACAGATTAAAGTGTAATTTTGTTTCTTAGTTGAATAAAAAAGGTTTTATATTTGAGTTCAGTAATGGTGTTTTCAAGATCTCATGAAAGTGTCAAGAATTGGTTGCTAATGGAAAATAGACTAAAGATAACCTATTCCAATTGAAATCTACTAATGGATATTGCTTGATAGCTAAAATTGAGGAATTTTGGTTGTGGCATAACATATTTTATCATGTCAAATTTGATAATTTGATAAAGGCCAATTTAAATAGACGTGTCAGAGGTTTACCTACTTTAGTTGAGCTTAAAAAAATTATGTGTAAGGAGTGCCAATTGGGAAAGATCACTAGTTCTAGTTTTACTAGTTTAAGTATATTCATCACAAAATATTCTTGATCTTTGTGCACATTGACTTATGTGGATTGATTGGAATTGAGAGCTACTAAAAAGATAAGTAATTTATCTTGTTTGTTGATGAGTACTCAAGGATGATGCATTTTTTTGTTTTTGAAGGTTAAGTATGATTCATTTTACATGTTTAAGTTGTACAAAACAATATTTGAAAAAGAAATAGGTAAATCATTTGAGTGGCTATGATCTGATAGAGGAGGTGAATTCACTTCACAAGAATTCACAATATTATGTGAAGAACATGGAATCAAGAGACAAATTACAACACCAAGACACCAAAACAAAATGGAGTTGCAAGGAGAAAAAACAAATCCATAGTTTAATGTGTGAAAATGCTTGTGAAACAAAAATGAGTGGCTCAAATGTTTTAAAGAGACATGATAAATATTTGTTGGTCCCAATATTTTTTAGAGTCACCTAGAGTTTAAACCCAATCTCAATGTTAAATTTTCATTTGTGAACGTCTCATTTGATGTCCACATATTCAAGCTTTAGGTGTCTTTTCTTCTTTAGGATCGAATATTATCCAATCTATGTACATTGCTAAATCCAAGTCTTAAACCAAGCTTAAATTAGTTAAAGTCCTTTTTGAGTCAAATAGTTGAACTTTTGAACCTATTTGAACCTTTTTGGATGCTTGAACCATTTCAAACCTTTTGAACCACTTTGAACCTTGGTTCAAATCAGTTCAATGTCATCTGTACTTCAAAGACAAGCAATTGGCGGGTCTTAATAGTTGACTCATTGTGGCATACCCTCGTCATTGGTTAAGTTGAAGTTATGATGATTAATTATGACATGATCTTCAATATGGGATGCAAAGGGGCTAAGGTGGCATTAAAGTAGACGAAAATTTCATTGTATACATCATGCATGGCAATCATTAAATGGTAATCTTAAATAAGAGGATACATAATTGACGATATTATTTTTAAGGAAAGAGTGTCACGTGTAAAAGTTATCATGATGCAATAAGGTTTGTAAAATAGAAAAGATTGTTATTAATTATACTTAGCATAAACTGTCCAATCGAGTGGTACTTGGTGCATGTAATTTTTTTCTAAAACTATACTTCAAGATTTGTCTAAAGCACCATCATTATTTAAAAGTTATTTTCTAAAAAGGTAATTTTAATGTTACTAATGTGAGAAGGAAGTTTTCTGATCAACAAGGATAATGTGCATTCAACAAACTATATTGTTGATTATTAGAGTTTCTTAGCTCCTTCAGAGGCGGCAGAGTTAAACAATGTATGTAATGTGCTACAAGGAATCAATATAACTAGTTAGGAGGAGGTTACTACTGATGTGAATTAGAACCCTAATGAAGTTCTAAGGGCTCAACCAGATCTTGACAGCCATAATGATGGCTAGATTTAGCTTGTTACTTCAGTGTGATTTTGGTTTTGATATATATATATATATATATATATATATATATATATATATATATATATATATATATATATATATATAAAAGATGTAATCACTATATGTAATGGTAAAAACTGATAGTACTTCAATCTTTTAAGTTTTGTTTTTCACTCCCCAAAATTTTGTAATTATATATTTACTTGGGGGTGAGATTTGATCTGTGCTTTTTCTCAGACCTTCAGTTATAGTTGTAAATGTTTAAACTATCTTAATAGAAAAAAGAAGGTAATTTTAAAAACCTTCCAAGTGCTTGCAAAAGAGGTGGAGTTCAAGAGATTCAAGAAGTATTTTGTTGGTGTTTTTACTGCTAAAGTAAGCTAATCTTTATCACTTTTCTTAGTCCCTCTTCCTTTGTAAATTTCTATTTGTGTGGAATATGGGCTTTCATACTCATTGTTTTTCCATTTATAGTATGAAGTCTTCTTTATAAATTTTTGGTGATCATAGTAGTATGAATTTTAAGGGCCCCATACTCACAGATACATATTTAAGAGATGTAGATGTGGTTTATATTGCCAATAGGTTGTCTGATATATTAGATAAACCTAACATGCCTGAAATCATAAACAATGTTTTGATAGAGGTTGTTGCATTCCCTTATGCTATAATTAGCCCCAAGATTGTACAAGAATGTGTGAATCATTATGATGTCACAGCCAATTGCATAAAGAAAAATGATGGGGAAGTATTGCTTGAAGTTACTTGAGAAAATGTGATGTTTATTCTAAAGATGCACAATGAAACCTTTTCTGGATTTTTCCCTAACATAGTCTCTAGCCAAGTTCAAGGAGGAACCTGAAAAACATCATACTGTAATATCTAGAAATTAGGCTAAGAAGAACTACAAAGGTGGTCCAAGGTTATGTGCAATCCTAAACAAGACCATTTGAAACCCCACATACACAACTTGGTCATCCTTCTACATAGGGTTAGAGGTGCACCATATACCTATCTATGAAAATTTTGGATGTTTTATTACATAGAAATCATACTGGAAGGTAAGCAACATCTTGATTGGGCCAAAAAAATTATTGGTTCAATGAGATCATAGTTGAAATGGACTCAGACTATCAAGAAGGATTTCTTCAAGCCTTCCTATCTTATATATTGTTTGGCCAATACCAAGAATCTATTGCCCATACCTCATGAACTCTTTGATGATCAAATTACCATCTATGAGTATTTCCCTCTATTATATAAAAATAATGCCCTAGAACACTACATGAAGGTTGATGATGTCTTTATAGGAAAGTTGAATTTTGAATTAGCAAGAATGTCCAAACAAGTATGTTAGTAGAACCCTAACAATTAAATCATACCTACAACAGTATTTTCATTAAGTTTCCCAAATTTACTTACATTAGAATTGGGGGTTTTGATGAAGAACTTGTGAAACTACCAAGGTACACTCTAGATTGTTTTTCATTGGCTAAACTTTGTAGGCACCTAAGTGTTGAGGTGAAGAAATTCCTTTCTAAAGAAAAATGGGATAATCTTTTCCCCATTAAGATAGGCAAAATTTCATGTGAAAATATGCAACGTGTTGTTAATATAGGTTGTGATCTTTTCACTTTTGATTTCAAGTTCTACAAGGAGAGGAAAGAATTTGATAACAAAGGATTCACAAAAGGTGCTTTGGAATTAGAAGATAATATTGTACCAATGCCCCATATCGAGGATTATTGGGAAGATTGTGCCAATAAAAGGGAAGTTGTGAAAAGAGATCACTCCGAGATACTAGTGTCACAAATTGATTCTTTTCAGTTAAAGTTAAATATAAAAGGGATTCAAGAGGATGGTTCATAATTAATTGAGCTTGAGTTCATGCCTCAATTTTTTTTTCTATAACCACCCTTGATTGGTCAAAGGCTGAAGAAGATGATATAGTTAAAAGGACAATTGCAATCATTGAATGAACTAAGGCATGATTGGAATCAAAGAAAAAACAAGGGATTGTTCAAGTTTAATAAGAAGAATTGAACCAAGATATTCAATCTGCCCTAGTTGCTGACACCTTTTTCGGGTAATACAAGGGGTTTGGATCAACAAATCTCTAAGGGAGTGAATATTCTAATTTTCTCTATCACAATTGCTTCCACTCAAAGCTTTGAATCCAATTGCTTCTTCTATTCATTTTTCTCCCAAATTTGTACTATACAATCAAAGTTATGCTTGCAAAAGTTTGGCAGATCTTGCTTGCAAACAACAAAAGATGATTTTTACAATAAGGGGACACTCCTTTATATAGAAAAAGGAGTTGAGAAAAAAAGATAAAAATGTGGGAGCAACTCAATCAACTTTGACCTAGTCTAACTAACAAGAGAAATTATTGGATTAGATGTCATAAGGACATGCAAATCATATTACATGTAATTACAAAAATTCATGAAATATACCATCTTTATCTACAAACTTGTAAACTAAAGAAGGAAGAAGATGAAAGAGAATTGAAACAATCCTAGGGATTATTTTGAAAGGGCTTGTATTTGATAATGCAATCTTGGATGATCAAAAAATTGAGAGTTCTATATTTTGTACTATCACATTCACCTTGATAACCATGGTGTTGAATCTTTTGATAGTCTCTAACTCTCTTTGATGAATTGTCTGTTGTCATTTAAAAACTTATGTGATCAAGCTTTCTCTCGTTCGAGTTGTCATGAATTTTCCTTTGTAGATTGGCATATTTTGGAGTCTTTGACACTTTGAAAACCTTCTTGATGGGGTCCAAATGTAAACTCAAAACATTAACTTTCCACCAACACCTTTAACTTTTTTTTCTTTTTCTTTTTAAAAAAAAGTGCTTGGCACATTCCCACGTGAACCCAGGTTCTCAAACAACCATTGGGAAAATGGAGAGCAAAAGAACTACCACTTCTTTGATTCAAAGCACACCTTCTTTATTGGATGTCTTCACTCTTTATATAAATTCTAGCATATCTTGACTTACTGCAGTATGAAAGTTTCAATGGGATTGAATCCATCATTGGAAGATATGGATTACGACTCCATGAGAATATTGGCAAGATAGATATCTGATGAATAGTATATTCATAGTATTGATTAGATACTCATGGAACATATCCAGTGAATTGGATGTGATATGGAAAGTACATGTAGAGGGCTAAAATGAGACTTAGAAAGATGAATGGTATGTAAATGTGTATGGGAAAATGATGAGTTTTTATAAAGATGCCTTGAGGAATAAAGGTTTCATGCATGGGAATGCGTGTAAATGATAACTTTTGACTTTAAAAGTATGAACTTTAGTAAAAAATGGGTTCTTTGGATGTCATTACACGTAAAGTGAATTACATGTAAAAATGAATATGCATTTAGGTATAGAAGGTGGAAATGTGTTTAAATGGGAATGAAAGATGAGATTGCATGTAAATGCAGATGAAGGGTTAGATTACATGTAATCACATGTGGAGAATGAGATTCAATGTGCTATGGCATGTAATAATTGAGATGGAATGAAATGATGCACTTGAATTAAAAGGGTGAAGAGATGGAATGGAGGGAAAAGATTGCTCAAATTCTTGGGGAAGAACTTGCAACTTCTTCTAAAAGAAGAAAAATGAGAAAACAAGCAAACAAACAACGAAAACAAGCACAAAGAAAACATGTACCTTTGGTTTTAGACTCAAACATGTCAACAAATAAGTTGTTTTCATGTGAAAATTCGAATTTGGAGTTTGACAAAAATCCAAAAGTGTGAAAATGAGAGTTTTCATCATATTTAAAGACAAAATGCATTTTTCATGGCATACATATGCACAAGTGTGCAACATCGAGCTAAAATATGCATCAAAATAGAAAGATAAGCATGAATTACTAAGGAATATTGAAAATTTCCACTTACTTAGAGATCAAAGAGCTAAAATAGAAAATTTTATAGACTTGAAGGCTAATTCTCACTCAAATCCAGATTTACAAACAACTATTTGACTTCCTCCACAGTTGCAAATAATAAATGATTAATGAGCATTCAATGGTCTAATATAACATGAAAATACCCAAAAAGTGGTCTCCAAATACAATAGCATGCATTAAAACTCAAAAAAAGCCTCTATTAATCCAAACGTATGGGTTGGAAATACCATTTTTTGGGTGTTTTAAACAAAATTGTGCCCTTTTCATGCAAATGGGTCATTTTTGCAAAAACATGGCTCACAAATGTATATATATATTAGACATTTTTTACTTTTGAATGCAAATCTAACTTCCCAATATGATAAACATGGATCCAACAACAAAAATGTGACTCCAAAATGCAAAAAGTGGATAAAAAATCCAAACTTGTGGTCATTTTTAACAAAAACATGATTCATAGAAGGCATGAAATGAAACATTTTTGACATCCAAAGGAAAAAATTGTTGGATACAATTGATTAATTATGTATTGTCTTTGATGTTACACAAATGTCATATCAATGTCAATCAATATATGTCGAGCTCATTCGGGAATTGAAGACAGTTCTGTGGCTACCAAGCAATCCAGAGTTTGCCTAGTTTAGAAGGCAATATCTACTAAATTCACTCGAGCACCAAAAGGAAGTCAGCGAATGATGAATGTTAACTGAGCTCACTTAGTTAATGAAGAAAATGTTGGATGGAACCTGTGCTAATGGAGCTCACTTAGTTACCAAAGGAATTTGCAAGTATGCAGTGTTGACCGAGCTTCACTTGGTTAACACAGGAAAATTGCTTTTGAGTTAGTGTCTATCGATTTGGGTTGGTTATCAAAGGATTTTCTTAGTTTGGCATATCAAGTTTAATTAATTTTATCTAATGGTTCTAGCTGACTCAAAAAATGAATATTAGTTACTCTAAGTTATATTCTAGCCGACTTGACAATGTGAATGATATAAGTAAAAGGTCAAGTTGTGGATAGAATGTGTGAAGTGTAATGTGAATTCATTGAAGATTTGATAAATGCTAAGAGGAAGCAAATCAGAAAATAAGGAGAATGTTCTTGTAGAGCTAAAAGGATACATTCAATCAGGAAGGATCAAGTACAAGCCAGAATAAAGATCTATAATCAACAATTCAATTGCATCAAAATCAGGTCATTTAATTATTACTCTCTAACCATTATAGCTATGATGTACATCTCTTAATAGAGTTGGTTTAACAACCATTTGTAAATCCTCTAACAAGGTGGCAGTTCTATTGAATTGTCTAAAGACCTCTAACAAGGCTACTCCTAACAGGGCGATTAAATCCTCTAACAGGGTCACACCTAATAGTGTGTTTTGTAACCTTTAACAAGGCTGGCTCCTAACAGGTCTCACTTTAGAAGAGTAAAAACAATGACTAGTTGTAATTGGTGATTTTTCCAAATTGGGTTTCCACGTTAAATCTTGGTGTCAAATGTGTTCATGCTATTTCTTTTCTATGTTTGCAACTAAGTTAAAGTAATGATAATCACAAATAACATCTTAAGATCTGCATGTTAATTAATTACCGAGTATTCTCAGTGCTTACTGAGTTACAACATTTCTTTGTTTACCAAGTATCATCAGAGTTGAGCTTTATTTTTTACTAACATCTAAGGGATCTGAGAAATAGTTTTTGTAGCAACTGATTCACCCCTCCCCTCTTAGTTACTCTTATATTTTCAACAAAAATATGTTCTTCAATAGCAAATATAGGGATCAAAACTTCAGAATGACTTCTATTTGGGTCTAAAGGTGATCACAATTGTCCCAAATCTGGGTGTTTTTAACCAAAAGATGGCTAAAAAATGCAAAGATCTAAGTCATTTTGTCTTGGATATGCAAAATCATGACTCCCAAATGCATGTGTATGCATTTAAACTCAAGAATTCCCCTTTTTTGATGGCTTTCAAGCTATTATATGGGCAAATCTAAGCATTTTTTTTTAATAGAAAACGTGTTCTTGGGGGAAGAAAACATGAAAATTTTCCCCTTGAATCTTCAAAAATGGGTTCTATATTTGCTAATTCATGAAAGACATGCAAAACACATTATCTAGGAGAGATTGCATGTTTTAAAATATACATCTATTTTCATTTTCATGCCAAACGCACGCTTGAAGAGTGTTTACATATTTTAAAATATGCATTTGGTAAAAAATGCACTCTTAGAGTGTCATTACACTTTTTAAAAGTATGTCCTATGCCCTCAAGGTGCAAAATTCACTCTTGGAGGAGCATTTAAGAAATATTAAATTGATACATCATTTAGTGCAAAACACACTCTAGAAGGGTGATTGCACATTTTCAAAACTTGAATATGCATTGCTCACTCTAGAAGGCTCATTGCATTTTTTAAGTTTAAAGGCATTCTCATGCCTTTGGTGTTAGAGTAATTAGATATTTCCTAATTAACTCTAGTTTCTTAAGCTAAACTTTAGGCATCTAATAATTAATTCTTTTATTAATTATTTTGATGCAACTTAGGTCAGACCTTTTTAGGGTTTTGATCTCCTTTATAAGGACGATGTCTCATTGTAAAAATTCAAGAATGTATCATCTATGGATTTGGCTAATCAAGGCTCCATAGCTTTTTACTTCTCTCTTTCTATGATAAGTGTTTGCACGCAGGTGATTCTTGGGAGCTGTGGGGTTGATCTTTCATCAACTTCAACATGGTATCAGAGCTCTAGATCTTCATGCCTTGTTCTGTTCTTGAGAGATTTGACATCCATTTTCATATTTGTGCCTTTCAAAGGATTTTTTTATTGGATTTGGGGGGAACCTACTTTTTGGAGCACTTTGAGCCTAAACAAACATCACCGTTGAGCTTAGAGGACTCGAAAACCCCCATTTCCATATAAAATACATCTAGTATTGACGCTATTGAAATCAGAGGCAATTTTATTTTGCAACTAGGCCATTTTATCTTGGGCACATAAAATGAGGTGATTATTGGTGGGAACAGTGAATGTATTGTTGTAGGCCTTTTTTCATGATTTACACTTCACCTTTTTTCACATAGATCTCCCATACTCATGACTGCGAGTGAGCCCCACCTACCTCCATGCCTAGTCAAACAATGATCTTTTTTTTTTTAAATCAATTTTTTCCTTGACTAAAAATAATCTGCACAAGTTTATCTATGCATGGCCCTTTGCTATTTTGAGGGGAGTGTGTTTCTTGGGCCTTCTTCTATTTTCTACAAGATCCCTCACCTATAATTTGGAAAGATGAACACATGGTTTCTTTGTTGCGTGTATCACTGTGAGAAATGAACATACAAGGATGAGGGTGGCCACAATGATGAGATGTTGTGGATATCTATACTTCCAAGCATCTTGATCTTTTGGCTCAAAGTCCTTTGATTTAGCTTTCTTTTCCTTATTTCTTTGTTCATGTATCTAGTGTTTGGTCTTTACCTCGATGAAATCATCCTCATCATTTGGAGTCTCAATACTAGGTTTTCACACATGCACATGATTGAGTTATAGGAGAAACCAGCTGGAATCCTACTGCATTCTACCTATGATCATTACTTTTGGATTTATAACTTTTCTCATGCAACTCCCAAGCGCATTCCACCTATGCACACAACCGCTAGGAAAACCTCTACCCCTTGTTTAGTGCTGAAGGCTTTTTTGGATGATTGACGATGTTTTTGGTTGGAGGTCCTTGTCTCTAACTGCGGCTCCTTGTCAAGCCGTACTCCATCAACAAGTTGGCTATAATCTTGGGTTGTTCCTTGGCGATCTTTTCTTTTGAATCTTGTGCCTCTCATGTGACATTATTGACAACTCGAGCCCATTTTTTTGGCAGATATTGGCAATTTTGTTCTTGATTGGAGAGGATGCTTTTTACAGAGACTCACTCAAGTGCCTTCATTCTCGGGCCCAACTATCCATTGCGATCTCCATCCTTTTTGGAGGTTGTGATGTGATGCATATGTCTTTGTTGAAATTTTGTGCTTAATTTATGAGTTCAACATCTTGATTTTTCTGTGAGTTGTACTTCATGTTTACAGGTGATTCTTGGGAGCTGTGGGGTTTCTTTCAAGTTATTGCATGGATTGGCAGTTTGAACCATAGACATCAAGTATTACAACCATTTTTGGCCCCAGAGCTCCATGTCATCAACACCTTGGTCAATGCATTAGGAGTCTTGAGTCACCTGTGCAACAAGCTATGTCTTTTCTCTACGGTGTTGATTAGATTGGATTGTTTGGTGGCTATACTAGGTTTGCTAGATGTGTTGCCCTAGCTAATCTCACTGATAGTGCAGATGAATATGATCTTCTAATGCCATTTTCAGGCTTGTTGGAATCTACGTCGAGTAGCACAAGTGGGGTTTTTTGGCCATCTTCTATTTTCACCTATGAAATTGTGGCGACAGTGAATTTAGGAGGTCCAACTTGGAACCCATTCTAACAACACCATTAGATGAGTGTTTTTTCCTTGAAGTGCATGCAAATTTGGTGGAGGCACATAGTTCTTTGAAGATTGTGGAGCATGTGTACTTTGAATTTGCATTTATTTGTGATTAAAGGTGATGGATATGCACCCCCATTTATGATCATGTCCTTGGAGTTCTAGTGCCATGCGGTTGTCTTTCCTCGAGTCTCCCACCCAATCACACCAAGTCATTTTAAAGGTAGTTCATATGATTGGGGAGTATTTTTTGGCACATGTATCTAGGCATTTGAATGAATTTTTATAGCCATGAAGATTTTTTTACTTTGATGTGTGAGTAATTTGTGCCTATTTTAAGGAATCATTTTAAAACACATGTCAAATTTTGGCTACCAAATTTTTCTTTTGGCACCAACCCTTTGTCTGACATTGTGTTTTTGATGGTCAGATTTTTTTTGATAGGGATCATTTTTAGGCCTTTTTTTCCTCGATAGTTGTTTGACCGTCAAATTTGGGCTCATCACTTGCTAACATTAGTGCCACATCAACACTACATCACCACTTCCTGTCACCTCCTCGACCTCTATTTGGACCTACCTTCTTTTTTTTGCTCATATCTCAAGCATACAGACTCCATTTTTTGCAAACAAGATATCACCAAAAAGGTGGTTCTAAGGTTGTCACAATGGTATAGTTATTTTTAAGTTTTGATGCTTTTTTGATGGCTTTTTATGCTATCAAAGTTTAGAGTTTCTTTTTGCACTCTGGGGAACATATCTTGAGCATATGATATGCAATTTGGGAATTCTTTATATTGTTGGAAAGGTCTTTCCGAGATCTTTCTAGTGATGTTGTTTGTGTTTCTAGATTCCACTCTAGGCACATTCCATTCAGTCTTTTGCATTTTTGCACTCTAGTGGATAACTTGGTTGTTTCAGGTCTAGGAATCAATTTCTTTGATTCAAATGATTTTTCATGACTTGTCCTATCTATGGCATCAGTTTTATGTCTCTTCTAGTCTATTTAGGCATCATTTGTATGCATTCTTGCAAATGCACTAAGATAAAGTGCTTATCTACATCTATATTTTCATTTTAGTTATTTGCCTTATTTTTCCTTCTGATTCGAGCAATGTCATCTGAGGACACTCATGTAGATTATTGTATTCTTGAGATTCACCATATCTTGTGCCTTATTATACATGCACTACTCCGATAAGTGCCATGGGGGCTTGATGTTTTGCCTTTGTTTGTCATCTTCCTTTGTCCAGTGAGTGTTCCTTCCATGACATTGACCTCAATGTCATGTTTGAGATTGACCACCTTAGTATACACATATGTACTCTTTTGTGCATCTTGATCATGGTTCCTTGACATGTAGTTCATTTGACCCATCTATTCAGTTTCTTGTCACCTCAC
The DNA here is from genome assembly GCA_028749045.1 of Cupressus sempervirens. Taxonomy (NCBI): domain Eukaryota; kingdom Viridiplantae; phylum Streptophyta; class Pinopsida; order Cupressales; family Cupressaceae; genus Cupressus; species Cupressus sempervirens. Next base: position 557,483,348 of record CM053791.1, read on the forward strand.
CCTTGTTTGTATGGGGGGAGGGGGGGGGTTCTTCTGTTATTTATCACGCTTCCTTGGTTTGATTGATCAACTCTTTAGGCTTTTATGTTTCATGCTATCTATATTTTTGAGTTTAGTTATTTGCCTTTGTGTGCCTCCTGATTCGATGTAGATTATAGTCTTCTCTACTAGGTTAGGTTCTATTTCAGTGGAGGTTTTTTAGATCATCAAATACTTTTCAATAGAGCTTTACACCTTCTACATGCTTTAGTGATGTTATTCATGATCATCTCTTGTTCCTATCTTCTGGGACATTCCCTAGTTTGGAGGATTTTTTAGTCCTTCACTAGTTTCTTTCAGCATGTTTTACATCTCTTTTTGGTGTAGGGTTTTTCCCATGTGGTTTTCTCTATTTCTCCTCTTTTCAAAGATTTGGTTGTGCTTGGGTACCTCATCAGGCCTTGTTTTTCAAGACCCAACTCTACTTTTAGTAGTAGTTTCTAGGTTTTTAGCTACTCCCTAAGTTTATCTTAAGGGGGGGGGGGGGGCAGGGGGGTGGGTGTGTTAGAGTAATTAGATATTTCCTAACTAAATCTAGATGCTTAAGCTAAACTTTAGGCATCTAATAATTAATTCTTTTATTAATTATTTTGATGCAACCTAGGTTAAACTTTTTTTAGAGTTTTTATCTCCTTTATAAGGATGATCTCTCATTGTAAAAATTCATTCACTTTTTATAATAGCAATATCTTTTTTTGCTCATCAAGAATGTCTCATATATGGATCTGGCTATTCAAGCCTCCATAGCTTTTTACTTCTGTCATTCCGTGATAGGTGTTTACATGTAGGGGATTCATGGGAGCTGTGGGGTTGATCTTTCATCAAATTCAACATTTACTTCAAAAACACATTCTCTAGGAGCATTTGCATATTTTACATGCAAATGAATTAAAAGACACATTTGTACAACTTAAGTGACCAATTAAGCACATGTTTAATTGATTTTTGAAAAAATATCACTTAATTGAGTTATAAATACACTATATAGTAAATAATATATAATGTGCAAATATCATTCAAAAACTAATATTTACTAAGATGTTTTGAATTAAAACTCAAAAATTAAATCAAAATATATAGTTAATATAGTCACTTAAGTGAAATTTTTAAAAAGCACCTCAACATGAAAATATATCATAAAATGCACTATAGTTACTTTAAGTGATAAAGTAACTTAAATACATGACATAAAGTGATTTTAGGTTATATTTTCCAAAAGGTGAATGTCAACGTTAAAATATAACATGATTTTTTAAATCATGCAGTTGCACCTGGATAGTCTACTTTTTGGGCACTAAAATGATCATATTGTTTGATTACTAGCTCTGATTAAGCCCTAAGATAGATTGAATCAAAGGACAAATTGAAAGAAATTATTTGAGAAAATACAATAGACCAAATGCAAACAAATACACTTAAAAATGAGAAAAAGAACATTGAAGGCTTAAAAAATCAAGCACAAGCTCAACAAACAGAAAAATTAAAAAGACTTGAGGAAAGTCTTCAGTAAAAGGATTCACTATATCAATTGAGGTTAATTGATTGATCAATACTAACCAATTAAATAATGAAGTAAATACAGAGAAATGTGAAACTAAGTTGAAAAATTTCATACTATTCGCTAACAACTGGCTCTGTCTAGGGAATGTTACTCATTTGTTCTTAGAAACAACAAGTGACATAGAATTCATTTCTTTAATTGTCTACATCCACTCCATTGGGCTATAGATTCAGGAAACCAAAAATAAAATAAAACAAAGGCGTCTAAGGAAAAGAAAATCTAGTGAAACAAAAATGTGCAAGCGCAATTATTAAAATAAAGAAAAAGATACTTATTTAAAGGTAGCCAAAAAAGCTACCTATTTAAACTTAGCCAAAAATCATTTATTGGTTCAATAAAATAGCTACCTTTTTTTAGCAGCTTGCAGTACCTTGCATATTCATAGGCAACTTCATATTGATGGAACATAAAAAACTAGAGCAATGATGTTAATGCTTGATGTAGCTTGTCTTGGAAGAGATAAAGGAATTCACCTTTTTGAGATGAGTCATGTGTGCTTCTCATCCAAGATATGTCCATTAATTGAAACTGCTTCTCCAGAACTGAATACTCTTCTTTGACATATTCTTTGATAGTATTTTCATGTTTAGGTACATGTAGAATCTCTAGATTTCCATTAGCCTCCAACTAGGCAATATGTCAAATTGAACATCCCGTTGATCAAAAAAAATTGAGCTCTTCTTGCCAACCACAACTTGCATTACTAGTTCATCAATCATTGGTATTTCAAGATGCTTGAAAAAATCTTGTTCATGTGAATTTTCTAAGGACATGCCCACACTGTCTGCCTTAACATGCTGCTCACAAACTTATGAGTTGGGAAAGTCTTTATAATTTATGAGAAATCACTTTTCAAGCTCTAGGATAGAACAATTATGTAAATTTTCCCAAGTTCATGACCTTGAGACACAAACACATCATTTTAGCTTAATTAAAACTTTCTTACATGTCCAATTTTATGACACGATTATTGGAAGAAATGCTTTCCTTCCTTATATTTTCATCTTTGACCTTCTGAGACTACATACACCACATATGAGAGTTGCTAGCTATGTCTTCCTTCTTTTCTTGAAAGAGAATAGTAATATCACTAGTTCAAATACATGATGTTTCACTGTTGTCTTTGCTAATGGCTCCTCAATTGTAAGCTTCTTTAATGGTGAAACTAGTTTTTATTGATTCCCAACAATAGAACTTTGAGGAATAGTTAGAAAATGCTCTCTTTATACATCTTTGTGAGGAACGAAGAACATGCCTTGAGCTATTTGATTTTTGAGGGCAACTAACTCATTTGCTAACCTTTGCACCACAGGAACATTTATGTAAATGTTCCCAAATTCATGACCTTGAGACACAAACACATCATTTTGAGCTTAATTAAAACTTTCTTGCATGTCCAATTTTATGACATGATTATTGGAAGAAATGCTTTCCTTTCTTATATTATCATCTTTTTCCTTCTGAGACTACGTACACCAAATATGAGAGTCACTAGCTATGTCTTCTTTCTTTTCTTGAAAGAGAATAGCAATATCACTATTTCAGATACGTGATGCTTTAGTATTGTCTTCACTAATGGTTCCTCAATTGTAAGCTTCTTTGATGGTGAAACTAGGTTTCATTGATTCCCAACAATAGAATTTTGAGGAATAGTTGGAAAAGATTCTCTTTATACATCTTTGTGAGGAATGAAGAACATGCCTTGAGAATTTGATTTTTTAGGGCAAGTAACTCATTTGCTAACCTTTGCACCATAGGATCCATCCTTGTGCTCGAAGAAGATGAATTGAAAGAATAATGACTTTCTTCAAACCGACTTGCTTCAATTATTATCTTTGTAATGCCTACCCCTAGTTTACTTCTCATACCTTATTGTTGAATTATTTTAGACTAGTTTTATGGTTATGTTTTATGATTAGCAGTACTTGCTTATCGGATTTGATTGAATGCTATTTCATACTTAGTTTATTTTTATGATGAACTATTTGATATTTAGTTATTTCATGTGTTCATAATTATTCTTTCGATGATGATAAATGTATGTTCATATAGTGATTTCAATTATTTCATGATGCTAGTTAGATGGATGATTTATATGCAGCTTCTATGGTTACTTACTCCATACTTGCATGTGTATGGTGTACTTGTATGTTTTACTTTATGTTTGACATTTCTGATGTGGTTGAGGGAGGGAGTCATAGTCACCTGCTAGTCAGGATCTACACAATGCACCACTCCCCACTATTGCCTATTTAGTTTAGATTTATATGTATTCGCACATGCTTGACTTTTATGCAAATTGTAGGTATTGGGCATCAACTTCCCTAAATTGCTAGGATGAGTGTGCCTTATCACAGTATCTCAATGGTAAAGAGAGGAGATAATTCTTGGGTCCAAATCCTAATTCTAAGCCAATTGTCCTAGAAATTAGGACAAGTATATGAGTTATTTACCCTTTCGAATTCATCAAGTGACGTGAATTCATGATTTTGACCCTAGAGTTTGATTTAGTACTTCATCTTTCACATAGGTTTTCTTATTTGGATTTGTGGGTCTATTGTGATTTTCAGTCAAAATTAAATCAAATAAAAAGATTATTAAATGATTTTAATTAAACAAAAATTTTGTAAAGAAAAATCAATATTTAATTATATATAATTAATTGAGAAATTAATTAAATTAAAGAATTAATTTTCTGAAATGTCCCCTTTTCTGATTTGATATGGTATTTCACACCTCTAATCAGATTTTCAAAATCAAACAACTGATATCCAAAGATCCACCAAATTTCTCAAGAAACCCCAAATCGGGTATGCTGAAAATAGTGCTAAAAGCTTCACAACTTCACAAATTATTAATAAATCTGAAAATGGAAATTTTTACAGAACTTTCAGCAGCATAACAGCCTACAAATTGACATTTCCAGATCCGTATAGCCTTTACACAACAGCTCGAAAATGTAGGACCAAAACTATGCTCATCGGGCTCCCAAAATAGCACAAAATATGCCCAGAAACACCACAAAAACACTAATAATCTATCTCAGAAGTTTAATCACGTCCCAATATAGATATTCAGCTCTATTTTAACATTTAAAAGTCTGATATACAGCAGCAACCCAAACTGATATGAAATACTCAACTGTAAACACCAAACTCATACAAAAACACACCCGGAAACTCACAAATCTGCACTATTCAGCACAAAGGCAAACTCTGTATGAGCATGCATATGGAATGGCTTCAAACTCCCATCCTTAGCCTTCCTAGAAACCTACAAACTCCCGTTCTTGGGTCCCCCTAGAAACCTGCAAACTCCCGTTCTTGGGTCTCCTTCTCCACAGGTTTGGCAGCCTCTGAAGAATAACAAAGAATGAGCAAAAATCCAGTTCTGGAATGAGCCCAAAATGCCTCCAAACCCCTTAAAAGAGGGCATAACTGTAACTCATGTCCAAGAGAGGTTAATGAAACTTATTTTAATAATAATTTTCATTTATTAGTCCAACGGTTTCTAAAGATTAACCCCCTTTTTCCAAAACTTCACTTTCTTGGGCCTGCCTGCCTTAGCAAAGATTTTCTTTTTTAATTATTTGAAAAGGGGACATGACAAGTCCTCCCCTCCCAATCATTGCTTGTCCTCAAGCAATGGCTGAATAATAAACCAATCAATCCACCTGGATCCCAAATGTAGTCATGAACTGTACTACTACCAATTAACACAGGCTCCTGTAATATCCTCTGCAATATGACCAAGAGGAATCCATAATCAAATTGACAATTATAGCTCAACCAAACTCCGAAATCACCACTACCAAAATCAAAAACCCATGAGGCACAAACTCTTAGAACATCAGAACCTAAGTAAAGTGGACAAATCAAACTACCAACACAGTAAATACCATCAACGCATCCCACTGGCCTATATGGAATGTACAATCCAACTCTGCAACAATGGTGAACGCTCTCGAATGAAACTGTACCAAGTATGGAGAATCCACACACTGTACAACTCCTGCAGTCAACACAACTCTGCAAATCATCGGCCACTATCTCATAACCATAACTCCCATACACTGCTGATGGTGAAAAGACATTACAAGATAAAGAGTAAGAAATGGAATCCAAACCAAATTTGTCTGCCATCAACTCCTCAGCACAAGGATCAAATGCTAACTGATGTACATACCCAACAATATAATGTTGATAAAAAAAACCAACCTCAGTCAACAGCCCACCATGAAGAAGTGATACAACCCACTGTGACTGATCACCAGCTAAGTCAAGAGATGTCATAGCCAAAGGAGTAGAATCAATAACAACACCTGCTAAAGCATCACTCCAAAACTCCTGCTCTAAGTCATGTATTATCAACCTGTCAATTGCAGGACCTATCACCATGTCATGCCCATCACAACTCTCATCCCGAGGCATCAAACTATCCCATAACTGATGATAAGCACTAGGAACCAAAGTACATCTCTGTATCATCATCTCATCAACATGGTCATCAAAGGTAGATAGATGAGCATACCTCACAGTGTAATGCCGATAGAATGCACCAATCTCAGTCAGTGGCTCAGACTGCAATCCAGATGTAACTAACTGCAATCGATCATTAACCAAGTTGGAACTGACTACTACCTCTGAAGACATTGCGAAGGGAGTAGTATTACTAGTAGGAACCATGCCAACTATCAGCTCACCAACGTCACACATGGTCTTTGATACAACATCTCTAGTCTTCGTGCCATTAGTACTAGAGGTCACCACCATGTCGGGCACACCACAAAAATCTGCTACAGCACCCAACTCAATTGAACCTGACTCTAGTGGGAATGAACCTGATATGCCAATGTTAGTATCAAGGATGGATGCATCCCCATCTCCACTGTCTCTAACAATCTCGACCATGGACATCCTCGGATCACCAAACACCATAGCTTGTGACTGTATAGAATCAGGTAAAGACTGTAGTCGCTCTAACTCCATGGTCACCTTAGCCAAATGAAACTGTGACTCCTTGAGAGCCAATTGTGTACTCTCAAGAATCTCAGAAGTCACCTCAAGCTGCTCAGTAAAATCACTCACCTCATCTTCCTTGGCCAACAATGCATCATATGCTGTACTGCCCCACTCCATAAGATAATCTCTGTCAGCTACCAACTGCATATAATTCTATCTCAAAATCTGAATAGCCTCCCATAAAGAGTGGATCTCTGTCAAGGAAAGATAACTTCCTCCCTGCTCATCACTAGTAGGAGAACCCCATCCATAAACTGCTAACAACTGACGAGCAGCATCAAAATGTTGGCAAGTGATAGCAATGTCTTGGTCACTAACTCTCAACTGATTAGACACATGATGGCACTGGCTTGACTGTCTCCTACAAACCTCCTCTGATGCACTGTCTGAAGGAGTGTCCTCAAAGTTACTAGTCTCTAGAGTATTACCATCCATATCCTGTGAATCAAATCTAAAGCTCATATCAACATACGGAGTATCAAAAATATTAGCATTGCTGTCCAAATCCTCTATACCCAAGGAAACTAAGTCTTCAAAACTGCCCATTGCATCCTTCTGGATGTCATCAATGCCAATATGATCCTGGGACTCATCTATACACATTGCCAAATATGAAATATCATCAACACATTCCAGCAAGTATGGCCGACTGGATATATGAACAAAGCCCAACATTGGTGTATAAAAACTAATACCAACATCAGACAAGATACTGGCACAAGAAAAGATAACACCATGTAATCTGCTAATCAAATCCATGATAGCACCCAAACAAACACTACTACCAAAAAGTGTTAAAGATCTCTAGTCAACTGAATCCCAAATGCCAATATAACAATCTCGAGTCCATATCCGTAAACTAGAATCAACTGGTAACTCAAGAAAACTCCTCACCTGAGTAATATGACCAATACCAACTAACTCCACATACCTGTCATGATGAGATAATGAAGTCACACTACTATCTTTGTTCACCTTCAGTTGGCTGGACAAATCATGTGAAGTACTACCAGCCTCAACCTCATGTGATGAAGCATCTAACTGTGTCTGGTACTCTTTCTCAGCAAAGTCATGAATGCTCAATGTCTGCTCATCTCTACCAGGTATCTCACCATCCTGCACAATAACATCCTCATAATCATCATCTGAACCCACTACACTGTAGTCACTGCCTGTTGTAACTATACCATCCTGAATACCTGTGGCATCACCCTTTGACGACCTATAAACAATTGTCTCAATTTGAGTATCAAGTTGACCGTTACTATCAATATGTGTAATATCCTTTCCCACCACCTCCTGTGGCAGAGTAGAATCTGAGACCTCTACCTGGCTATCAGCTAGTTTCTCAAACTCCTCATGCAAGTTCTTGGGAATTGTGTCATCTGTCATGTGAGAAAATTTGCGAAATAGAAATCCAGTCAACTTATCCACCTTAGCTGGGTTAGATAACATGTCATTCATTATACGATGGTGCTCAACCAACTGTTTAGACATGTCATGGCTTATTTTCATAAGTTTATCTTGAATGTCTAACTAACCATCCTTTCTACTGTTTTGACTCTGGCTATCAAATGTCCAAGATCGTTCCCTCTGAGACTCTGTACTATACCTGTCCATTCTGGATAAAGTAGAGTGTAACCCCAATAGGATATAACTTCTTCAAGCACCAAGAACTAACATGCAAATGATTAGAAGTAGCATGCAACCATAGATTTGGACATGCAACTGATTAGAAGCAACACGCAACCACCAAATTATGACATGCAAGATCTGGGTACTTGTCAAAACTGAAATGCAAACTTCTACAACCACCAAATTCACCAAGAACTAACATGAAAATGATTAGAAGTAGAATGTAACCATAAATTTTAACATGCATCTGATTAGAAGAAACATGCAACCATAAATTATGACATGCAAAATCTGGGTAGTTGTCAAAACTGACATGCAAGATCTGGGTAGTTGTCAAAACTGACCTGCAACTTCTACAAACCCTCAGGCTGGCAAGATCATGGCTCTGATACCACTGAAATTTCCCCTTTTCTGATTTGATATGGTATTTCACACCTCTAATCAAATTTTCAAAATCAAACAACTGATATCCAAAGATCCACCAAATTTCTCAAGAAACCCCAAATCGGGTATGCTGAAAATAGTGCTAAAAGCTTCACAACTTCACAAATTATTAATAAATATGAAAATGGAATTTTTTACAGAACTTTCAGCAGCATAACAGCCTACAAATTTACATTTCCAGATCCGTATAGCCTTTACACAATAGCTCGAAAATGTAGGACCAAAACTATGCTCATCGGGCTCCCGAAATAGCACAAAATATGCCTGAAAACACCACAAAAACACTAATAATCTATCTCAAAAGTTTAATCACGTCCCAATATATATATATATTCAGCTCTATTTTAACATTTAAAAGTCTGATATGCAGCAGTAACCCAAACTGATATGAAATACTCAACTGTAAACACCAAACTCATACAAAAACACACCCGGAAACTCACAAATCTGCACTGTTCAGCACAAAGGCAAACTCTGTATGAGCATGCACATGGAATGGATTCAAACTCCCATCCTTAGCCTTCCTAAAAACCTACAAACTCCCATTCTTGGGTCTCCCTGAAAACCTACAAACTCCCGTTCTTGGGTCTCCTTCTCCACAGGTTTGGCAGCCTCTGAAGAATAACAAAGAATGAGCAAAAATCCAGTTCTGGAATGAGCCCAAAATGCCTCCAAACCCCTTAAAAGAGGGCATAACTGTAACTCACGTCCAAGAGAGGTTAATGAAACTTATTTTAATAATAATTTTCATTTATTAGTCCAACGGTTTCCAAAGATTAACCCCCTTTTTCCGAAACTTCACTTTCTTGGGCCTGCCTGCCTTAGCAAAGATTTTCTTTTTTAATTATTTGAAAAGGGGACATGACAGTGTGCCTTATCACAGTATCTCAATGGTAAAGAGAGGAGATAATTCTTGGGTCCAAATCCTAATCCTAAGCCAATTGTCCTAGAAATTAGGACAAGTATATGAGTTATTTACCCTTTCGAATTCATCAAGTGACGTGAATTCATGATTTTGACCCTAGAGTTTGATTTAGTACTTCATCTTTCACATAGGTTTTCTTATTTGAATTTGTGGGTCTATTGTGATTTTCAGTCAAAATTAAATCAAATAAAAAGATTATTAAATGATTTTAATTAAACAAAAATTTTGTAAAGAAAAATCAATATTTAATTATATATAATTAATTGAGAAATTAATTAAATTAAAGAATTAATTTTAAAAGTTTTATTAATGTTTGAATTTAATTTATAAAAAATTCTACTCTATGAATATGGTGAACTTTTCAAAAAACTTGAAAAAGGTAGGAAATACGATTGACCGAATATGCAGACCTCATGTGAAAGGTTTTAGACCCCCGCTAGAGAAGGATTGAAAACTTAAGGAAAAACTGGATTATTTGGATGCATTTCAGTGTTCTCCTCACAAAATGGTTTATGCTAGCTTTAATTATGTTGTCAACACCTCAAATACATTCTCCATTTTAGAAGGGATAAAGGATCTAGAATCCCAATGTCATCAATCTCTCAATCTTGGATCCAGTGCTATTTCGCATCAAAAGAAAAAAGTGGAGAATTCAAGAGGACGAATTCTATCATCACCAAAGCACATAATTAGTAATCAAGCTAGCCAGGAGCCTAAGGACCTTTCACGGTCTCCCCTTCGATCCCAAATTAAAAAAGATTTGAATCGAAATTAGCATTCCAAGTATCGTAATTCCCTCTATTCCTCAGTGCCATCGGGGCTACTTAGATCTCATCCCATTATTTTTTCTACAAGCAGCTTGGACAACCAGATTAGGGTTTTTAATCTCACTAAATATGGTCGAACTAATAAGAATGAGCTGTTCTTTAAGCAGTTAAGGTTTCTCATAGATTTTTCTTTGGATTTTCCCCTTCATTATTAGACCCAACATAGTAGGTTAGAGATCCATAGCTTCCCATCTCTAGGCATTTCACCTAGTCCATATGTCCCCCCTCACTGTAGGTTTTTAGCTTTCAATTCTCTTGGCACTTATCAACCCTCTAGATCTTCCCCAATCACCTTTCCTCCTATCATTGTTGATAAAACCATCATCATTAGTAATCAGGAAAGTGAAGACCAATGGCAAGATTTCCAAAAGGTTGGCATATTCGCATTTTGGAATGATCCCAAGTGTGAATTTCTCAGTCTCACCAACTAGTTACACGAATTTTGCAAGGAATAAGTAAGTATCTCTCATTATTTAGATAGATTACTTTATTTGCACTACAATGATGACTATGCTAAAAAAGACTTCCTTTTCGTTTCTAACTATTTTTTCAAAGGATATGCTATTAAATTTTTTGAATGGACTCCAGATTGTAAGGAAGGGCTGCTAGATTTCATTATTCCATCATGGTTTATCATTCAATTCCTCCCTCTGGAACTTTTACAATTGGAGATTATTAAGAAATTAGGCTCATCTATGGGCGATTTGATAGGTATGGATTATTCCTTTCATTTATGTAATAATGTAAAATTACTTTCAAAAGCAAGATTAATAATCCAGATTCCATACAAACAAAAGTGATTACCAATAGAGCTATCTATAGACTAAACTTTCATAGATATGAAGGTAAAATTTTAGAAATAATAAGATTAGATGACAATAGGAAAATTATATTCAAAACTTTACAACTTACTACAGAACTCAATAGTACATTCCCTATGATGAAAGCTCAGGATCATAAAGAACATCAAAAGGTCCCTTCCTCCAAGAAGTCTCCCATACATTTTGATGAGGACACAATGACTCAACCAGAACTAATCCATGAAGAGGGGTTAGCTAGAAGAGATAAGATCAGGAAGGGGTATCCATTAGCAGAGGCTAGATATACTCCCACCTTAGATACAAAGAAGTCTCAAAGGAAAGTTCCACAAACCAAACAAGCAGATAAGACAATAAATAATCAGAGGACTACAGAGGAGAAATATGTAGAACTAGATAGTAGCAAAGGAAATTTTGAGATATCAGATATAGGGGATGGCAAAGAAACTCCTGTGGTTCCAAACTTATAGATCTTAGGTGGAAAGCAAAGTTCCAAAGATGTGGAAATGGATAACTCTAACAATATTCAAGAAAAGATCAATACACAGCTATAGGGTTTAACCTTTAACAATAGTGAAAACAATGAGTACAAAAAATCAAGCATCCCAATTGTAGAAGTAAAGCCTTTAGAAAACACATAGAAACAACATACTAAAAATCCATTATATAGTGGGGATACCAGCATAGAAGAACTAGAAAACTTCATTTTATTCAAAAGGGAAGAGGTAGGAAAAGGGGAGGTCAATAATTTAGAAGAGGACTTCAGATCACCATAGAAGTAGACAAAAGATAATGGGGAAACAATTGGTCATCAGGCTATCTAAATTTTGGTAGACACTAGGACCTAAAACTAACTCTCCCTCTCCATTGGCCAATAATCATAAGGATAAGAGTAGTGGACAAAGCAGAGTAGAAAGACCGTTGACACAAGATTTTTAGGAATTTTTACATAGAGACTTGATTTGGGACGAAGAGCTAGAGAGTATGAGCCTTACCAAGTCTAAAGAAGACAATCTAGACTCATTAACCATGTAATTAATCCAAATTTTTAGTTTTGAGCATATAGACAGGAGCACTGATGCTAAGAAAGAGAACCTGATTCAGAAAGTCTTAAAATTATGAGGAGATAATTATACATGTGAAGACTTAAAAAGAGATTTGATAAAAATAGAAACTGATGATAAAGGCAAGAAAGCTACACAGATAACTAAAAATATACCATTGACAGAGCAAAGTCAGGTCCCTAACGGGAAGGATATCAAGAAGCTACCATTTTAGAAAAATAACACATTAAAAAATCAGTTAGATGTAATAAAGCAAAATTTACAAGAATTGGAAAGTGAAGATATGGAAGGGAAAGTAGAAAGAAATTGGATATCACTCTAAATGTACAAAAGAACATTGATCATCTAGGTATCTAGATGAATTAGGAAGGATTAAATTCCCATAAGTTTGGCAAAGCAAACACTAAAAGAGGAAGAAAATCTCTCAAAGAACTTAGAGAAGTGGATGGTTAGGATAGAGAACAACAAAAGATTGATCAACTATTTAACAATGTGAAGGGGAAGTGCCTTCCCAAGGAAGCACAAAGATTACTACGTGGAATGCTAGGGGCTTAAATGGCCCTAGCAGAAAAATATTACTAAAACAAAATCTAAAACTATTTGAATAAGAAATTATTTTATTACAAGAAACAAAAATTAAATAAGATAGAAGGAATCAAGTTAGATAAGAAGTTAGGTAACTGGAGTATCATTCTACAAGAATCTTTAGGTGCATCCAAGAGTTTAGGCTTCATATGGAACCCTAGGAAAGTAACCTTAGATATCTTAAATATAAATAACAATAGGATCAGCGACATAGTCAAAAGCTTGAAATCTAATTTCAAGTTTATCTTAGTGAACACTTATGGCCCAACAAATAATTTAGATAAAAAAATGATTTGGGAAGAAATTAGTATATTCATTCATGTTCATAAGAATAATCTTATCTTATTAGGTGGAGATTTCAACACTATTCTAAACTTAAATGAAAAAGTAGGAGGAATCCAACATATCTCTCAAGCTACTAAAGATTTTTAAAAATGGTATGATCTTCATAACCTAATTGATATCCCACTTAATAATGAGAATTTCACATGGAACAACAAAAGGAAGGACTTTTCTTTAATAGATAAAAAATTAGATAGGTTTTTCCTTAAAGGAGACTTGGATGAAAATAACTTGAACATCCAATCATCTATTTTGCCAATTGTTGGGTCTGATCACTTCCCAGTTAGAATTGAATTTTCTAAGCCTTATAAACTGGTAAGAAACCCCTATAAGTGTGAAAAAATGTGGTTTTGAGATTCAAACTTTCTAGAATGTATTAAAAAATGGTGGTCTCAAGGTAATTTTAAAGGTTCTAGAATGTTTATTTTTGTCTAAAAAATGAAAATGCTTAAAGAAAACATCCTCAAATGGAACAAGGAACACTTCAACAATTTTTTCAAATAAAAATTGGACATCGAAGAAAGATTAAAATAATTTAATCTAGAAGTAATTAAGAAAGGTATGAATAATGATAGCTATCTTTTAGAAAAAGAATTACTTGCTAAACAAAAGGATATATTATCCAAAGAAGAATTTTTTTGGAGGTAAAAGTCAAGAGAGAAATGGCTAGATGAGGGAGACTGAAAAACAAAATTATTCCACATCTTCACCCTTCAAAACAAAGCCAAAAGAAAAATATCTAGAATTAAAAACCATCTGGTTATTCCAACTAAAAAAAAATTCAAATATTTTTGTGGATCATTTTTAGAAAACATTAAATAAATTTGAGGGGTCAAACAAAGCATCTAAATCCAAAATGCTTGAAGTGATCCCCAAAATAGTCTCAGCCGAAGATAATAAAGCTCTAAATAAACCTATCACTTTGGAAGAAGTCAGATTGGTGGTATTCAATATGAACCCTAATAAGTCGCCAAGTCCAGATGGATTCAGGTCTTTTTAATCAAAAATATTGGGACATTATAGACTCAGACCTTGGGAAAGCAATTGAAGCGTCTAGAAATGGTGGATTATTATTATCCAAAATCAACTATTCCTTTCTCACTCTAATTCCAAAAAAGGAGGATCCAAAAGTCCAGGAGACTTTAGACTCATTGCATTGTGTAATACTATTTATAAAATCTTATCTTAGATTTTAGCAAATAGATTGAAGCTTATCCTCCCTAAAATTATATCTGAAGAGCAAACATGTTTTGTTCTAGGTAGATCAATTCTTGATGGTATACTAATTATCCATTAAACTATTCACTCAACCTATAAGAACAAAGAGGCAAGCATGTTCATGAAACTAGATATCTAGAAAGCCTATGACATGGTTGATTGGCGATTCCTTTGCAAAACCCTAGAAGATTTTAGTTTTTCCCATCGATGGATCAACCTTATTTTTAAATACATATCCACAAAAAAAAATTCAGTTCTTATTAATGGGACCCTTGAGGGGTTTTTTGAAACTTCAAGAGGCATTAGATAGGGAGACCGCTTATCCCTATCTCTTTATATCATTATGGTTGAAGCTTTTGGGAGAGCTCTCACCAAGGCTCAAAACAATAAGGAAATTAAAGGTATTACTATCACAAGGAATATCCCCAACATTACTCACCAAAAATATGTAGATGACACTATTATGCCTGGCAAGAGTACAGTTAAAGAGGTGCTAAATATCAAGGCCATCATCAAGCAATACATGGTTGCATCGGGCCAAAAAGTGAATGCTTTGAAATTTGAGATTTATTTTATAGAACCGAAGTTGGAAATGTAGATTTTACATATTATGGGATATAAGAAAGGTTTATTTCCATGCAAATACCTTGGAATTGAGTTAGAGAAAGGTAGGAAGTCTAGTAAGGTATGGCATAGTATTCTGGAGAGATTGAAGGCTAGGATTGGTAGTTGGAAAGATAAATGGCTCTCAAAAGCTGGTAAGATCATCAAGATAAGTTCAGTTTTGTTGATTATTTCAACTTACCTGCTATCTTGTCTTCCATTACCTAAGTATATCCATCAAAAGTTAGAGGCAAAAATCAAAATTTTCCTTTGGAATGATTATGAGGAATCCAAAAAATTGGCCCTCATAAAATGGGAGAATATATGCAAACCTAAGGACTTTGGAGGATTAGGAATTAAGAATTTACATTGGCAAAATGAAGCATTAGAGGCAAAATTAATAGGGCATCTTTTTGTTGAAAGAGAGAACAAATGGGCTAAAATTATGTATAATAAGTATCTTAATGCAAAAGACCCTCTTTCAATTTTTAGAACGAAGAATCTTCCCAAAGGATTAGAGAGTTGGAACTATATGGTTAAATGTCACCCCCTAGTCAACAAATATCTAACTTGGGATGTTGGCAAGGGTGATGAAGCCTTATTCTGGGAAGATTCATGGGATGGGCACCCCTTGATATATAGTAGTAAGATTCCTAGGGACCTCAAAGAGAAATTTGTCAATCTATGGGGCAGTAAGGTCAATAACTACAAAACAAAGATCTTTATAGATGGAAGTACTAGATGGATCTATAAACCTTTGCAGGACATAGAAGTGGAACCTAATGCAATAAAGGCATATGAAATGATCATACAAAATAGGAAAGTTAAGAAACTTGAAAGGTGTGACAAGCTCTTTTGGGTGGCGTCGAATGATGGCAAGTATAGCGTAAAAAATGGATACAAAGCTCTTATTCATTCCCAAATATGGGATGAAGTGGAAATTCCACTTAAAATTTGTTGGGATCCTTCTTGTCTACCTAAGGTAGGTTCTTCTTATGGTTGGCATTCCAAAATGGGATTATGATGGTGGACAGATTCTATAAATTAGGTTTTGAAGGTCCTCTAGATGTGTGCTATGCAAACAAACAGTGAGGATACTGATCACATCTTATACAGTTGTCCCTACTCTCAAGTTTGTTGGGATTAGCTCAGACATATGTTACGATGATCCTCCTTGATGCCTAAATCATTAACTAATCTTCTCAAAGGCTGGCCCTCCAATCTTTGTAAAGGTATCTACAACAAACTTTGGAACATTTTCCCATCCATTCTCATGTGGGAAGTTTGGAAAGAAAGGAATAGAAGAATTTTCTGTGATAAGGTGATGCAGCTAGAAGAGATAGTTAAAAAAATAGAAGAAAGTATAGTCGAAATAGTAAAATCCCATCTTAGGAACTCTAGGAATGAAGAAGGATCACTTTCTAACTAGGATGGGTATATTAAAAAGAAATGGTCAAACTTGATTAATCCCCTGCTTATCTATTTCAAGAAGAGCAAAGAGGCAAGGGAAAGTTGTAAATGGACTTCCCCCCAGTGGGCTGGGCAAAGCTTAACTTCAATGGGGATGCTAGAGGCAACCCAAGGACAAAAGGTATTGGCTGCATCATTAATGATACAGGTAAGTGGATTTCTAAAAAAGCCAATTCTATATATCCTACAACTAATTATTTGGCAAAGCTCGAAGCACTGGAAGAAGGACTTCAACTCTGTCTAAATTTAGGATTATCTAATATCATCATCAAAGGTGACTCTCAAATTGTTTTAAATGAAATAAGGAAAAGAGCTATACCTGATTGGGTCCTTAATTCAAAGCTAAAAGAAGTCCTTAGTTTACTAGATCAGTTTGCAAAAACTCGAATTCATCACATCTTTCGGGAAGGCAACCGGAAGGCAAACCAATTAGAAAATAAGGGAGCTGATGGTGAAAATCTCTTGGTATTCAATGATTTGTTGTGAATATTTCTATTTATTGTTATTATTTAATTAAAAAGCCTTTAGAATCAATTCTACTAGGTGCAGTTTCTGTTAGGTATGCTTTATCTATAATCTAGGTAGTGTAGATTCCTTAGTTCCTTTTTAAATTATGATGTAATCTGGCCAAATTATCAGCTTATAATTTATCCTATAATTATAAGCATTTATTGGTTGTCAAGAAGTTTAGCCAGTGTGTAGATTTATAGATTATGATACTTTTGATATACATCCTCATTAGACATAAGTTTTTAAGGTCCAGTTAATTCAGATGTTAGTTTTAAAATAGAAAGATATGGTGGTGATATCTTTAGGTAAGAATTTCCCATCATCCAAATTGTATTTAGTATTTTTTCATCATTTCTTTTAGTAGGATGTATTCCTATCTTCCTAGTTTGTGGTCCATGTTTGCAACATGATAGCTTCAAGGTGACGTCGAGCTTTTGATCTAGATGATGTAGGCATTTGTCTAGGTCTTTCTAGAGCCTTCACAGGGAATAAATTTACCTATTTATCCATGCCAGGACCTGTCATGGTCATTCTGTATTTTTTTTCTAGCTATGGGCACATTTATTTTCATTTTTCATGCCTCAGAGGTTTGTACAATGTCCTTTTGTGGCAATATTAAGCTAGAAAGGTGGAATCAGGTGCTTAGGCTAGTAGATGGGATGACTCAAATTGTAGTTAGTTGGGCTCTAGGTGAGGGCTTTTTCAAATATGATTTCACCTAGAGGATGAACAAAAACATTATAGGTAACTTTATTGGGTGCATGGCTAGAGGCAGGATAGACAAATGGGACATGGTGAGACTCTGCCTGAACATTTTTGATCCCATTTGGTGTTAGGGTCTGGTAGAAGCAATCATGAGCTTAGACGAGAAGCTCAGAGTCTCCCTCCCTGAAATGTACATGGATCATCCTTTGGGGAGCTTTGATTTGGTAATTGTACCTAGGTGGCCTACGTTGATAATATGTGATCTTATAGCCTTTAACTAGGTATGGCCAAAGATGGAATCAAGTATTCAATTCCTAGTTAGATGGAGAGGGATAATGATGGAAAATGGAAAGGAATGGCTCAAACGCTACCTCAGTTTGTTCAATGCCTACATTCACTCGGGGGTAGAATTGGGAAATTTGGATGCTCTGGACTTTTGCACCCCCAATATCGAGAAGTCTAGTAGGGAAAAGTTCTCCTTTGAATTCCCTTCCCTTTTCAGATGGAAAAACCTAATGGCATTGTCAAGGTCATTATGATTTTCTGGAAAAAGTAGGGCACACAAGGGTTTTTGTTTATCCTTCTAGTAATTGGCTGGTGCCCTCGTCCACTCTATTCCTGGTATGTTGGTTGGGTCTGTGTTTGTTTTGTCTCTCTCCTTGGCCAGTAGGCATAGTTAGATTTTTGTCATGTTCATAATCTTCAATAGTAATGTTATCTTTCATATTAGCCCTTAATAGGGATTTTGTATTAGGCACATTTGTTTAGTTGTCCTCCTATGGCAGTGTATTCAAAGGCTGGTTAGATAAGTTATTTTCTGTTTTGAAGTCTCCTCTATATATATATATATGTAATTATCTGCTCCCAATATATATAAAGTTGATATTAATACAAAGCTTTTTCTGCTCTCTGTTTGTTATGGCTTCTAGTTCTTTCAAATTTATTAAGGTACGTTTGATCTAGACACCAAAAGGAAATTGTTTGTTTGTGAGCATTGTATTGAAGGATGCTTGTTTTTAGATTGATTGGAACTATAACTAGTAAATGAAGTAGTAGCTGTCAAATTCTTAGATGGGTAGATTAATTGGATTAATATGTTTTTTAGATTTTAAACCATCACTAATATTTTCACCAAGGTTAAGTCTCTGCATTTATTAGGGTATCGTGACATTATAAGATCCTTAACCTATTTGTTTGTTAAGCTGTTTCCATTCATCTTTGCAATTCATCCTCATGTAATTTTTCCACTTCGAGTTTAGTACAATTAAGAATCTAAAGCACTATGAGAAACTATTCTGTGTAATAAATTTAAGAAATTGGTAGAGTAAGTACACAACTTATGTCTCTCCATCTGGATATGTTCTCATATCAACATGATCTATTTGGTCCTTTTTAATCATTTAGAATTATATTAGAATTTAGTTTGAGGTTTAATATCCTTTGTTTGGTACATTTTGTTGGTAAAGATTAGTATATAGTGCTCTTTACCTTAAAGTTTGGGTTTCTCTTTTCTTCCTTCTAATAGCAGTGAACTCTAAGTTTGTTAGTAGGGTAATTTAGGAATATCTCAAAGAACAATGAAAAGGCTATTCAAGAAAGAATTGGATTTAATAAAAGATTTTAAAGGGTATGATTGGACAAACAAGAGTAGTATTTTCTCTATATTGAGAGGCAACACTCACTAATAATTTAGTGAAGATCACTATTGACTCATAATTTGGAGAATGGTAAGATGCTTAATGTTTAATATGGATTATGGATTTGATTAAAAATTGGCAAGATGAAGTGATTAATAAATCTAATTAGAACATGTTCAACATTTTTAGGTCTGAACCAAGTTATTTTAACTCTTCAGTATCTGATCGGGAAACTAATTTTCATGCTATTACTAACTATTCTGATGGCTTCTGCTAAAAGTTGCATAACTGATCTTCAGAATAGTAAGGCATGCATGATTCTAGCTTACAACAATGGATGGGTGCCTACCAAAAATCTAAAGCAATGGCTGGTATGTTCTTTCTGGCAACATGATTATGTTTAATATAAGCATCATCATAATACTCAAAATGTGTTGAACTCTAGTCCGCTATATTGTAACAACAAAAATTTTGTAGTATAACAACTAGGGTATGCCCCTTTTATAATGTAATAATAAAGGACCATGGTCCTGGGCAAGACTGGAGGTTTTTCTTCTCCGTTCTTTCTTACTAGTGACTCTGATGCATTTAATTTTATTATTATTTAATCAATATAATCAAGGCTTCAACCATTTACCAATCAAAAAATAAAAAAGTTTAATTAAAGTTCTAATTTTGGCATAATTATATTTATTTAATTTAATAATAATTTTTTTAGGAGTTTCATTTTAATGACAAACTCTAAATATTATTATTAGTTAAATTAATAAATATATTATTAAAGACATCTTGTGATTTAATGTGTGTGTGTGTGTGTGAGAGAGAGAGAGAGAGAGAGAGAGAGAGAGAGAGAGAGAGAGAGAGAGAAAATAAATTTAATAAAGTTTATTTTAATTGAAATATGAAAAGTTTGCACATGAAATTAAAATAAAATAAAATAATATAGAAAAGGGTTCATGTGATTGTAAAATCGAAACCCTAAAGGGAGAAAGCTCTTTATTAAGAAATTAGAGCTCATTTCTCCACACGCAGGTTTGGAGAAGCAAATTTTGAGAAGAGGGTTGTCTAGAAGACGAGAATTTCTTGCAAGCTCTAAGCATCCATTTGGTTAGCATCAGATCGAGGTAGGATCTTGTTGATTTTTGCACAATAATTTCCCTTTTAAATCTCTCTATCTTCTCCGCATTTGTATGAATCTATTTTCAGAATTTATTTGGGTTGAAACCCTTGATTTAAAAATTACTATTTTTCGAAAATATCTGTGAACAAAATTAAATTGGACATCCTTGTTTTAGAAATTTGGTGATTAGTAAAATGGATTGATTGAAATTGGGATGGGGGTTTAGAAAAGAAAATTTTAATTATTAAATTTGGTTGTTTCTTTTTTCGTTGTCATATCAGATCTATATCATAAATTATTAAAAATATATATTAATATAATTACCACAGTAATTTATATAATAAAAATAAAAATATAATAATAATAAAAAATTATAATTATAAAAAAAAAAAAAAAATTTATTTTAAAAAAGATTTTATTTATGCATTAAGGTGGGGGGCTTGGTTTTGTTTTTAATAAAAAATGAATTAAATATATATAATATTTTAATGTTTGAATGGGGCAGGGGCCACCACATCCCCACCCTACCCGCGGCTGGTCTAAGCAGGCCGCACGACTGCTTGCTACTATCGTAGCAACAAGTACTATCATAAGGCAGTATGTTGTTGCTCTAGCAACAACATTGCCGCTGGCAGCAAAGCCTACAAGCTTTAAAAATAAAAAAGGTAGTTTTTTTGTTTTAAAGTTTTTTTTTTTATTGGTAAGAGGCTGGAGCCAAGGTTAATTTTATTTAATATATTAAATATTAATTATAATAAATATTATTACTATTAATAACTAATGTTATTTTATTAATAGATTTAATAATTATTTTATTAATAATTTAATATAAATTATTTTATTAATAATTAATAATTATTATCATTAATAATTTAATATTTATTGTTAAAATTTTAATAATATTTATTTGAAGTATTTATTAATTACTTTATTATTTAAAATATATTTATAAAGTAAATTAATATATTGTAATCCAATTTGGAAAATGTAATCTTTTTAAATAAACTCAGTTTTACTTTGACGATTTAGTTTAATATGAAAATAATTTCTAATACAAGGGAAATTTTAATTCTTTTGTGAACCTAGAAACCTTAGCAAATTTGACACTAGAAAAATGGAAAAATTGGAACTCTGTTTGAAAATTAAAATCTTATGTTTTGAAAACCAAACAATTTATGAAACTATATTTGTTATATACTTGATGTGATGTATGGGTTACTAGTGTTGGTTTCGGGTTTGACTTAGTATGTTGACCAGTGAGGATGTTTACCAGAGGCTTAGGGAATTTTGTTCTATGATGATGTTATGTATATTTTGGTCATGATATTTTATACTAGACCATTATGATGTATTCACGTATTTCTATGATGAGTTTTGATCAAGTTGCTTATTAGTGCTTTCCAGTTGCTTGTATAGAGCTAAGGGGAATGGTGTGCTTATTGTAACCTTTGAGTTTTTGATCAATTATCATTTGGTGCTTTCTAGTTGCTTGTATAGGACTGAGGTGAATACTATGATTCATTTTTAGGTACTTTCCAGTTGTTCGTATAGGACTAACGTGAAAATTGTGATTTTATGAGTTGTACTTTTCATGAGCTTAGGGTAGGTAATATATGTGTATGTTGGGAGGTGGCTTGCAATGGAGGCCAAAGCTCTAAAGAGGCTACTTGGACAACCCATTAAAAGTTTTTTTAATAAGTGATAACATTTCATTAAATGGGTTTAAAATGAATTAATAAGAGTTATTGTTTGTTCCTCACCCATGCCTCAAGTGCTAGTATAGGCTAGGATGGGAGTAGAGAGGGTGTTTGATTATGACCTTGCTTTGTTAGTATGCCTTGTCTCTACGAAAGGATACTGATGCCACGTAGAGACACTAGGGGGTCAGAGTCTAAAGAGGCTACTGGGGTAACCTTAGAGTTGGCTTATGCAATGACACTTGCCCACTTACATAGTAGATTTCCTACATGTCTTTGTTGCCTCTGGAATTAAAAGTTATTTGTGAGTTGGTACCTTTGAGATAGATTTCTGTTAGATTTTTCCTTGACCTAGATGTTGGTTATGACTTTTGGGATTGATATCCATTTGGGACTTGAGATTATCTCCTCAGCATGGTGGGAGTGGGCCATCTAGGTTCCACGAGGTTGGGTGGTAGTGTTTCTTATACCATTGAGATCCAACAGCTGAATGTACTTGTGCAGTTGTTTCTTTCATTTTGATCTTGTGTTTATGATGGATGTTTATATTATGTTGTAATGTATTTGATTACTAGAGATCTTATGAGATGATTCATTTTATTCATAATGTATATTCTTTGAGCTTTTCATACCTTCTGACTTGTACAATGAATAATTATGCATTTTGGTTACATCGTGAGATATGCTATGTAGTTGTATATTATTTAATTAGATTTGTACTTGTGAATATTCTATGATGTGGATTTGTTGCATATCAAATTTAGTATTAATTAAACTTATATATATGTGATTCAACATCATGGGACTCTCAAGAGATGTAATCTATTTATGGATTATTTGTATGTATGTGAGTTATTGCTTCCCCTATGTTATCTCTTGTTATGATCTTTTAAAAACCTTTTTTTTGGCAAATGTAGTGAAACTTTAGGTTAATTTCTTTTGGGTTCTCTAAGGAGGCATTGCAATCTTCCCAGCTAAAATAAGATCATCTTCAATTTCAATCACCAATGTTTGTGCAGCTCGAGCTTCTCTCTTTAATAGAAAACTAACTTCAGAAAATTTGAGCATTAACAAATAAACACTTCAAATTGACGGCTGTAGACTGAGCAACAACTAGAATTCTTTGTGTCAATTTATTGAAATGAGTACCAAATTCATGCATAGGCATGTGAGACAATTCCTCCAACTAAGGAAGTTGGGCCAATAATATATGGGCATCTTCAAGAGTCTTGAACCTTTCTTCAAACCTAGCTATGAGAGTAGCCTAGTTTGTGATAGTACGTGATGATAAATGATAAAACCAATCAATAACCACACCTTGGAGAGTTTCCACAAATAACCTTACAAGAAATTTCCTCATATCCAATAGCATGAATATTGCATGCAATGTAGAAAGAAACAATATGCTCACCAGGATGTTGTTCTTCATCACCAAAGAACTTAGGAAAGTTCTTTCGCGAGGCATCGAGAAGATCATGTAGAGGTGGATCTAGATTCAAAGGTCCAAAATCATTTCCCCAAGGACCTTGGATCATTTATATGTTGTTGGTAAATGCTTGAAACAACTTAAAAAATTATAATGAATATTTGCAATAAAAAAGGACACAAGTATGCTTCAAATGAAAGCATGAGGCTTTCAAATGTGCATTGTGTCCCTAGTAAAAACACCAAAAAATTGCTGGGTGGATATTTTGCAACTGACAATTTTGTGAAAATCTAGTCACTAAATATGTAGACTAGCCACAACATGTGAGACAAAGTCTCTCCTCCATTAAAGGGAAGGCTACCCCTTCTCACTGTTCCTTGGATCAACTCAAGGCAAGAAAGAAGTTGAAAGATTTGTGAGAGGTGCTATCAATACTTTTTCCTCTTAACTTTCAGGAAAGAATCCACTTACCCACAGAGTGAGTAATAGGTAAAATGAAATATCTAACTACACTTCTATCTAGTAGCTAGAAATGGTGATACCAATAAACCAACACCAGTTCAAAGGTTGATTGAAATTGTACTAGTTTGACTCTAAGTCATATTTTAATTGATGTAACAACCAACTTTGCTACTTCCCCAAGCTATCTTAGGGTCTCCTTAGGCCACACACTTGACCTAAATAGGGTTTCAACTTCCCTATGCTCCCTAGGAACCTAATCAATAGTTCTTGATCATTTAGTTGGCACACACCAATAAGGTAGAACGAGTTTATCCTATTTCTCATTCACACAAATAACCCCAAATGCTTGATTTCACCTCCAAATGGATGGATAACCATCTTGATATATTTTTGGACTCCTTTCAAGCTTCCACACCAAAAACCATGTTGAAAACCTAATCGAATTACAACCCACAAGTCAAATTGCACACAAATGCTTGTAAAAAAGCTACAAGGATTAGCCCCCCACAACCATAAATAATGAGATATTTTTGCAAAAAACCTTGAAAAGGTCCCAAAAAAACTAGCCATTTGAATACCCTTCTCATAAATCTTGGAGATTTTGAAGGTCTTGAGTCACCAACTTATCCATACAGCCTAAGCACTATTTTAGCCTATAAATGAGGGTTTCAAGGGTTTTGGTGTTGTTTGGTTCAAAAAACCCTTAAAATAACTTATCAAGACTTCTCCTTGATTTGGGGTTATCTCTCACCATCTCCTTTCTCACCACATGCTTGGATTGATGTCTTTGTACTTTCAATCCACTGCAAATTCTCATCTTGTGCTTTATGATCCCTAACCAAACATGGTTTGCTTGCCTAGGGAATCACTCTAATAGTGCTTGATGTGAATTCCAAGGTCCCTCCATTAGTGTACATTTAGTACATGGATTCTAGGTCCAAATCCCAAAGAATCACACAAATCCAACGATGGGAAGTGGCCCTAAAACTCCATTTTCCACATACAGTCTTGTTCAGACCAATAGACTTCTAGAACACAAAATGATTTATTTACACACACAAAACTTATTGAAAAATGCAAAAAAATGGTTGAAAAAGATTATAAATAACCTAATGAAACTTATCTAACATAAAAAGATCAAGATCTAATCCATTTTCATGCCAAGAATAATAAAAATGCAAAAACTATCATTAAACTTGTTGTTGCACATTTTGTACAACCATAAACCTACTTTCTCCAACCCATGAATGAGAATGAGGTTGGAATTATAAAGGAATTAAAATAGTGCCCCAACCTCCTTCAGGTAGTTAAAGATATCTAACTATTAAATTTCTTTGTTTGCCATAAATTTACAAAAGTTGTCAAATGACAACTTTGCAAAAAAAGAGAGCAATTTTTCCAATTTTGCACATTTTCTTCTCAAAATTTCTCCATGGATAACAACCTATGAAAAAGGTCTTAGATAGGTACAAAACACCTATTAATGTCCCCCAAACACCTATTTGAGCTATCTAGCCCTCAAAATCCCAAAATGCTCAACAGAGCCAAATGAGAAAATTTTGAGCAATTTTAGTGACATTACCATTTTGGGATCTTTCAACCTATATAACCTCACCCTAGGACCACGTTGGTCCCCTAATTAATCTAGTGAAGTGGCTAGCATCAATACAAGCCAAAAAAAACAACAATCCCTAGGTCTACCTTTAGCCTACCCAGGTGCTCCTGCACCATACTCCCCCCATCAAAAAAATTAAGTCACACTTCAGGACAACATGTCTAGGGGTATTCCAACCGTCTTGAAATCTGTCTCAGAATCCCAAGTAGCCTTTGAATTTGGCTTTCCCTTCCATTGGATAAGATGCTCCATATATACCCTATTCCTTGTAGTCTTCTTCACTCTTGAGTCTAACACTCTCTTTGCCTCCAACTTACTGACCTTAGGTGTTGTAGAAGGTTCAATGTCTTTGTGAACATTTGGATTGATATGAAATAATGCACCTTTGAATTCCACCAAGTCTTGAATATTGAAAACAAGGGATATGCCTAAATCTGAAGGTAAGTCCACCTTATAGGAATTCTCTCCATAATTTGGCAAGATTTTGCAAGATCGTACTCTTTTCATCTAGAGTTTGATAGGAACACCTTTTTGTAGCATTGCTTTATTTTAATGGACCATTCCATAGTCCCCAATGACAAACTAAATATCCTTCCTCTTTTAATCCACTTTGGCCTTGAGGTTTTGAGTGCTATATGGGATGGTTTATTTGACTTGCTCTTGAATCTCCTTCATGGTTTGAACAAAGTCTTTAGCTTGACCACTTCTCTAATCCATATCACCTAGATATCTTAGTTCATATACACCCCTTGGATGCATTCCATAAACTATATCAAATGGACTCTTTCCAGTGGTCCTATTCTTGCTATCATTGTAGGCACATTCTACTTGTGAAATAATAACATCACAACTTTGACTATATTCCTTAGTCGGGCACATTAGAAGATTCCCTAAGGTCCTATTAACCACTTTAGTTTGACCATCAGTTTGGGGATGGTAAGCTGAACCTTTGTACCAAGCTTTTTCCATAAGGTTTTCCAAAAATAGCTCATAAATTCAACATCCCTATCTGACACAATGCTCAATGGAATTCCATGAATTCATACAACCTTCTTCAAAAATAGATGGGAAATATGACTTTTGTTATTAGTTATCCTATATGGAATGAAATGCCCCATTTTGTTGAATCTATCAACAACAACATAGATGCTATCATATCCTTGCTTAGTTTTTGGAAAACCAACAATAAAATCCATACTTATACAATCCCATGGCATGTTTGGAATCAGTAAAGGTTGATACAAATCTACATTTCTCATTCCTCCTTTGGCTCTCATGCATACCATACACTTCTCCACATACTTGGTTACATCTCTTGCTAACTTTGGCCAATAATAGAACCTTTTTACCAATTCTATGATTTTGCTGACACCAAAATGTCCACTTAGGCTACCATTATGCTTCTCCTATATTCAGTTCTCTCTCATGAAATCGCTTGGTACACACAACTAGTTACCCTTGAATAGAAACCCATTTTGCAAGGTATATTCTAAAAATTTGCTATGAAAATGATTCTTAAAATCATTGCATACCTTGTAGGCTTCAGAAAAACCCTCATCTTCTTTGTAAAGATTTTGAAAAACTCTCTACTCCAATGCTTTGGAGATAAATCTCTTGAACTGTCATGATCCTTCTACTTAGTGCATCTGTCACTTTATTCAACTACCCCTTCTTATGCTTGATTATGAAGGTAAAGGCTTGCAAGTACTCCATCTACTTCAAGTGTCTATTTCTCAACTTCTCTTGAGTGTTGATGTAGCTAAGAGCTTGATTATCTATAAAAACAACAAATTCTTTGGGGAATCAATAGTGTCTCCACTTCCTAAGAAATTGAAATAAGGCATAGAGCTCTAAGTCATAGGATGAATACTTCTTCTTTGCCTCATTAAGCTTCTAAGTATAAAAGGCTATTGGCCTACCTTCTTGAGATGCCACCTACTTCTAAGCCACTTGCATCACATTCTAAGGCAAACATTTTCTGAAAACTATGCAATTGTAGGATAGGTTGAGTAGCTACTTGTTTCTTCAACATTTCAAATGACTTTTTAGCTTCTAAAGTCCATTTAAACTTAGACTTGACTCCACCCTTTACAGTACCTAGAAAAGGTGCACAAATGCCATTGAAATTCCTAATGAATTTCTTATAGAATTGAGACAAACCATGGAAACTTCTTACCTCAGTAGACATGGTAGGTGTTGGCTAATCTAGTATAGTAGCAAGCTTCTCCTTGTCCATCTTTAATGTGTCTTGAGACACCACAAAGCCTAGGTGCATAAGTTCCTCCTTAAAGAAATCACACTTCTCAAGGTTGATGGCTAGCTTCTCTTCATGCAGTCTTTTTAGAATTGCCTCAACATGCTTGACATGCTTCTCTCTACTCTTGTTGAAGATAAGTATATCATCTAGATATAAAACTGCAAATTTTCCTGTGAAGTCCTTAAGCACTTCATTCATGAGCCTCATGAATGTGCCAGGAGAATTGGAAAGACCAAATGACATCACAAGCCACTCATAAAGACCATCAGTAGTCTTAAATGTTGTTTTCCATTCATCTCCCTCCTTTATCCTTATTTAGTGATAACCACTCTTCAAGTCCAACTTAGTGAAATATTTATCCCCTCCAAGAAAATCCATGAGATCCTCAATCCTAGGTATGGGAAACCTATACCTTATTGTGATCATATTTATGGTTCTTGAGTCTATACATAATCTCCATTTTCCCCCTTTCTTAGATGCCAACACAACATGAACTGCATATGGTCTTATGCTCTTTTGTATCAAACCTTGCTCCATCAACTCTTGGACTTGTCTTGCCACTTTTAAGTTCAAATCTAGATTGAGCTTGTATACTAATTTATTAGGTAAGAAAGCACCTAGAACAAAGTCAACTTGATGACTTATGAATTTCCTAGGAGGTAGAGTAGCCAGAGTATCATCACTCAATATGTTCTATTGAAATTCTTTAGAATAAATGAGAGGAGTGGGGGGGATGAATTAGTTATCCAAGGTCCAGATGTACTATTATAACTTTTCACAACTTAGTGAACCCATAAAACATTTTCATCATGCATGCATCCATAAAATTATGCAATCACTTAAAACTTGTAGGTTACTATCAAATCAATTTGTAGAAATGTAGAAATGAAACATAATAGATTTGACAACACACTTGACACAATGATTTACATGGAAACCCAATTTGGGAAAAACCACTAGTAACATGCTACTCTTTCTCACTCTTCTGAAGTGATGCCCTGTGAAAGGCCAACCCTATTAAAGGTTACAATACACACTACTAAATGTGACCCTATTAAAGGATTTCAATCACCCTGTTAGGAGTGAGCCTTGTTAGAGGACTTTATACCATTAACTTGGAATGTCGCCCGGTTAGACAATTTAAAAATGACTATTAGGTCAACCTTAATCCAAAGGATTCACCCTAGATAGATGCAATTATTAGAGAGTAATAGTAAGGCTTGATCTAATAACAACTTACAACTCCATCTACAGATTACAAATATCTATTTCAGTTTTCCATTCTGCTTTGGATTTTACAAACTTCAGCTCTGATAGCTTGTTCACCCTTCAAGCATCCATACTCTTAAGCCTTCTTTCTTAACTTGCTAATGCAAACTCTTCTGTAGGTCACTGCATGAAACAATACCCTAGACTCCTTGTCTTCCTTAGGTTCTCGCACATGATAACCTTTTATTTTGACGAACCATCTCTATAAATAGAGAATTAAGATATTTTGTTGTTCATCCTATATCATCCAATTTAGGGTTAGGAAAAATTAGGTAGGATTCAATGAATCTACCCCTTATTTCATTTCATTCCCTTCTAGAAACTTCTCCTTTAATCCTCTTTGAATTCACATCAAAATAGTTTACCATGAATTTTGTGCCACTAGCTCATCAATATTATCTTCCACATTGTTCACATAATCCAAGAAATCAACTTTGATAGCTCAGATTCATCAAATTCATGATCTTTCTAATAATGCTGACACTCGGCATTAACTAGCTTCTGATGCTCAGCACATACTACATTGCTCGACATCCACTATAAAATCACTCAGTAGGAACTAAAGTTTACTGGTGCTTGACATCAACTATTTCACTCAGATTACACTAAAATTGACTTTGCTCAACTCCAACTAATTTTCTTCTTAGCTTGCACTAAATTTTCTTGGTACCTACTATCCACTCGATCAAGCTTGGCAGACAAACTTCGTTTAACTTACTCTTCTAACCTTACTCAGTGTAACCAACCTTTACAACCATAAGTAGATTATCAATGCACTATGATATCACTGTCTTAGCTGATTCTTGTACTCCTTTTCCATATCATAACTCAACCTTTCCTCTAGGTGCTATTGTTAACATCATTTTGATCAAATCCTCTTCATCAATCAAACAAGTGATATTACTTAAGTCATATAAGAAGTTATCTTACCAACAAATAGTAGGATTGAAATTAGTGAAAAAATAATGATTGAAACACATTCATCATACTTGTATCAATATGTTTTCAACATTTCCTTATACCTTTCAAGAAAAGTTTGAACCTCAATTAGTAAGAGTTCCTTGGCTACATTTTCCTTTGCTTCAGACTTCAACACTACTACAAAAAATTGACATTCCTCATCCTTGAGATCTTTGGAAAAATATTTTCCACTACAAAACAACACACTAGGCACTTTGGGTTGAGATTCTTCCCCTTCCAATAAAGATTAAAATTTGAAGGTCTTACCTCCCTTCTTAAAAGTTATGGCATTGGCTCTAACATCATATACAAATTTTCTATCGAATTGCCAAGGTCTACCTAGCAAAAGATGACAAGCATCCATAGGAAAAACATCACACAAGAAACTATCTTTGTATCCTGCTATGGAGAAATCCACCCAAGCTTGCTCATTCACCAATATTCTATGTCCCTTATTAAGCCGAGTGATCTTGTAAGGGTTTTCACAAGATATCTTCTGCAATCTTAGTTTAGTAACAACCTCCTCTGATATTACATTAATAGTAGAACTTAGATCCACTACCACTTTGCACACTTTTCCTAGGATTTTGTATTTTATCCTAAACAATGCCCTTCTATGTCTAGGTTCATTAGGAGTTAGTTTTTTAATCAATGCTCTCCTAAACATGAGATTCTTACCTTTTTTAGATTCAATTTGATTCACATAATATACTTTGCTACAATCCTCTTGCACATATGCTGGATGACCCAACTGTCCATAGTTATAACATTTCATACTTGCAAAGTATGAGTTGGATTTGCTTGATCATCTCTCCCTATTAGATCCTCCTTGGTTTCCTCTCCCTCTAATGTAACCACCTCTTGAAGATTTTTCACTAGTTTTCTATGTGAGCTTGCTCTCTCCTTGATTCTTCTACTCACTTCCTCTACCCTGGTAGCCTCTCCTTTGTCCTCTTTGATTTTTACCCTTTCTTCTATCCTTGAAGTTAGAATCTCATTTCTTTTTATTATTTTTTTCCACCTTTAGAGCTAACTAATGACACCTTTGAACTGCGATAGTGCCCACAAACTGAGCTCCTCTTAGATATTCCACTTTAATCCACCTAGATATCTTGCTACTTTGATTGGATCATCTTCTTGTTGTTTGGATCTCAGACATAACCTCTGATTTCCTTAGTATAAGAGGTCACATTTAGGTATTTTTGCTTTAGCCCTTGTCTTCTCTTGTGGAGTTGGATTTGAATGTCTTCAGGTAGGAAGTTCTCCTTCACTTTAGTGACCATAGTCTTCCAATTTGCTATAGGAGTCTTACCCATGCTTTTTCTTTCATCTTGCAGGTATTTTCACCATGTCAATGTTGAACCTTTGAGCCTTGACTTAGCCACCTTAACCTTTTGTGCCTCTGATACCCCCTCACACTCAAAATGGTTCTCCATGCCATCTATCTAGTCCATGACTACATCTATGTCCATCTTTCCATTGAAAAGTGGTACACCTTCCAAATATTTTCCTCCTAGGGCTTTGATAGCCTTCAATAAGGGCTCTTTATTCAAGACAAGGTTAGGTTCAGGGAATACATCCTCCTCTGCTACCTCTTTACCCTTCTCATACTCCTTTTCTTCCTTCCTCTTGGTTGCTTCAACAAATGCATCTAGTTGAACCTTTAACTCTCCTAGGGATTCTTCAAGAACTCTATTCTGCTCCCTTTCTTCATCAACTTCCTTGGCTAGTTCTACATTAGTCACCATATTGGTTTCACCTACTGACTCTTTAGTAGATGTAGACATCCACCAATTGTTCCCAAATCTTTAGCTTTCTCTAATACCACTTTGATGTGACAACCAACCTTGCTACTTCCCCAAGCTACCTCAGGGTCTCCTTAGGCCACACACTTGATTTAAATAGGGTTTCTACTTTCCTATGCTCCCTAGGAACTTAATCAATAGTTCTTGATCATTCAGTTGGCACACACCAATAAGGTAGAATAACTTGCTTCTATTTTTCATTCACATAAATAACCCTAAATACTTGATTTCACCTCCAAATGGATTGATAACCATATTGATATGTTTTTGGAATCCTTTCAAGCTTCCACACCCAAAACCATGTTGAAAGTCTAATTGAGTTGCAACCCACAAGTCAAATTGCACACAAAGGCTTGTAAAAATGCTACAATGATTAGCCCTCCACAACTACCAAAATTGTGATATTTTGAAAAAAAACCTTAAGAAGTGCCCAAAAAAACTAGCAATCCAAATACCCTTTTCATAAATCTTGGAGATTTTGAAGGCCTTGAGTCACCAACTTGTCTGTACAACCCAAACACTATTTTAGCCTATAAATGAGGGTTTCAAGGGTTTTGGTGTTGTTTGGTTTAGAAACCCATTAAAAGACCTTATCAATACTTCTCCTTGGGTTTTGGGTTAGGTCTCACCATCTCCTTACTCACCACATGCCTGGATTGATGTCTTTGTACTTTCAATCCACTCCAGATGCTCATCTGTTGCTTTGTGATCCCTAACCAAATATTATTTGCTTGCCTAGGGCATCACTCTAACAGTGCTTAATGTGCATTCCAAGGGACCTCCATTAGTGTACACTATAGTACATGGAGTCTAGGTCCGATTCATAAAGAACCATACAAATCTAGCGATGGGAAGTGGCCCTAAAACTCCATTTTTCACATATAGTCTTGTTCAGACCAGCAAACTGCTAGAACACAAAATTATTTATTTACACACATAAAAATTATTGAAAAACACAAAAAAACGGTTGAAATATATTATAAATAACCAAATAAAACTTAGCTAACATGAAAAGAGCAAGATATAATCCATTTTCATGCCAAGAACAATAAAAACGCAAAAACCATCATTAAACTTGATGTTACATAGTCTGTACAACCATAAACCTACTTTATCCAACCAATGAATAAGAATGAGCTTGGCCTTATAAAGGAATTAAAAGATCACCAAAACCTCCTTTAGGTAGTTAAAGAGATCTAACTAATAAATTTCTTTGTTTGCAAGAAATTTGCAAAAGTTGTCAAATGACAACTTTGCAAAAAAAGAGAGCAATTTTTCCAATCTTGCATGTTTTCTTCGCAAACTTTCTCCATGGGCTACCAACCTATGAAAAAGGTCTTAGATAGGTTAAAAAGACCTAATAATGTCCCTCAAACACCTATTTGACCTATTTAGCCCTGAAAACCCAAAAATTCTCAATACAGCCAAATGAGCAATTTTTGAGCAGTTTTATCAACATTGTCAGTTTGGGCTCTTCCAACCTATCTAACCTCACCTTAGGAAAAATTTGGTACCCTTATTGATAAATGGATATGGATAGCATCATGAAAAGTGAAAAACATCAAGAATACCTAGGTCTACCCTTAGCCTACTTAGGTGTTCATGCACCATTAACCTATTCTATAAGAATAACCTCTACCGTTGGGGCACAAAGACTTCCAAAAGTAGGGATTCTAACTATTTTTCATGAATTTGAGATGGTAATACGAGCTAGAGTCAAAAATACTATTCTATGTATCACCATAATTTCTCCTAGTCAAAGCTTTAACTTTGATTGCTTCATAACTCACTATACTCTATTATTGAAGACACAATATAACACGAACCAAAGATAATAGGCACAAGCTATAGTCGAAGATTCTAATTTTCTCTATTATAATTGCTTCCAATAAAATCTTTGAATCTAATTGCTTCTTTTATTAATTTTTCTCCCAAATTCATACTACACAATCAAAGTTATGTTTGCACAAGTTTGGCAGATCTTTCTTGCATATAAAAAAATATGAAATTTATAATTAGGGGGGACTCCTTTATATAGGCAAAGGAGTTGAGAAAAAGGAGGAAAAAGTGGAAGCAACTCAACCAACTTTGACATAGTCTAACTAACAAGATAAATTATTGGATTACATGTCTTAAGGACATACAAATTGTATTACATGTAATTACACAATTTCATGCAATAAATCCTCTTCATCTAAAAACTTGGAAACTAAAGAAGGAAGAATTTGAAAGAGGATTGAAATAATCCTAGGGATTATTCTGAAGGGCCTTGTATTTGATAATGCAATCCTGGATGATCATAGGATTGGGAGTTCTTGTATTTTGTACCAGTGCATTCACCTTGATAACCATGGTGTTGCATCTTTTGATAGTCTATAACTCTCTTTGATGGACTGTCTGTTGTCTTTTGAAATCTTGATGTGATCAAGCTTTTTCTCATTTGAGTTGTCATGAATTCTCCTTTGTAGATTGGCATATTTTGGAGTCTCTAATAGTTTGAAAACCTTCTTGATGGTGTCCAAATGTAAACTTGAAACATTAACTTTCCACAAACACCTTTAACTTAAACAAAAAAAAAAAGAAAAAAAAAAAAAGTGCTTGGTGCATTCCCACATGAACTCAGGTTCTCAAACAACAACTGGAAAAATGGAGTCCATATGAATTACTTCTTCTTTGATTCAAAGCATGCCTTCTTTACTGGATTTCTTCACTCTTTATATAAATTCTGTTATATCTTGACTTACTGTAGTATGAAAGTTTCAATGGGATTGAATTTTTCATTGGAAGATATGGATTCTAACTCCATGAGAATATTGGCAAAATAGATCTTTGGGGAATATTATACTCAGAGTATTGATTACATACTCATGGAACATATGCAATGAATTGGATGTTATATGAAAAGTACATGCAAAGGGATAAAATGGGACTTATAAAGATGAATGGTATGTAAATGTGTATGGGAAAAGGATGAGTTCTTATAAAAATGCCTTGAGGAATGAAGGCTAGGTGTGTGGGAATGCATGCAAATGATAACTTTGACTTTAAAAGTATGACCTTTAGTCAAAAATGGGTTCTCTAGATGTCTTTACATGTAAAATGAATATGCATTTAGGTACATAAAATGGAAATGTGTTTAAATAGAAATGAAGGATGAGATTGCATGTAAATGAGGATGGAGGGTTAGATTGCATGTAATCATATGTGGAGAATGAGATGCAATTTTCTATGGCATGTAATGATGGAGGTGGAATGAAATGATGCACTAGAATTAAAAGGGTGAAGAGATAGAATGGAGGGAAAAGTGTGCTCAAGTTCTTGGGAAAGAACTTGTAATTTCTTCCAAAAGAAGAAAAATGAGAAACAAGCAAACAAACAATGAAAACAAGCACAAAGAAAACATGTAATTTTGGTTTTAGACTCAAACATGTCAACAAATAAGTTTTTTTCATGTGCAAATTCAAATTTGGAGTTTGACAAAAATCCAAAAGTGTGAAAATGAGAGTTTTCATCATATTTAAAGGCAAAATGCATTTTTCATTGCATATATATGAACAAATGTGCAACATCAAGCTAAAATATGCATAAAAATAACAAGATATGCATGAATTAGTAAGAAATATTGCAAATGTCCACTTACTTAGAGATCAAAGAGCTAAAATAGAAAATTTTATAGACTTAGAGACTAATTCTCAGTCAGATTCAAATTTACAAACAACTATTTGACTTCCTCCACAATTACAAATAATGAATGATTAATGAGAATTCAATGGTCTAATTGATAAGAGAATACCAAAAACATGGTCTCCAAATGCAATAGCATGCAATAAAACTCAAAAAAGATCTCTATTGATCCAAACATATGGGCTAGAAATGCCATCATTGGGTATTTAAAACAAAAATGTGCCCTTTCCATGTAAAAATATAGGTCATTTTTGTAAAATCTTGGCTCAAAAATGCATATATATATTAGTCATTTTTGAATTGTGAATGCAAAATTGACTTTCCCAAATGATTAAACATGGATTGAAAACAAAAATGTGGAAGGGGGTCTCGGATGACCACTACATGTTCCATAAGGTCCCTTCTGTAGGGAATGAAGATTCTACTATTGTTTCTCATAATCTGTCTTCTCCTAGAATCTTGAAGAAGGATTTTCCTTTGGCCCTTTCTATGGTGGTAGCTGGTTTGTCCCTAGATTCTACTATCCAAGTTTCTAGTGTGGATTTTGCTATTGTCTCTTCTTGTCTGTCCCCTTCTTTGGCTCATTTTATGGTGGTAGCTAGTATGTCTCTAGATTTTGCAGTACCAAATTCTATTATGGACTCTGTTGGTGCCTCTGTTTGTCCATCCATTCCTGGCATCTTGCTACTGGATCCGCAGTTGGCTCCTTCTTTGGTTGCTAGTCGATTTGATTTTGTTGTTCTGGTTATAGGTGTTTCTGAGGTAGTTCCTCCTTTGGTTCCTAGTGACGTTGTTCCGTTTCTGGCTTCTACTGTCACTTCCTCTTCTACAGCTTTTTCCCTGGGAGTTTCTGGAACTAGTTGTGATGGTGCTGATTTTAAGTGGTAGAAGGCTGTTGGTTTGGTGGAGGATGGATGGACTATAGTAAAAGGAAAAAAGGTCAAGCCATCCAATCCTGCTTTTGATATGGCATTACGGTCTAATAAGAAGGGTTCTAAAGGAAAAGTTTGATGTGGTTATTTCTTTGGCTCTCCTGGCTTTTGGCTTGTTGGTCTCTACACTTCCTTTTGGCCTTTAATCTTGAAGTCTGCCTCATCATGGGGTTTCAGAAACCTAGTCAAAACCTATTTTTGTGGTTGTAGTGTTTTGTTTTATTTTGTGTTGCCACCTTGGTCACCTTTTGTTTGGTGACTCATTTCACCTTCAGTGGATGTTTTGTATAGGGTTTCAGGTACCCTACAAAACCTATTTGGGGTTTTAGGAGCTCGTTCAAAACCTGTTTGTGTGGTTGATGAGTACTGTGTTATCTGCGATGTCACTCTGATCACTATGTATTGTTGGGTGACCTGTTTCACCTTAGGATTGTAGTTTTATTTGGATTGGGCTTCTTTTAAAATTTATTGATTTGTAAAGGGTTTTAGGCTCCCTTCAAAACCTAATTTTCTTATCAAAAACAAAAATGTGACTCCAAAATGCAAAAAATTGGATAAAAACCCAAATATCTTGGTGTTTTTAGCAAAAATGTGATTCATTCAAGGCATGAAATATAGAATTTTTAACATCTAAATGAAAAAATGTGTTCTTCTAGAGCAAATATATGGATGAAAACCACAAGATGACTTCTATTTGAGCCAAAACATGATCAAAATTGCCCCAAATCTGGGCATTTTTCTCCAAAACATGGCTCAAAAATGCAAAAATCTAAGTCATTTTTGTCTTGGATATGCAAATTCATGACCTCCAAATGCACGTGTATGCATTAAAACTAAAAAATGCCCCCCTTTTGATGGATTTTAAGCCGTTATATGGGCAGATCTAAGCATTTTTTATGGAAAACATGTTCTTGGAGGAAGAAAACTTGAAGTTTTTTGCCCTTGAATCTACAATAATGAGTTCTATCTTTGCCAATGCATGAAACACATGAAAAATACAATCTATAGGAGAGTTTACATGTTGTAAAATAATGTCTTTTGTCATTTTCATGCCAAACACACTCTTGAGGAGCGTCTGCATGTTTTAAAATATGCATTTGGTAAAAACCACACTCTTAGAGTGTCATTACACATTTTAAAAATATGTCATATACCATCAAGGAGCAAAATGCAGTCTTGGAGGAGCATTGCATATTTAAAAAATATGAAATTGATAATTTTTAGTGCAAAACACACTCTAGAAGGGTGATTGCACATTTTAAAAGCTTGATTATGCATTATTCACTCTAGAAGGCTCATTTCATATTTTAAGTATAAAGGTATCTACATGCCTTCAATTCAAAACACATTCTCTATGAGCATTTGCATATTTTACATGCAAATGAGTTAAAAGACATGTTTGCATGACTTAAGTGATTAACTAAGCACATGTTTGATTAATGTTTGAAGAAATATCACTAAATTGGCTATAAATAATATTTACACTATATAATGTGCAAATATAATTCAAAAAGTAATATTTCCTAAGATTTTTTGAATTAAAACTCAAAAAATAAATTAAGCTATATAGTTAGTTTATATTCACTTAAGTGATTTTTTTTTTAATTCTAAAAAACTCAACATGAAAATATAACATAAAGTGCACTATAGTTAATTTAAGTGATAAAGTAACTTAAAACCATAACATAAAGTGATTTTAAGCTATATTTTTCAAAAATTGAATTTCAACATTTAAATATAACATGATTTTTTAAATCATGGTAGTTGCACCTGGAAAGTCCACTTTTTGGGCACTAAAATGATCATATCTTTTGATTGCTAACT
Organism: Cupressus sempervirens; assembly: GCA_028749045.1. Taxonomy (NCBI): domain Eukaryota; kingdom Viridiplantae; phylum Streptophyta; class Pinopsida; order Cupressales; family Cupressaceae; genus Cupressus; species Cupressus sempervirens. The sequence goes on from CM053791.1 coordinate 557,521,803, forward strand.
CTAGTTAAGGCCTAAGATAGATCAAATTGAAGGGAAAAATGAAAGAAATGATTTGAGTAAAGCCAAAGGACTAAAAGTTAACAAACACACATACAAAAATGAGAAAAATGACACCAGAGGCTTCAAAATTCAAGCATATGCTCAACAAATAGAAAAATTAAAAAGACTTGATAAAAGCCTTCACTAAAAGAAATCATTATATCAATTGGGGTTAATTAATTGATCTGTTGGTGTAAATAAGTATTCACTATTTACACTTTACTTAAGTTTACTTAGGTTAATGCATATTTTATTATTTATTTATTAGTCACCTAGGAGTATGCACTCTCTTTTGAGTTTTCAGTTTGACAGCACAAGAGTTAGCACTCTAAATATGCACATGGTGTCTACACATATGAGCAAGCACTTTATTTGAGCACATGGTGTCTACAACATTCTAGACACCTCATCATGCTTATCCTCTTATTGTGGAGGATATGTGCTTTAGTTGTCATGCTTATCTCCTAGTACAGTCTAGACACATTCGAGATGCATCTTAGAGGCCTTTATATACAGGCTCTCCTAGTGTGTATGTACATGCTTACATGCTTCTAACATAATAGTGAGCATTCTCATATTGATCATACTCTTGGTCTACTATTGTGCTTGTGCTTGTGCTCCTTGATCTTGGGTAAATTTTTCTCTAAGGCACATTCTTACATGGTATCAGAGCTTGGGGAGATTCTCTACACATAGCTGTTCGAGACCAGAGTTGCTTTAGCACCTTGACCTGAATCTAGAGAATCTGTAGAAATTGGGAGTGTCTAGAGCCAAATCAAACCTCGCCATTGTGTTTGGAATGTTGATTTGGTGAAAATTGGCTATAAATTCGCCTATGTTGGGATAAAGTCGATCGTGAGGTAAATTTTTTTTGCAAACTAGCATCTGAAGGCACTGATTTGCAAATCGGGTATGATGTAATTGATCCATAGATTTCAATTGTTTCAGATATGAATTAATTTCATATCTACAATTATTTTCTTGAATAGTATTTTTGATTTTTTTTTACCTAGTGGGGCTAACAAAGATTTTTTTTTTGCAGAATCGGGCAGTCACACCCCGACCTTACAATTTGGGAGTATATTCCTTATCCAATTTAGCAATTTTGCAATACAAATTCAAGAATCTTTGGTGATTTATCTTGGTGAACGGAGCATTTTTCGGTCAACGTTTGGTCGCAAGCTAAATCTTATAACCTCTGGCAGACTATTTGCAAGTGTATTGTGAAGGTTTTCTTTTATACACTAGTGTGGGAGTACCCACGATGAATGTGGGATTTAAAACCCCCATTCATTAGTGCTAGCAAATTTAATCCATTAATACCAATAAATACCAATGACACCAATCAATTTTTTGGCCACACAGACCATGTAGCCATTGTGTCACATGACTTTCACAGACCGTGCCAACTGTCGCCACATGGCCCAATGTAATCCAGCCACATCGGACCGTATATAGAAAATACATCACTGACACATGGCCTTCGATAGCTAATCTGACACGTCAGTAGTGAATAGTCACATTTGTACACCAATCTAACTCTGTAGACATGTCAACAACTCGTGGACAACCCAGTCAACGATATTAACACATCACCCTATTTGTACTTGACCATATGATTCTGTACAATGCTGATGTCATGTTGATGCCATCAAGGGGTGGATTTTTTGCTGATGTTATCAATTCCTAAGCCTAAATTTGATATCTATTTGAGTATCATTTAGGGGAAAATTTGAACTATTGGGATGACTGTATGGCCATCAAATTTAACTCCATCTTTTGCTAATGCAACCCCTCTTCAAATTGATTTTTGATTTTGCAGTCCAACTTTGGGAGGCCATATCTTAGTCATCTGAACTTCAAATCAGTGTCAATTTTTTTTGATTTTGGCTAAAATTTCCTAAACTATTTAGTGGTTTAGCTCTTTTCTCATCTTGGTGCATGGATTTGTTAGAAATTATGTCTTTTGGTGATTGTACCTATCCAATCCTACATTTTGCAACTTCAATTGCTCCATATGGGCACATCTAAACTCAAAAATAGGTTCTATTTTTTGCCTACTTTCCAGATCTGCAATTAGATTGTAGGGTTGTGAAGTTTCTTAATATGTAGATGGTACCCTTCCTAAACCAATAGGTGGTAATGTATGAACAAGTGATATCTTAGCTTGGGACACAATGGATAGGAAAGCCCTAGGTGATATATGTTTGGGGTTGATGACAAGATCATGTATCAGATTTGGAAGTCTTCTACATCCAAGCAAGCTTGGGATACCCTCAACAACCTATATGTTAAAGTGTCCGAGGAATATGTTTTAAAAATTGAAGATGAGCTAGTCCCCTTAGATCCAAATACATTTGATTCCATATAGGATTTCATCATAAATGTGAATGAATTAAGAACAAAGCTTACTGATTGTGGAAATCCTATTAAAGATTATAGGTTGATCTATCTTATTCATAATAAGCTACCATTAGAGTTTTCTACATTTGTTTCTTCTTATAACACCTCAAAGACTACAATAGGGTTTGCTTATTAGAAAGTCTCTTTTGATGGATATGTTGATCTATTGGATAGAGAAGAAAATAAGTTGATATTAATGAGGATTCTAAATTCACCTAAGTCTAAGGCATTGGTGGCCAATAATGAGGGTTCTCAAAATTCAGTTGGTCAATCTTCAAATAAAGGAAAGGGTAAGAATAAGAAATGGAAGAACAACAAATCAGAGGATGCAGAAAAGATAATACCATCATCAAATCAACAAGGCAAGTTTTCCTTAAATTCAAAAAAGAAGGGGGACAACAATAAGGAGAAGAAAAAGCATGCCTATTGCAAGAAATTGGGTCATGAAGAACATGAGTGTTATCATAAAAAGATTGATGAGTTAACCAACATCATGAAGAAACATAATGTTCTAGTGCCTAATGCTTATAAGGAGAAAGAGTCTTCTTCAGATTCAAAGGGCAAAGGGCAAGCACTCATGGAAAGTTCAAATTCTTCAACGGAATGGATCCTTGAATCAGGTGCCTCCTATCATATAGGTTCTTCAAAGGAGGATTTTTCTTCATTAAAGCAATCAAAGGTACCACACATCTTTATGGGAGATGATACCAAAATGAAAGTTGAAGGGAAAGGAAATGTGGAAATAGAAAATGGAGAGTTTCAAGATTTTCTCTATGTTACAAACCTAAGTTCTAATCTCCTCTCAATTTACGAAATCACTCACCTCAGAGATGGACATAGAGTCGAGTTCCTTCTAGACTCAATATAGGTGCACAGTCTAAAAGATGATTAAGTGGTTGCAATGGGAAAAGTTAATCATGACAAAAGGTTGTATTCTTTCTCTCATTTTGTGCCCAAGTATCCTATACAAGCCTTGTTATCTCAATCAAATTCAAAAATCCAATAATGGCATGAGCGGTATGGACATCTTTCCTTTTACTATCTTCAACAGATTTGCACAAACAAAATGGTCAAAGGTCTACCCAAAATCAACTTTTCCACAGGTGAATGTTCAACAGGTATAGTGGATATGCATCCAGAGGAGAAGTTACATAGAGGGAAGTCTTCAAGAGCACTAGTCAAATGGTTCATATGGTATTAGTAGGACCTTTTGTAGTCACAACAGTTAGTCAGGGTCACTACATACTTGCCTTCATTGATGAATTTTCAAGATACACTTGGGTCTATTTTCTTCATCATAAGAATGAAGTGTTTGACAAATTTCTAGCCTTCAAGACCCATATTGAATAGAAACCAAGGAAATCAATAAAATTTCTAAGGATGGAAAATAAAAGTAGATATGAGAATAGAAGACTTACAGACTTTTGTAGACTTGAGGGAATTGATCTTCAAAATCCACTAGCATTTAGTCCGCACAAGATAGATGTTGCAACATTGAGGATCCACACTCTTAAGTCCATGGCAAGTTGCATGATATAGGCCCAGTCTCTAGATCCATCACTTGAAGTCAAAGCAATCAGTAGCACCACTCACATTCTTAATCAGTCCCCTCATCTAGCCTTAGATGGAAAGACTCATTTTGAGGCATGGTGTGGTAGAAAACCAATTGTGACACACTTCAGAGTGTTTGGTTGTCTAGCATGGGCAAAGAGATCTTCCAAGGGTTGCAAGGCACAATCACCTTGGCCTTGTACTTTCATTAGATATGAAGACAGTGTGAAGGCATATAGACTCATGGATCTAGAGACATCAAATTTTTTTGAAGAAGGATGTACACTTTGAGAAAAATTCACCAAGCTTGTCCTCTAATCCTCAATGCACATCATACCATGTGGAAATTGATAGTGACACCAATGGTAGTGCTTCAACAGATTTAGACAGGTGGGGTTCTATTGATAGTTGCAGTGAGAGGTCACGACATCAGCGTTCTCCACATGCATATATCACCATAGTGATAAGTCTAGCACAACACGGTACATCCAGTCTTCTAGGTCCAGCATTAGTGACAGATTTGGGAGGTAGTATTGATGATTTGCCTCTTCTTCTTGATGAAGAAACTTCTTCTTTAGTTGTTACGAGGGCTTCATTTGACCCTCTTGTTCATTCTCTACATGGTCGATTCTTAGAGGTTGAAGTGATTGTCGATACTTATGACCAGCAATTGCAGAGGGTTTCTTCATCAGTTGAGGAGACAAACAATTCTTTGAGATAGGTTCTTTATCTTGTTGAGCAAGTTTCAGAGACATCACTTATCTATGGGATTCTTTCTATACACAGTAGAAGCATCTCAGTTGTACCCATGGCATTGTTTCTTCCAAAGGGAAGGAACACCATTCTGTAGTCTTGGATCAACTTCTTCATCAGAGTAGGCACTTGTTGGTACTCTTCTTTTGGGGGGGGGGGGGGGGGGGGGAGACTATCTTGTATCTCTTCTTCTTCTTATTTTTCTCTTATGTATATACTAGATGCATGTCATAATGGGGGGTCTTGATGACTCCATCCATCCATACATCATGTCTTTTTCATCTCTCTCTTTTTGGGGGAGGGTTTTTCCCATGAGGTTTTCCCTCTTTCTCCACTTTATGAGAGATTTCATTTGCATTATGTACATGGGTACCTAACATGGTCTAGTAGCCGAGACCCATCTTGCATTTTATCCTAGATTATGTAAGCTTAAGGGCATTCCCCTGAGTTGCACTTAAGGGGGGGTGTTGGTGTAAATAAGTATTCACTATTTACACTTTACTTAAGTTTACTTAGGTTAATGTATATTTTATTATTTATTTATTAGTCACCTAGGATTATGCACTCTCTTGTGAGTTGCCATGTTGACAACATAGGATTTAGCACTCTAAATATGCACATGGTGTCTACACATAGGAGTAAGCACTTTATTTGAGCACATGGTGTCTACAAAATTCTAGACACCTCATCATTCTTATCCTATTATTGTGGAAGATATGTGCTTAGTTGTCATGCTTATCTCCTAGTACATTCTAGACACATTTTAGATGCATCTTAGAGGCTTTTACATACAAGCTCTCCTAGTGTGTTAAATGTACATGCTTACATGCTTCTGACGTAATAGTGAGCATTCTCATATTGATCATACTCTTGGTCTACTGTTGTGCTTGTGCTTGTGCTCCTTGATCTTGGGTGAATTTTTCTCTAAGGAAAATTCTTACATGACCAATACTAACTAGTTATATGATGAACTAAACTCAAAGAAACATGAAACTAAGTTGAAAATTTTTGTACTCCTACCTACATTTTGTGGTGAAAAAATGCAAGACAATAAATTAGAGGCAATGTTAATCGGATGAACAAGTAAACAAGAAAAAAATCTTGAATAGGCGATAAGATATATAAATTGATGAAGAGATTCTAAGTGTTATTGAGATCAATGATGTTTTTTCAAGAAGTAGCAAGGTATTTTCATGATTTTTTTTTTAATGTTTTGACATTACATTTCTCGAGGTATGGGTTTGAGGTGGATTCCTCATAAAGTTTCTTTTTGGTCAAAATGAATTATCAGATGGTTCAATTTCCAAGCTAAAATTCAAAATGTGAGACAATGTGCTTAGAACAAAATACTTTATGAGTGGTTAGATACATTTTATCTTACCTAATTTGATTTGGATTGTTTAATATAGGATTTATTCTAAGAAAGTGGAAGAAATTATTCATAAAGATGATGCAGGAGCATCCAGAGGTATAAGGGCAATCTTGTGTCACCCAAAAATATGTACTTAGACTTAGTTTCTGTTTCATGTCTTTTCATTTTTGGATACCCATTTGGGTCAAATAAAGGTTCCAACTCTCACAGCTCAACTATCAGTGTGCTAGAAAATCTCAAAAAAATAGGAGCATGCAATTTAGCCACCATTTTGGTGACCTAGAAGGTGTGAATTGGCCAGATGAATGTAATTATGATTTAGAGCATTCTAGAAAAAGAATCAGGTCAAAAGGCCCCACGGTTTGAAATTTATTGCAGTTTTTCAAGTTTTGGAGACCTCCTAAGAATGCTTCAAAGTCATATTAGGGGCATTAAATGACCTTGAAAAGGGCTGAAAAATGGGGGACAAGCAAAGCTTGTCAATAAGGCTATAGAGCACTTCGAGAGCTTTCCAAAAATGTAAACGGTTCGTCAATCAGAGCTACGACTCAAAAGTTATGCCTCCCGAAAGTTCGGTTACCGTTTCTGGATTCTTCTAGATTTGCACCGACTTCTAACACAGCTTCTGGAACCTTCTATTTGGTCGGTGGATGCCTATTAGCACTTTCTAGAATGTACTCCTAGTCCTTAACCCTTCGGGGTCTATTTAAGGAGATTTCTGGCATTGTAAAAGGCAGTTTGGAGTGGAGTTTGAGAGGAGGTACTGAAAGGAGAAATTATCTCCAGATTTATGCTATTATAAGCCCTTAGGGCATGTTTTGAAGTTTATTTTCTCTGTACTATTTGTACTAGCTTATTTTCTCAGTTAATATAATTTTCCCTTTTCTATTGGGTCCATTCTATTCTTGGGTTGTGTCCCCATCAAGTGGTATCAGAGCAGGTTTTCCTGAGTGTGTAGACAGAGCGCTGACTATGAGGCAGTTTGCACCAGGACTGTGTGGTTGTGGGTTCGAGTTAGAAGATGCCTCCACAAAGAGAGCGTGGTGGAAGGACCAAAGCCATTAATCCTGAGGAGGTTAGAGCCCTCCAAAGGCAGGTGTAGGCATTGCAAGAGGAGCTCCGTAGAGGAGAAAATGTTGTCGTAGGTGACGATAGTGAGGATGACAATGAAGAAGAAGTAATGGAACTAGAAGGGGAATTTGACAGGGAAGTTCTGAATCAAGCAGAGGAAAGGCTTTTTAGAGCCATTACTAAGTTTGGGAAAAGACCCACAATTGAAGTGGGTGTATTTTCAGGAAATCTAAAACCAGATGAGTTGATCGATTGGATCAATGAACTGGAAGAATACTTTGAGTATGAGGATATCAAGGACCTAGATAGGGTTAAGTTTGCAAAGGCCAAACTGAAAGGCCATGCCAAAATCTGGTGGCAAGAAGTTCAATTGGAAAGAAACAAAAGAGGAAAGGAGAAGATCACAAGATGGGATCGCATGGTGGACAAATTGAAGAAGCAGTTCATTCCTATGGACTACAAGCTGGATCTATTTAAGAAGATGCATGCATTAAAGCAAGCAGGAAGATCAGTCCAAGAATATACAGAGGAGTTTTACCGACTCTTGATTAGAGCAGGGCATGCAGAAGCAAATAAGGAGAAGGTTGCTCGTTATATTAGTGGGTTGCGACCTAGCATCCAGGAGGAATTAAGTCTGGTAAGAATGACCAGCATTGAAGAGGCATACCAGTTTGCCCTACAAGTTGAAGAGAAGCTGAATAAAAGGTTTGAAGTAAGACAAAGAGGGTGCGGTCAAGGAGGAAGGGGAAGCGGTAGGTCATCTGGAGGATGCAATGAAACCCAAAAGAAAAATGAAGATGTGAGTACTAGCAGGAACCAGAGGAATGAGGGTTTTAACCGCTCCCATGATCAAGACTTTGGAAATCAGAGAGGAAGAGGTAGAGGATGTGGAAAAGGAAGAGGAGTCTTCCGTGGTACCTGTTTCCATTGCAATGAAGAAGGTATCATGCCTTTGAATGCCCTCAACGACAAGGAAGGACATATAGGAGAGCTGAGGGCCAAGCTAGGGTTGCTCATGTGGATGAGGATGCACAATCATCACATTCAGAGGATGCAGAAAGAGGAGAGACCTTGGTAAATGAAAGAGTCCTACTAAGTGGTGAGAATGAACCAGGACAACAAAGGAGTTTGTTCCATACCAGATGCAAGTGTGAGGATAAATGTTGTGACGTGATCATTGATGGTGGTAGCACTGATAACCTGGTATCAGAAGAGATGGTCTCTAAGCTGAAGCTCAAGAGGGAGAAACATCCCTAACCCTATCGGATTGCTTGGGTAAAAGATGATCATAAGGTCCTAGTAAGTGAACAATATTTAGTAAAATTCAAAATTGGGAGTTACCATGATGAAGTTCTCTGTGATGTTATTTCGATGGATGTTTGCCATCTATTGTTGGGTAGACCATGGTAGTTTGATAGACATGCAGTACATGGTGGACATGCAAACACATACTCTCTGATAAAGGATGGAGTTCGCCACAAATTGAAGCCCATGAAAAAGGAAGGTGAAAAGGTATGTAGCAGTGCTAGGATTTGTCTTGTTGATGGAAGGAAGTTTTTAGATAGCATGAAACATCAGCATATGTGCTATGCTCTGATTCTTAGGAAAGATAAAGAAGGTAGTAGTGAAATACCACTTGAAGTTTCAGATTTACTAGGGGAATTTGGAGACATTATCTTTGATAATGTTCTAGATGGATTGCCACCAGTAAGGCAAATAAGTCATCAGATAGATATGATTCCAGGAGCTAGTTTGCCTAACAAGGCTGCTCATAAGATGACTCCTACTGAAACAGAGGAGCTAAATAGACAGGTTCAGGAGCTATTGAGGAAGGGCTTGATTCGAGAGAGCTTGAGTCCATGTGCAGTACCTGCAGTACTCGCACCAAAGAAGGATGGAGAGTGGAGGATGTGTACAGATTCTCGAGCTATAAATAGGATAACCATCAAGTATCAATTTCCTTTGCCAAGGGTGGATGATCTTATGGACTGCTTGAGTGGAGCTCAATACTTCACAAAGATAGATCTGAAGAGTGGCTATCATCAGATATGGATTCGAGAAGGAGATGAGTGGAAAACAACCTTCAAGACCAAGGAGGGTCTTTATGAGTGGTTAGTCATGCCCTTTGGATTGACGAACGCCCCAAGCACCTTCATGCGGCTCATGAATGAGGTACTTAAGAAGTTCTTGGGAAAATTTGTTATTGTCTATTTGGATGATATTTTAATTTTTAGCAAGACTTTGGAATATCATTTATTGCATATTCGTAGTGTCCTTGAAAGGCTAAGGGAAGAGAAACTATTAATTAATCTAAAGAAGTGTATCTTTGCAAAAATGGAGTTAGTCTATTTGGGGTTTGTTATATCACCCGAAGGTCTTAAAATGGATCTAGAGAAGGTAAAAGCCATCTTAGAATGGCCTACTCCAAGGTCTGCTACTGAGGTAAGATCATTTCATGGTTTGGTTAGTTTCTATAGGAAGTTTATTAAGAATTTTAGTGGCATATGTGCACCCCTAACTGATACAATAAGAGGGGATAGAAAAGAGTTCAAATGGACTGTAGCAGCTGCGAGAAGTTTTGAATTGCTGAAGAAGAAGGTGACTGAACAGCCTGTGTTGGCACTTCCAGATTTTAGAAAAGTGTTCTAGGTGGATTGTGATGCTAGTGGTAGCGCTATTGGGGCTGTATTAAGCCAAGAAGGTAAGCCTATTGCATATTTTAGTGAAAAATTGAATGATGCAAAGAAGAAGTATTCTGTTTATGATCAAGAGTTCTATGCAATAGTTCAGGCCTTAAAGAAATGGAGGCATTATTTATTGCTAAAGGAATTTGTTTTGTATACTGATCATCAGGCATCACAGTACCTAAATAGCCAAGGTAAATTGAATCAGAGGCATATGAAGTGGGTAGAATTCTTGCAGAGTTATACATTTGTGTTGAAGCATAGAAGTGGAAAATCTAACAGGGTTGCAGATGCACTAAGTAGGAGACAGTCATTGCTTACAGTAATGTAGGTTGAAGTAGTTGGGTTTGATGAACTCAAGAATTTGTACCCCGAGGATCCTGATTTTGTTGAAGCATGGAAAGCTTGTAAAGAACTTGTTGCTGTAGATAGAACCAAGTAGTTAGACTATTTGATTCAGGATGGCATGTTGTTCAAGGGTAGTCAATTGTGCATTCCAAGGAGTTCCATGAGGGAAAATCTGATTAAGGAGAAACATAGTGGAGGGATGGCAAGATAGTTTGGTCGAGATAAGACCATTGCCATTCTTAGAGAATGTTATTTTTGGCCTCAAATTTCACAGGATGTGAAGAAGTTTGTACAGAGTTGCCAAGTTTGTCAAGTTGCCAAGGGGTTTAGTCACAATACTAGCCTATATCAGCCATTGGCTATTCCATCAAAGCCATGGGAGGACATAAGTATGGATTTTGTTCTTGGATTGCCGAGGACAGAAAGGGGTAATGACTCAGTATTTGTGGTAGTTGATAGGTTCTCCAAAATGGCACATTTCATTCCATGCCACAAAACTCATGATGCTGTCCATATTGCAGACTTGTTTTTCAAAGAGGTGGTAAGACTACATGGTCTTCCAAGGAGTATAGTTTCTGACAGAGATACTAAATTTTTGGGATATTTCTGGAGGACATTGTGAAAAAAGTTGAGAACAGACTTGAAATTCAGTTCCATGCATCACCCACAGACTAATGGCCAAACAGAAGTCTAGGAAATTTGTTGAGATGTTTAGTTGGGGATAAGCCCAAGGGATGGGATTTGATTCTACCACAAGCAGAGTTTGCTTACAATAACTCTATAAATAGGAGTATTGGAAAATCACCATTCCAAATTGTATATGGGAATAGCCCAAGGACTGCACCAGAATTGAGGAAGATAGAACAAGGGGAGAGGACAAGTGCTGAAGCTGAGGAATTTGCTAAACATATCAAGCGTCTACATGAGGAGGTTCAAGCACACATTACCAAGATTAATCAAGAGTATAAAGCTATGGCTGATCAAAGGAGAAGACATAAGGAATTCCAAGTAGGGGATCTAGTCATGGTGCACTTATGAAAAGAAAGATTTCCAGCCGGTACTTACAACAAGCTGAAAATGAAGAAATTTGGCCCCTGCAAAATTTTGAAGAAACATGACTCAGGAAATGCATATGAAGTGGAGCTGCCAGATGGTATTCACATTTCTCCCATTTTCAACATTGCAGATTTAACAGAGTATCATGATGATGGTGCAGATGATGAGCTGGTGTTAGAGCCGTGTCCAATTCCTGCTTCTAAGAAGGAGGAGATAGAAGACATTCTAGATCATCGTGTGGGTAGGAGTACCAGAAATAGGTAGTATGAAGAGTATTTGGTCAAATGGAAAGGACGATCGATCGAGGACTCAACTTGGATTTTAGCAGCTGAGGTTTCCCATTTGGGATTTCCTCTACCATCCATAAAGTGACAGGGTCACTTTTCAATCTACCCTAGGTGTTTGATGCAGGAGCATCTAGAGGTATAAGGGCAATCTTGTGTCACCCAAAAAAATGTACTTAGACTTAGTTTCTGTTTCATGTCTTTTCATTTTTGGATACCCATTTGGGTCAAATAAAGGTTCCAACTCTCACAGTTCAACTATCAGTGTGCTAGAAAATCTTGAAAAAATAGGAGCATGCAATTTAGCCATCATTTTGGTGACCTAGAAGGTGTGAATTGGCCAGATGAATGTAATTGTGATTTAGAGCATTCCAGAAAAAGAATCAAGTCAAAAGGCCCCACGGTTTGAAAGTTATTGCAGTTTCTTGAGTTTTGGAGACCTCCTAAGAATGCTTCAAATTTAGGTTAGGGGCATTAAATGACCTCAAAAAGGGACAAAAAATGGGGGACAAGCGAATCTGGTCCATAAGGCTATAGAGCGCTTCGAGAGCTTTCTGAAAATGTAAACGGTTCGTCAATCGGAGCTACGACTCAAAAGTTATGCCTACCGAAAGTTTGATTACCGTTTCTAGATTCTTCTAGATTTGCACCGACTTCTAACTCAGCTTCTGGAACCTTCTATTTGGTCGGTGGATGCCTACTAGCACTTTCTAGAATGTACTCCTAGTCCTTAACCCTCTAGGGTCTATTTAAGGAGATTTTTGGCATTGTAAAAGGCAGTTCGGAGTGGAGTTTGAGAGGAGGTACTGAAAGGAGAAATTATCTCCAGATTTATGCTATTGTAAGCCCTTAGGGCATGTTTTGAAGTTTATTTTCTCTGTACTGTTTGTACTAGCTTATTTTCTCAGTTAATATAATTTTCCCTTTTCTGTTGGGTCCATTCTGTTCTTGGGTTGTGTCCCCATCAAAAGAAAAGTTGATGAAGGAGCTGACTGTTGATTGAAAATTATAAAAGGATTCAATGATGGAGCAAGTGAAGGAATCAAGTACGATCAAGCTAGAGAAGAAAATATGGCATATAGAATAGTTTTAAAGCTTAAGAGGATCTAATCATGTAGATGTAGTACAACTACATATATAATTTTATCTATTGTTTCTTACCATTATAATAGATAAATCCCTTAGCAAGGTGAATCCTAACATATTATTCTTTGTAAATACTCTAACAAGGTGACATTCAAATAAAATATTTTAAGACCTTTAACAAACTTCTATAGATAGGAAAAAAGATCCTAACAGATCTAAAGGTAAATCTCTAAACTGAGTAGCACCTAACAATGCTTTTATGACCCTTAACTTAACAAGCTCCTCATATCGTGTATTCCATAAGAGTACATTTTTTGTGACCATCATCTCACATTGTGGTTTTCATCCAAGCTAGGTTTCCACAAAATGAATTTGTTTTTTACTTTGTGTGGTTGATTTATTTGTGGTTACATGTTGTGAAAGTTTATTTACATTAGATGGTAATTGAATGTTTTGATGGTTAATGTTTGGAGAAGTGTAAATCCATGAATTTTTTGATTAATGATTCACTCTTCCCCTCTCAATAAGAAATCTTATATTAAGACAAGGTACATCATAGACATTTCACTATTATGAGAAAGAAATTAATTACCACAGAGTGATCACCATCGATTTTTATATATTCTTTTGTCGAAAGATCAAAATATATTGATAGATTTTTGGGGATAAGTAAAGAATGAAAGGTGGGAAATAATTCTCAATGACCTTAATGACCTAAAAATTAAGATATGAGGGAAATTATGGGTGAGTAACATGTTAGCAATTTTAAGAGAAATTGTGAATCATTTGTGAGAAAAATATAAAGCTAATTTACTTTAACAAATTAAAGATGTTAAAGATAAATAATAATACAAGGTCCAAAATAAATAAGACATAATACCATATATGTTATTGATGAAATTTTTGAGGGAAAACCCTATGGCTCAAACCCACAAGATGAATGTACTATGCCAAAATTAATATCTGATTAAGAGCAAAATAGAGAACAAAAGTTTTCACTTGCACCTATAAGCTTACAAATTAGTCTATAAGATCATTTCCAAGAGCTTAGTGCTAATAATACAATCATATGCCTAGCACTTAGTTTGGTTCACCGATCTAATATTGATTATAATTTAGTAAACACATTATCCATTGCAACCGAGCTAACAAGTACCATCTTTAATGCCAATGAAGTTCCACTGAAGCACACATAATATGTATTCACCTTCCTTCACACATATCTTACATCCACACACAATTTCTACCCTCTTATCACCCTTCTTAGTTACCTTGCATAGTTACAAAACGATCTCTAATTTATACATGTTATAAATATCAAACATCAACAAGGTTGACCAAGAACCATTACAATAAAAAGATACAAACCATATTATCAACCACCAATGCAACCAAAACCAAATCATATTAGACTCACATAAGACCCAAATCATCAACCAAAAAAACCCAATAACATCACTAAAGAAGCATCAAGATTCAACACATGTTACTTCATCAAGCCAGTTAGAACCTAAATGAAGAAACACTAACAAACCACCAAATTGAACTAATCTATCTAATTGATGTTAACTATCATCATGATTACCACACAATCCAATAACACAACAAGAAACATACATTCTATCATTAACCTTTGCATCATCACCAACTCAAACTCCAAACTCAGCTTCAGTATAGATATAAAAGAACACTGAAACATTGATCTTAGTCATAATTTTTTTTTTGATACTTTGAATCATGAAAAATAATAGCTGAGGCCACAAATTATATGTCCTAATACAAATACTAGGTTTGCAACCTCTAAAACATCAAATCTGATTCATATCAAAGCAATTACTCAACCATTAAACACAGGAACACTAAAACACCAATAGTCATTAAATCAATCATATGAACCTTTATAATTTGACAATATCAACTACATATATATCCAAAAATTCAATAAATATCTCTACTTTATATATCATTTGAACATAATAATTCATCAAAACTGTAACAAAAGAGTATATTATCTGTAACAACATTAGCATGCTAACATGAATGATAAAACACAAATGTGAGCATAACTCAACAATCTCTGAATTGTCAACAAAATATCTAACAATATCTCCCTTTGGAATTAATGATAATGTATACAATAAAAATAAATAAATGTACAAAGTCATAATATATCAATTTGATTACTCTAGATATCTCTTTCTCGTATCTTTAGATGAATATGTTATTTTTGTACCTATCTCCCCCCCTTTGACATCAATGAAAAATGACCAAATTAGTCATCAAAGCTTTGAAATCACTTAAAAGGTTGAATGAAAATCTATGGTACTAAACCAAACAAGAGTACTCCCCATAAGGAAAATAGTCCTATGCACATCAATCCAAAGAAATAATATTCTGATAATGCACTAGATTGATTCTAGCCCAAAAATCTTAGTTCTAATTATGAGGGGCTATAACCCTAATCTTATCTCTTAGATACTCAAATGTATCCTTAGACAAAGGCTTACTAAAGATATTTGGAACATTTTCCTTTTTTGGTACATACTCCAATCTTACCTCCTTTTTATCGACCTTAGCTTTCACAAAATCATACTTAATAGAAATATACTTTGTCCTCAAATATCACAAAGGATTACTTGAATTATTTATAGCACTAGAGTTATCACAATGAATTACAATAGGCTCATCAATGTTTATCCTCAAATCATTCAAAATTTTCTTCATCCAAACAACTTGAGTGCAATTTTTAGCAACAAGAACATATTAATCTTTATTCATCTTCAATAGTAGACTAAGAAACACATTCTTGTTTCTTATTCGTCTAAGAGATTAGTCTCTTGACCCAAAAAATTGCACCACCACCAATACAATTTCTATCATCCACATTACCCGACCAATCAATATTTGTATATGCACAAAGTTTGAACTCTTTATCCTTATTGAACAAAAATCAATAATTAACTTTTCCATTCAAATATCTATATGTCCTTTTAATAGAAACAACATATGGTTCCGTTATATATTTTTTAAATACTTATAAATAACATTCATAATACTAGGTCTATTCCAAGTCAAATAAAGAAATCCATTGATCAGTGGTTTATATCTAGTTTGATTTGTACTAAGAGATTTATCATATATAGTTAGTTTACAACCAATAATCATAAGAGAACCAATTGATTTTGAATCTTTCATACCAAATTTGTTCAAAAAATTTCTAACATACTTAGACTATGTAATAAACATTCTTGACCCAACCAAGAAATTTTCAATCCAAGATATAATTTTATCTCACCTATCATAAATATCTCAAATCCCTTTTGCATCTCATTAGGAAAAATATTTACTTAAATCATCACCAGTACAAAAATTAATATCATGAACAAAAACTTAAAGAATCAAGATATTATTTTTGATTAAGTGAAAAATAGTTTTTGAATAGACCCTGAAACTCTTTACATTGTAGAAGAGAAACACAAAGCATTAAAGCCCCACATAGAAAAAACTAGGAACAAAAACCAAAAAGTTGATAAGAAGAAAAAAGAAAGATAGAAAATGGATAAAAAATGACACAAAGACAACATACATAATTAAAAAAAAAATATAGAATACCCACCAGGAAAGACATAGGACAAATTATTGAGAAGCTTAGAAGCTTCCAACTTGAGAAGATCCTTTCTATTTGAAACTTTCTTAATATCTTTAATATCCTTATTAATATGTTGCATTATCTTTCTTGTACTTATTTTTTTTCTCTTTCCCAAACCATTAGGTACATCCTCAAGGTCCTTGTTGTGAACCACCTTCAAAAATGCTTTCTCCTAGTTGGTGTTCTTAAGACTTGCAATTAGGATCCTTATGTGTAGTAGAAGTCTTCCAAATCTTATAGCTCTACACACTTATTATATTGAGAGTAGTTTTCACCCCATTAGTCTTCTTCTCAAGACATGAGATCCTAGTCTCCACCTCCTCAAACCTTGAAGAATATGCCCTAGATAAGGCTTTACTATCACTAATAGACTTGAAAATATATTTCAAGGCACCAAAGTAGTTGTCTTTTCCCAAACCAATAGATTCCAAACAATCCAACTTACTAGCAAGGGATCTTTACTTACATTTTATATTTTTGACCTCATGATAAACCCAATTCACCATTCTACAAATGTCCATCACACCATCCCTAGCCTTCATCAAATTATCACTATTAGGCTCATCATCCTAGCCTTCTATATCACTGAGGATAACACCCTCTCTAAAGTTATCCTGAGCCAAAGGGCTACCCTCCACCAAGTCCTTCAACCCATCAACAAAATTCCTCCCATAAAATTGAGTCGTAATCTTAAGAATAGTGTTAGGAGCATAGGGAGGGAAAGGTCAAGAACATTCTTAAGATTCAAATTCGTAAGGCTCAGATGATATTTCTTGGGGGGCCACCACCATTTCCTTTAGAAAAAGAAGTGGAACCCTCAAATTTCTTTCTTAGAGGAGAAGACCTTATTTCCATTTCAAATCCAACATATATTTCATTACTCCCATCATTATCCTCACTTCCCATAAATTTTCCTCCATTTTTCTATGAGTACTTTTCTTGGGAGTATCCTTCCCCTTCTTCTTCTTCTTACCCAATCCATACTGAATACCTTTCCTCTTGCCAAAATTTTTCTCAAGGGTCTCAATATTCATCTGCTCACCCTCTTTAGTGTTAGGCTTCTTATCAACTTTGAAGTCATCAGAATCAATAGATTCCTCATCCAAATAAGAATTGTCAAAAATAGAATGCCCAATAGTATTACATTTAAAATAATCAATATTATCATTGTAGCACTATTTATACTTGAATTCATAAAATATGTATAGGTAGTAGGGAAGGGAAGCCTTCTCACCACGGTGAAAGTTCTTCAACAAGATGACATGGTAGTCAAAGGCCCAAGAGTATCTACCATCTAGAGTAACATATTGCATAACTGAAAATAAGACCCTTATCCAAATCTTCTTGATAACCTTGGGAGAATAGTAGGTCTTACAATGTTTTTGACTAGTTTATCTTTCTCCCTCTACTTCTTAGGGAATTTATTAATGGCATCATCATTAAGATTCTAGTCCTTATAAAATTTCCTTTCCATAATAGGCATCTCAATTGTTGGAAATACAATAGAGAAAGTAAACTCTAAGAGGGGTGGGTGGGGGGTGGGGGGGGGGGGGGGGGTTTGTGTGGGGGTGAATTAGTCCTTCACAAATTTAACCATAAATTCATTCACCACACATCCATCTCACAATTTGTATGTAAATTGAAATAACTAGCTAAGCATATTCATCCATAGAATGGAAAAAAATAACATTCAACACATGTATGACATAAGATATTTGGTTACCTAAAAACCATTCAATGAGAAGGTAAAACTAGGGTGGGGATGACACCCACAAATCTCCACTACTACAGTAATAAAATGTATCCAGTGAAGGCTACAATGTTTAATCATAAACTATGATCTACCCTATGAAAGGTCTTCCCTATTAAAGCCTTACAAGATTGTTAGATCTTACCTTATTAAATGATTTCAAAACATTACTAGAAATGTGCTTGATTAAAGGACTTTAACTTAAAATGAAGTAAGAACCCTATTAAAGGATTTACAACAATCTTTTAGGACTACTCCGTTAAGAGATTTAACTGATTCACCTACTAGAATGTCTTAGCAATGATCCTTCAGTTTGCACACTATTGCTAGATAACAAATAACCTCTTTACTAATGTGTGCTTGATCCTCTCTAATCAAATGTATCACTTCTATCCTCTAAGTCCTTTCCTCTATTTCCCTCTAACTAATTCTTCAATGTATCTCAATTCACAAGTCCTTAGCCACCATGAAAGCTTTGTTTTTGCATGCAAACTTCTCTCTTCTCGCATTCCACTCTTTCATATTTTAGGGTTTGTCCTCAAGAAGACCTAGGTGACTTAGGGTTAGGTATGAATCAATAATTTTGATTCACCCATTTTTCCACTTAAAACATCCCTTCAATTGATTGTTTGCATGTACTTCATAGGGATCTGCAATATATATTCCTCCTTGTCATCTTATAATAGCAAAACAATCCTTAAGTCATCTAAAAAATGGTTTACATAGAAGTTCGTGTCATTAAAAATAATTATGTCCAAAACTATCTACTTGGCACTTGAAGTATCTAATGCTCAACATCCACTGTATCTTTAATGCTATAACTCAGCCTTTGAATGACTCGACATCCATTGATCACTCGACATTGGAATGACTTTGCATACACTGTCTACTTGGAACTTGAGTGACTTGACACTTACTAGTTACTCAACACATACTATATATTTGACAACTTACACTCTGCATATACTACTTGTTCAGCATGAACTAAGAAAATAATTTAAGTGTGTTGTCACTCATATGTCAAAACCAATCTAAGATTAACAATCTCCCCCTTTGACATGAGTGGAAAAAAAAATTGGTCATGCATGAATATCATTATCTCTTGACCATAAATTAGATAATCTCCATCCTTTACTCAGCTTATATACACAATTTCAAAATTTTGCAAAATAGTTATGACTTATTAGTCATACCTCAAAATTCTACAACTCCCCTTGAGTTGATTGTTCTGTTCTAATTCTAAAAATGAATACTCCTACTGAGTAGATCTGCTATATTGGCTCTATTTCTATTTGGTATATTTGGTCTCTTATTCTCTCCTTTCATGCATTGTCCCCCTTTCTTCATTCTCTCCCCTTTTATTCATTCTCCCCCTTTTGACACTTATGTCATGGGTTGTACACAAATTGTGTGTTTTTCCAAGAAATATTTATGGACTTCCATAATTATTTTCAGTTATGCATCCCAATTATCACATGCTACCTTTAGAAATTTTATCTATATGTCTGACTCAGAAGCAAGGGTGAATAAGCCTTAATGTGGAGAAAGATGGGGATCTTTCTTCAACAATGTCTCTGCATAGGCTAGTTCCTTGTGTGACACCTCCATGTGGGGGCTTAACATGGACTAGATGTTGATTAGTGTAGCCCTAATATTTGCATCTTGAGCATGTAAAGCTACTAACTGACCTTGTGCTAATAATAAATTTCTAAAGTGAGATTGAATTTGACCAGGAGATTGTTGTATAATATTGTTTGTTTTCTTCAAGTCTCACTCCAGATGGTCAATATGTCTCTGCACTTCTTGTGTAAATAGTGGAACATCACACAACTTGGTGTAAAGAGAGAAAATGTTCTCCAACATCTTCTTTAAACCCTCAATATTGGTTGTTAAATCAACCTAGTGTAGTGCAATGGCACTAGATATTTGTTCATCCACTTTGGTTTGAAATTTCTTCTCCAACCATTCTAGTAATTTGACATTGGAATATAGGTCTTCATCATTAATTTTCTTTACAATATTTTCCAACTGTTTAATGATTGGCTTGGATTCATTAGGTGTAGGTAGGCTGAATGCATCAAGAAGGACATCCTTGATGTCATGAAGTGCTTGTTTCTACCTATGCTCCCTTCTAGGCAGTTCTTGGTGTTTCTTCCTTGCTAGAGCATCCTTCAATATGCTCATTTTCTTTATTTTGATTGTTGTAAGACCATACTTTGGCAACTCAATCACCTCATCTAAGTTGATGTCACTATAGGATGTTAATTCTTCAACCTTAGATGTGCTAGGACTTGGCATTAATGCTTGAAATGGGGTAGCTTATGTACTCAACCTATGAAGTGCTTAACTAGGAGTAGGAGTAGTAGTGTCTGGTAAGGTAACCAACATTTGTATTGCTATTACTTCCTCTAGCTTCATAATCAAGATTGAATCTTCAGTCCTATCCTTCTCCTTTTCCTTGATTTCTTATCCACCTTGTGTTTGTGGTGTAGGTGCAGGACTGGCTTCCTGACCTATTTGGATTGTTGTCCTTTCTTTCTCATTATTGTAGTTACTGGTACTAAAACCTTTTGTACTTTAGTGTTGACATGTGAAGGCATTGTGTCCTTCTTTTGATATACTACAATAGAAATTGTAGGTTGCACCTCTATAGATTGAGAGGGATCAATAGATAATGCTTGTGTTTTCTCCTCTGTAGATGCCAATTCTGCCTTCTCAATCTCATCCACACTCACCAACACCGGATGATTGCATAGTTGTGCCTTGGTGGTGGAATCAGTCGGTATCTTTTGCATATCCTCCTCTATTAGAGGATTGATGTTCTGAATGGTAGTGTCAGACACATCCTTAACCTTTACTATATCTGCTTGTGGACTGACACTCGACATGTATACTTTTGGTACACTTTGGTCTTGTCATTGCCCTTCCTGAAATGTTGCCTCTGTAGTGCCTTCTCCATGTACTTCCTTTATAGATTCATCATTAGTTACTTCAATTATATCTTGTTTTTTTTTTTTTTTTTCCTTGACCTACTTCCTTAGGTGCTTGCTCAATAGCCTATTGTGTTGTCAGCCCATAGATCACCTCCCATGTTTGAGTGCTTTGCTAAACAACAACTTCTATCTTGTTCTGTAAAATGTTAAAAGCTCAATACTTTGGAGAAAATCTTCCCTTGTTAATATCCTTTGTCATCTCATATTTTTCCAAATCTAGCATCACATTTTCAAGTGTAGTCTCTTTATTGTTTATCTTTATTGTGAGACTATATTTCCATCTTTTCTCAACTCAATCATCTAGGCTCTTGGGTAAGGAGTTGGAAATCTCAATTGGAGTCTTCTTGAAAGTTTCTGTCATGACATAAATAGAATCTTCTACTTTATCCAGATCTAACTTCCCAAGTTTATCAACATGTGTAAATCTACTTAAATCAACATTATTCTTGATATTTGCACAAGTTGTCCAAATTAGAAGAGGGACTATGACTTACCACTTTGAATTGGTTGTTATCATCTAATTCAATCCTCTCCTATCTGATTTAGCTAGGGCAATACACTTCCTTCTTTTCTTCTTCTCAGGTTCATCTTCTTTTGTAGTTGCACTAGCTCTCTTGCCTTTAGGCTTCTAAACTTCCTGAGACTTTTTGGTAGTAGCTCTTGTGCTAGCTCTGGTAATAGGAACAATAGGCTTTTTTTGTGAAGGTTTTATAACCTTTTTAAGTTTTCTTGTTGCAGGCTTCTTTTCTTTCCTCTTCTTCTCTTCTATGGAAATGAGTGCTTCATTGGCTTCTTCTCCCTCAACA
The DNA here is from genome assembly GCA_028749045.1 of Cupressus sempervirens. NCBI lineage: Eukaryota > Viridiplantae > Streptophyta > Pinopsida > Cupressales > Cupressaceae > Cupressus > Cupressus sempervirens. The sequence goes on from CM053791.1 coordinate 557,543,648, forward strand.
CCTTCATCAATTTCTTCTTCTTCTTCTTCTCCTTGGTCCTCACCTGACCCTATGTGAGAGAAAGTGGTGCTTGGGCATGTGCATCTTCATCTTCTTCTGCCCCTTCACCAAATTGTTCCTTGAGTTTCTTCACAATCTTATTCTTCTTCCCCATCAGAGAAGTTATCTTCTAATCCATTGTTATCTTTGACTTTGCTACATCATAGTTTCCAAAAGCAGTAGCCTCCTTAACTACTTCCTTTGTTAGTAAAGAAGTGATAGGTCATACCATTGCCTTATGAGATTAATGATGAACCTTATTATGGTCTCATCATTTTTCACCTTTCTTCCACCAATTCTCATATTGCCCTCCTTATAATCCTTCTTTTCATTATGGTGGGATTACGACCATACAATCACTTCATGAAAGGAGTCATCTTACTATTTTCTAGAATCTCCCACACCTTGAACTTGTACCAATAATCACCATAGAATAAGGGCTCTCTCTACTTCTTATTACCCCCCATACCTTCCCTATATTTAAAAAGTCCAAGTCTAAAGGAAATAGACTTCTTTGAGCCTTGAACAAGGTGCAATTAATAAAAGCCTAAGGAAAAATATACCAAGAAAGTGTGAAAGGATCATATCATCATAAGTGGTCATCTATATGTCAAAAGAACAACTCCCTTTACCATTAATAATTACTCTACTCATTGAAATTCAAATTTTAAAAGATGCAATTAGGCTAAAAGATAAAGATATTACTATCGATCATTTTCAAATATAAATTATTGTAAGTAGTTCATGTTACTAAATTTTCACTCATGTTAAAATTTAATTTGAGCATTTCAAAAGGTTCACCTAAGATGTGCATCCCTTTATATGTACATTTAGTTAATACTTATTGAATATCATTTCATTATAAATAGAAATCAAAGTCAATATATCCTTTGTATTAATCATTAAATGATCTGTACAATTGTTTATACAAGTGAAACAAATGAAAATGATTTGTTGAATGTAAATATACCTCCCACACAATGTAAATATACAAGTGAAACAAATGAAAATAATTTGTTGAATGTAAATATACCTCCCACACAATGATGTGAGATTAACCTCTACTGACAATACTACTTATTCTATACAAATGAAAAAAAAACATGAAAGGAAAATATAATAAATATGCAAAGGCTCAAAGGGAACTAGTCATTGCATATAATGATTGGGTTGTGTTGTCCTAGTTGTGTCATCTTGTTAGCTACCTTGAGTCATGCATCAAATTCTATTCATGTTTTTATGTTGGGAACATAAAGGAAATTAGTTAGATCTAATATATCTCAATGTTGGTACCTCATCTAATGCATATGCATCCTACTAGATAACTGTCATGTTGTACATTTGCATAGAACTAGGGGAAACACCAACAATAGGTCAAGAAACAATTTGTCAAATTAGAAACTACATGAAGATAATTTGCAAAGTATTAATTGAATGATAGCATTAAGGAACATTTACACTACATGAAACCTTTTATTCATATTACCATATTATCATGAGCATCAAAGCATCACTCGTAATAATGAAGCAATAAAGAGACAAATATCAATATTGTTTGCAGCCTTTTGTTTCAAGTTGTCATAGTAAATAGAGGATTAAGTACATGAAGAAGGTACAATGGCTAGGTATGAACTATTAGAGATTAATCAAAATGATGTTGAAATAGTAAAATGAACAACACTTTATGAGTAGATAGAGTTTAGAATTTTCCATGTATGAAGAATGAGGACATTTAAAAAAAAGTTCCAAATGACCAAAACACAAGATGTGGCATTGTCTTGCAAGAGCTTTCACCATTATTTAGAAACAATAGATACTCATGCCGATCTACTTCCTTAATAATATTCCTCAATGAAAAGAAGTACTTTAGCACCAAATTTTAGTTCTCTTTAAGTGTTTACTACAAATAGATGTAAGAAGAAAGGGCACAAAATGCAATAGGGGAAATCATCATATTGTTGATGGATGAAATAAATGCTCACAAATTTTAATCAGTAATAAATTGGAAATATCATGATAAGTATGCTAGTATATACAAATATCTTGGAAAAAGAGGATGTTAAGTCCTACAAGGAAAAATATGAGGATAAAACAAAGCAACAAAATATCAAGGAAGAGTGCATGAAAATAGGGAGATACTAGTAGAGGTCTCAACAAATGCAAGATGTAAATAGAGCATGCTATAGAGAAGCCACTACAATAGTGAGAAAAATAACATATGTCATGAGCAAGTTGTCAAATGGAGGAATCCCAGTCACTTTTGTAGATAAATAACATTGATATATTGATGTAAAATGAATGCATTGAAATCAAATGGAGGTTTTATCTATTGTTGTGAGAGGTTATCGGAAAATATATAACAATAGAAGAGAAATGATGACTAAAGCATCTAGATACATTTCTAAGATAGTAATTATTATAAAGTTTGAGACTAGTAATAAGAGCAAGGGAGGTGTTGTGTGTTACAAGTGGGGTGTGCAGAAGTGACATGGACAAAAAAATCAAGAAAAACTATAATATTGCAAGATATGTGTGATAGTAATGTTGGAATGAGTATATGGGAAAAAATATACTGAGAAGGGGTGGGGGGTGAATCAAGATCTTAAACTTATTGACTTCAAAACCAAATTCATAAATCCACACCTAATTCATCTCATATAATAGATCTACCATTAAAACTATAATGATGAAACATGAATGAAATATATCACATCCATAAAATATCTCAACACAGAACATGATGATTTGGTTACCCAGAAACACTTCAAGATGAAGGTAAAAATGAGGTGGGGATGAAACCCACAAATCTTCACTATTGCAACAATAAAGTAAATCTATTAGGGTTTTAATGTTTGATCATAATTTATGATCTACCCTATGAGGGATCTTCCCTATTAAAAGCTTTAGAGACTATTAGGTGTCACCTTGTTAAAGGATTTTACACTCACAATGAAGTATATACTATGTTAGGAGGTTTACATAGGTCTATTAAGACCACTTTGTTAAGAGATTTACCCTATCTCAATTAATAATAACTAATTCAATACTTGACCCTCAATTTTCTCTATAAGCCGATCTTGGGTCTCCTCTTTGCTATATCTCCAATTTGAACTCCTAATTTGATAACTCTATTTAATCCTTCACTACTCTGATTTCTCTCTATCTGATCTATCTTTGAACTTAGTCTTCTCTCCTTCACATACACATAAGAATACTTTGCTTCTCTTCTCCTCACTCACACATGATTCTAGGATTAGAATCCTCCTTAAATAGATATCTTGTGAAGGTTCTAGATCTTGATCGACAATTTACACTTCATCATCTTTTGTTGTTTCTATCCCGTTTTCTGATTGGTTGGTTGAATTTCACACCTTGGGATCATTATCTTCTAAAATGATGTATGATGATTTTCTTACCAGGCTCTACAAATATTAAATATCATATAAAAGCTCGTGAAAATGGTTTACATATGTGTTTGTGCCATTACAAACTTATATGTCAAAACTGAATTGCTTGACACTTGAATGCTCTAATGCTCAGTCATGTAGACTTCTTACGTTGTGACTCGACTTCTATATACCTACTTTTTTAGTAATCAATGACTTTCCAACGTGCACCGTCTCAACTATACTGCTCAATGCGTACATATGCTCGATAACTACTTGATGCAGGAGCATCTTGGGTGTAAGAGCAATCTTACATCACCCAAAAATATTTTATTTTTAGTCTTTTCTATTTTAATAAAGACTAGTAGATAGGGTGGTTATTATTTATGAGAACTTGCTATTTTTAGTAAATTTTTCATATGAGCTTGGAATGTTCTCATTTTCTACAATAAGGTTCATTTTAGAGTTATAAGCCTACCATAAAAATTTCATTGCTCAAGCTTAAGTATTAGAGAAGTTATTGTAGATTTTCGATGGGAAAATTTGTAGGAAAATCTTTAGGTTCACCATTGGAGGCCTTAGAGTTCCTAGATGAGGTTTGAAAACTTGAGAGAAGGGCACTTGTGCCATTTTGAGCTTGCAGATCAGGAGCTGACATTTCTAAAAAGTATAGCCAATCAGAGCAACAATTTGAGAGTTATGACTTTCCAAAGTTGGGCTACCCAAAATATCTAAAATAATTGTCAAAGATGTATTTAGCCAACTCTATATGTATTGTTAGGGTTTTTTGGCCCAAGGTGTTAAGTTTCAATGTCTAGAACCTTCTCAAGTGGCATAAAATTTCCTATTTAAGAAAGGCCCGAACATTGTCTAGAACAACAATTGGTGGTAGTTTGCAGCTTAGTCTTGCAGATTACTGTAATAAAGGTGCCCATGTGGGTTAGCATATTGTACTTGTGAATTTTGTAATTCTGCATTTGCGACACAAATAAGAAGTCCATATTTTGTTCTTGCATTTGTTATTATTTCTTTGTTTTTGTTATGTGTTTATGGTATTAAGGGGAGCACCCTTCATCACTATTGAATACTCGACAATCACTATCTTGCTCAGTATAAAATTTATATGATCAACCTTTACCAGATAACTCAGTCATAGTAATGACCTTGTAATCTTGCCTATTAAATGACTAAGTGTTTGGACAGTAATCAACAACGTAGGCTTAGAGATCGACACTCTCCCCCTTTGATATTACTAGAAAAAACATTTTGTCATGAATAAAATAATCATTTCTTTCAAAATGAGTACTCCCCCTAAGACCATAGTTTGACCCTATAAAATCTAATATCTAATATCTAATCTTTGGTCTAGGCATTGTTTCTCCTTGTCTTATTCCTTTATGTCCTCTTTCTTATTCTTTCTTGTTCTATCCTACTTATTTTTGTCATTGATGGAACTTGGGGCTGTTGGGTCTAATTGATACTTATCAAAGAATTGTTGATGACTTGCCAAAATATGAGCACAATCTTTATTCCATCTCTCCTTAGGTTGATCCAAAATTTGAAACTGAATCTCTATCTCGACAGCTAGATCAATGAATCCCGCAATATGAGAAAAATGGTATCTTTCTTCATAATGTCTTTGGCAATAGAGACCACCTTCTTAATAATCTCTATTTGTGCCATTAACCGTAGTTGAATCAATGTCAACTTATGCTGGATCTTTGTATCTTTATTCATGAGATCAGCTAACATTTTTTGACTAAATGTTAATTCATTACAAGAGGATGAGCTTGAACTTGCATTCTTTCCCAATATAATTACATTTTCTCTTATGTCTGCATGCAACAACTCTAGTGAACATGTAGTATCTTCTATAAAGAAATCAATATCACACAATTTTATATATAATGAATTAATGATTTGCAAAATTGTTTCCAATTATGTGACAGATGTAGAAAGCTCAGCTTTTCTATGTACAAGTTCCTATGAGACTTTCTCTAGCACTTTATGCTCCATTTTGTGTTTAGACCATTGTAATAATTTTTCATTGGTGTCTATGTCTTCTACCTGAATCTTGTCTACTAAATATACTAGCTAATCCAAAATTGTATTCTTATTATTCAAATCTTTGATTCTAAATGCATCTACAAAAATGTCTTTGACAGTATGTAATACCTACCTTCTCTTCTACTCTCTCTCAATTATTCTTGTTTTTCCTTACACCTCAACAAGGTTTGTAGCTCTTGCATTTTCTCTAGTGTAAGATTTATTCAAATCATACATAGGTAATGTGATTACCTCATCAAAGCTTACTAAATCATCATCCTCACCTGAATGAGTCACATCTTGAGATCATGAAGGTGCATCACTTGGTAGTGATAATTATAGTTGTTTCCCCTTTCCACTTGATCTCGATCTTAGCTACTACACTTATATAGAAATCACCTATTGCATAGGTTTCACAGTTGTTTTTTGTAGCCTTTGCACTTGAAAATTGAATAAGAGCTTGATTAGCCTCTTTCTCTTTCTATTTTACTTCTTCTATTGATTCAATACATGTGGCTTTTTCAAAATTTACCTCCTTTTGCAAAATAGACATACAAGTCAATGGTATATATACAATTAAAGCCTTACCAAATTTCTCGACACTTGTATCCTTTATAGCTGATGCCACATCAATATCATCAATCTTCTTATTTTCAAGCTTTGGATAATCTATAATCTGTAACAAAATTGGGTTAGTATAGAGTTCGCTTGAATCTTTCATTAAGCCTTGAATTTCCTCTTCTATTAGTATATTTAGATTAGGTGGAGGGGTGTCAGTTTTATCTTCTATTGTGATTGTCTCTTTCTGTTCACATTGACTAACAAGATGCTAGAAAGTTTTAGATTCAAAGATACCAATTATGCCAAAAATACTAAATCAATCAAAAGAAAACATGAATTACTAACATAAGATAAAAAATGAGGTAAGAGTTGAATATTTTTATTGCTAAAACTAGTGTGTGAAAGAAATATGTGTAAACATCAACCATATTACAACCCAACATTAGAAGTACTAAAAGTAAAGTTATCCATCTAGTTAAGTGAAATTGGGGTATGAGTATATATGCAAAAGAATGGATAGTAATTTATGTCTTCAAATGAGATAAATTCATGAAGATGATCAAAACATGGTAATACAATATGATTTCCCAACCGAATCATCATGATGACTATGTTAGATGCATCCAATGATCATAATGGTGTCATTTAAAAATATAAAAGTGGTATAAAAAAGAATAAATAAGTTTTATATCGTTATGAGAACAATATCAGAATATAGCAACCTTGTAATGTCCAAGGTTAAAGATGTTTTAAGCTATAGGTTAAAAGTTGAAGGTAACAAGTTCATCAAGGGAGACAATGTGAAAATTAAAGTCATTCAAATAAAGAGTTTTCAAAGCCAATATATTTTTTCATTCAACACAGAGAACATAAAGAAAATATGAGACCTACAAAAGGAGTTTTTGTTCAAGGAAGTCTTCTATTACAAGATCTATAGAAGGAATTCTAAAATCCCTTGATGACAACTTACTCACTACATAATATAAAAGAGAGAAGCTAAATTTATATGAAGAAACTAAAAAGAAATTAGTAGACAAAATGACATACTTCAAGAAAGATCACTAAGCATTTAGAGGTCAAATCTTGAATCAGTAATGAAGTATGTCATCATAAAGACTATTTTCTACAAATCGACTAGAGAAAAAGAAAAAGAGAGAGATCTGCAAAAAAAATTCTTAGGAGAGAAGCTAATATGTTAACCTATCGTAGTTGAAGAACTCAAGATTTGTAAGCTATTAACAAATCGTGGTCACACCAAAATAAATTTTCAAATGTTATGCAAGACATGTTGATATTTATAGAAATAAAAATTCATTTAAAAGTATGTTTCATCTAATTTGTAATGCATAAATATGGGGAGCTCCTTATAAAATAAGCTTCAATAACTTTAGATTTAGTAAGTTTTTATCTTTGTTTTTTAGGCAATAGAGAGAATATAAAAAATGAAGCTCCTAGATGGTGGTCATCAAGCAAAAATGACTTTCAATCTATTTTTTTTCTAGAAACCCTAATGATAATAGTGAAAGGTCTCCAAAAGTTTCACTAAAAATGTCAAACGACAACTAATATTTAGGTTATCTTATTGGGAAAACTTCAATTTTTTGTTAATATGACTTTATAAGTACATGGTTGAGATAATTTCCTTACTACCTGTGATTAGAAGGTTTTTCTCCCTATAGGTGAATAATATGCAATACATGTTGGTATATGACTTACTATTTATTTATGTTAAATAATGAATCTTACATATTTTAATTAAAATTAACAACTAGATAATTTATAAATAAATTAGTTAATTTTGAACCATTAAATGCAACTTTTACTTGGTCATCCAAAGTTAAGTCTAACTCATTTGATTAACCTATGATTTAGGTAAAAGTGAAGTGGTGGCATGTTATTAATGACAAGTGGAGTTGTGTTAGGAAAGAGAAGAAGTGTTCATCTTTAAAGAGTCTTGAAGCAAAGGGAGATGTTTTCCCATTTTTCCATGTGTCGATAGTCCTGTTTGGACTAGTCTTTTAGTTGAAGATTTTGAGTCTTTTTGGAAGGGTTCATCAAATTTGTTTAACTTTTCATCATGTAGATATAATGGAGGGAAAATTTGACATTTATTGAGAACCTTTTGGAGCATCTAAAAGGCCTATATTTTGGGCTTTTAGTTTCTATTTGATCCAGGGGGTTCTACTTTTGGAGGTAGAAATTATGAGCAGTTGGAGAGATGATTTGATATAGTCATTCATTTGTACTTTTTCATTATTAAATTTTTTAGAGCCTTTGATATTTTATTATCATTGTACTTATTCATCTAAGAACTATGTTAGATTGAAGTATGTATTTTTAGGACTTTTGAGAGGAATGATAAAACATTTTAGGTTTATCTTGTGAGCTCTTTGCATGCACTTCAATGGTTGATATTAAATGTTTAGTGCATTTCATTTTCTAAAATCTTTAGCATTTTTATGTCTCATTCTACATCTTGGAGTTATTATGAGTTCTATTCATAGGTCATAAGTTGTGTAAATTTGTTTGGAAACATCAATTGTAATTCATATTGTTTGATGTTTCTCTTGCAAAACCTATTTATGAAATACTTTTATGAACGTGATATCCATCAAGATTGTGCTTGCTTGAGATAATTGTATATGCTCAAGTTGAGGAAATAAAATTTTAATCTTTAGTTAGTATTATTGGTGTATCACCTTGTTTGTTTGTGAAAGTTTAAGTTTCAAATTAGTATAGGTGATATACTAGTTAAAAATCCAAGAAAACAACCATGAATATGGAGGTTCAACCATTCAAATAGTTTACCCACAAGATCATGGTTATTCCTATGTTCTCTGAGAGTGCTAGGTATTTAGTTGCTTAGTTTTGGGTGCACTTTAGGAGTTAACATGCACATTTCATTCCCTGTAAGAAGACTAATGATGTTGTTCATGTGGAAAATTTATTTTTCAAAGAAGTGGTGAGATTACATGGTCTACCAAAGACAATAGTTTCAAATCAATAAACCAACTTTGTTGAGTATTTATGGTGCAAATTGTGGAAGAATTTAAAGACACATTTGAACTTGAGCTCATCACATCATCCATAGATAGATGGATAGATAGAGGTGGTGACTAGGAGTTTGGGGAATTTGCTAAGATTTTTGGTTGGAGATAAACCAATGGGATGGAATTTGATTTTACCACATGATGGACTACATTTTCACCATTCTAAAATTCTAAGAATCTACTGTGAAAATTTAGGTTAAATGGGTGAAATTAGGGTTTGCATTTTCTTGTTGCAGAGGCCTTGTTAGAAAAGCCCTAATTTCATGTCACTATATATTTTTCCTCATATTTTCCCCCTTTTTCATGTCTTAAGCCTTTTTTATTTCAGATGAATGTGCATGTCTTTTCTCACTTAAAGAAATATTATAATGTTAAGTGGTGAAGTCGCGACTCTAGCTTCATCACTACATCTCTAGCTTGCTAAGCCATACCTTTTTTAAAGTTTTGATGATGTGGCACAATTTTTTCCAAGGCTTCCATGAATTCTCCATGGTTAATTGTGAACTATGAGTTTGGCTAGTGAAAGTGTGACATAGTTAACTGAGCAATTTTTTCGACATCTCCATGGTTAACAAAGATGGTCTAGCTTAACCAATGATGATGTGAATGACCTTTTCACAGTATATCTCTAGTGTTATGATAGTCCCTAAGTATTCCACGTGGATAAATTTGAGATAGAACATTGTGATGTTGCAAGTATGATTAAGTAGTGAAGCAGAGATCCATGCTAGAGGAAATCATGATGCTTCTTCATGGATTAAATCTCTAAGAGTTGATGTTGCAAGGAGATGTGGAGATTCACCCTGATCATGAGTTCACATAGTTAAGAATATAGTTTAAGTAGAAAGTGGTGAAGTAGAAAAATTGTCTATATAATGCAAAAGCTTGGTTCATGCTAGATCTTGGGATCAAAGGTATAAATCTAATTAATAGTTGTGAAGGAGAGATGAAGTTGAGTTAGTCTTGTTTGCCACTACTTTGGGTGCCTGGAATGTGCGAAAAGAGAGTGGAGAAGTAGAAAACAACTAGGAATTGAATTGTAATGTCCCTTCATGGGTTGAGATCTCTAATGCTATCATTAAGTGGAGAACACGAGATCAACTGTGTTCACAGCTTCACATCATTAAGAACACAATTAAGATAAACAATCGAGAATTAGTGATAAGATTAATGTTAGGATTAACCATGGACAAAAATAAAAATTACATGAAAATATAAACTATATTAGGAAATAATAAATCACACAAAAGAGAACACGAGACACCAATATTTAACATGGTTCACCCAAACATTGGGCTACATCCACCAAACAACAAGTCCAATATTATTACAATCTAATGATTGCAACCTGATTACAATATGTAATACCATATAGCTCAATACTACCATAAGAAGCTATTTTTACATCACATATTATGAAAAGATACCTAACCCTAAGCCTTTTTAAACATGTATTTTTTGCCACATTAGGGTCACATCATGTTGGCCACAATCAAATCCCAAAGAATTATGAAGTATTTACAATACTTCCCTAATCAATCACCACAAACTAACAATCTTCCACTTGGGGACCGATTAGGCTCCACACTAGACAACAATCTCCCATTTGGAGACTGATCCTATAGCTATACTGCTACTCCATGAGGCTCTCACTGGATCAAACCACCTTGGACTTTGCTATTATTTTCTTCTATTTAGTCTAGAAGACCAACCAGAGCTAAAGAGGAGTTTAGCTTCTTCCTTGTCACTACCTTTGCAAACATATCTACTGGATTCTCATATGTATGTATCTTGTCTAGCTTTAACTATCCATCATCCAAAAAAAATCGAATGAAATGGTACCACAACTATATGTCTTTTTTCTTTGAATGAAAAGAAGAATTATTTGCAAGATGAATGGCACTTTGACTATCTATGAACAAATAATTATCTTGCTAAGGGTGTCCCAATTCTTCCAAGAAAAACTAAAGCCTTATCATCTCCTTGGCTACCTCTATAGTAGCAACATTATATGCAATTATAGTGTATAACATGTTCACCTTCTGTAATCGAGAAACCTGACTCACTGATGCCCCACCAACACTAGAAACATAACCTATAGTACTCTTCCTGGTATTAATGTACCCTACCAAATCTAAGTCAACATATCCCTATAAATTAGTAGTAGAGCCCCCAAAATGTAGAGACTTACTAGATGTTCCTCTCAAATATGTGAGAATCCATTTTATAGCATTGCAATGTTCAAGCTCTGAATGACTCATATACTTGCTAACGAATCCCACTACATTGCAATATTTGGCCTTATACATGCTAGTGCAAAAGCACTCAAATAAAGAATGTACATATGCCAATCAATCACTACCGAGCATCAGTTTTGCGCAAGCCGACTAGAGGAGTTTATCTTGGGATTTGTATAGGTCCTTGTGGGGTTGGTTTACCCTATTCTATATTATTTTGGAAGAGTATATAAGCTGTTTTAGCAAGAGATAAGGATCTAGATCTTTCTGTAAGCCATTTTGGTCTTGTAGGGTCAGTTTTCCTATGTAATAACCTAGAATGTTCCCTAGACCATTTTAGCTTGTATAAATGGAGTCTTCAGGTTTAGAGTTGGATAGGTTTTTGAGTGAAGTTTCTCTAGATAAAAGTTTTGGAGCTTAAAGAAAGTTCTAGTGAAGAAGTGTGTGTGTACAAAGTGTATCTACTGGTCATTTGATGAATCAATTAGAAGAATATTATTATCTATCTCTTTCTAGTGCTGGTTCCTATTGCTTTTTCTTTCGTTGAGTTTATCTCTGCATCATTATTAGTATCAGAGCTTGGGGAAAGCTCCTAAGGCACTTGGGAAAAGCTTGAGAAAATCTTAGGGAAAGCTTTTAGCTTCTAAGGCAAATTGGATTTTGTGATAGGTTGAGGAAAGAACGTCTAAGTGTGGCCAAAAGACTAGTTTGAGTGGAGAGAACATAGATAGGAGACAATGGTCACAAGAGGAGATTTATCTCATGATCAAAAGATACTATTTGATGCATTGGTTTCATATTGGGAATTTTAGAACAAGACAAAGGAAGAAGCAAGGAAAATATTGGAAGAGAAAAGGAAGAAAAGAGACGAGGAAGCTAGAATAGATCAAGAGATAAAAAAATGAATGAGATTCCTAATGCAGGAACTGAGAAAGCACGAAGAAAATTCAACATGAGTAAAAGAGGAATTGTAGAAAAATATGGAAAAAGAAAATACAGATTTGGAGCATCAACCAATTTAGATTACAAAAGCCTATACTCAGACATTGGAAGAGAAGAGTTGTCCATTGAAAGAACAACTTGATCACATTGATGTTGATATACTAGATGAACAAATCGATGCTAACATACTAGCTGAACACAGTGATGTAGATATACAAGGTGAGAAACAACATGTTTTTGATGAAACTTATGATACAAAAGTTCTTGAAGATAGAAAAGAGGTTGAAATTTTTGGTGAGCATTGTGATGAAATGGTTCATAAAGAGCTGGATGTGATGGTCCTTAATGCAACCAAGAAATGGCATTTGAAGTTAAGAAACAAGATGGTCTAGCCTATCAAAAGGATACTAGCAACAAGGAAGAAGACTTGTGATGAAGCTAAGAGGATAGAGGAAACTCCAATAAGGATGAATTCGTCTCTAAGCATGGAGATATTATAGCATAAAGACATCACAAAAAAGGATGCAACGGTTCCTACAGTAACCCAAATTGGTGAAGTAATATTTAATGAGATTCCATCTAATCCATTCATTGTAGGTTTGTAGGAGTTCTATATGAATATGAAATTTTTTTACACACATGTGACAGTTGATTTTGATACTAGTCAAGAGTACAAATAGAAAATACCAAAGAATTGGAAGGCAGAAAAGAGGAAGGCCAATCCAAGGGATGTGGATTCTATTGTCCCCAAGAGTATGGTGCAAAAACACCCAAATAAAGAATGTACATATGCCAATTAGTCACTACCGAGCGTCAGTTCTGCACAAACTGACTGGAGGAGTTATCTTGGGATTTATACAAGTCCGTGTGGGGTTAGTTTACCCTATTCTATATTATTCTAGAATAGTCTATAAGCCATTTTGGGAAGAGATAAGGATCTAGATCTTTCTATACATTGTTTTGGTCTCATAGGGTAAGTTTTCCTATGTAATAATCTAGAATGTTCCTCAGACTATTTTAGCTTGTATAAATGGAGTCTTCAGGTTTAGAGTTAGACAAGTTTTTGAGTAAAGTTTCTCTGGATAAAAGTTTTGGAGGTTAAAGTGAGTTTTAGTGAAGAAGTGTGTGTGTAAAAAGTGTATCTACTGGTCATTTGATGAATCAATTAGATGAATATTTTTATCTATCTCTTTCTGGTGCTAGTTCCTATTATTTTTACTTCTATTGTGTTTATCTCTATATCACATACCATAACATACATCAAGCTTCCTATAGTTGAAGCATAAGGTACCTTTGACATCTTATCCTCCTCTTCCTGTGTCTTTAGACACATCTCCTTAGTCAACTTCAAGTGACCAAGTAAAGGTGTGCTGACAACTTTAGAATTCTCCATAGAGAAATGTTACAACACCTTCATAATACAACTGGCCTGAGATAATGTCAATTTCCTATTCTTCCTATCTTAGAAAATCTTCATACCAAGGATTTTTTATGCTGCCCCCAAATCCTTCATAACAAATAAATGTGCTAACTATTCTTTTAACCCCTTAACATGATCCATATTAGACCCAACTACAAGAATATCATCAACATATAAACATAAAATAATGTAACTTCCATCATCCAACCTCTTAAAGTAAACACAATGATATGAATGAAACCTACTATATCAATGCTCGTGCATAAAACTGCCAAATTTTAGATACCATTGTCGATGTACTTGCTTCAAGCCATATAAACTTTTCTTCGATCTGCACACTAAGGTCTCATTACCTTTGAACTCAAAACCCTATGGCTATGCCATATATATCTCTTCATCCAAATCAACATGAAGGAAGGTTGTTTTAACATCAAGCTGCTCCAAATGCAAACCTTCAATAACCACAATACTAAAAAAAATGCGAATAGAAGTCATTTTTACAATAGGAGAGAATATCTCATCAAAATTAGTGCCCTTTTTTTGTGTAAATCCTTTTACAATTAACCTGGCTTTAATTTTTTTATTACCTCTATCCTCCTCTTTCAACCTATAAATCCATTAATTCTATAAATCTCGTTTACTTGCAGGCAACTTACATAAATCCCAAGTCTTATTTTTAAGCAAGGAGTCCATTTTTTTTGCTATTGCAGACTCTCACTAAATCTTAGTATCCACCTACACAAATTCATCATAATATTTAGGTTCACCAACATCTATTAGTAAAATAGCATACAAAGAGGGGGAACATCTTTTTGGAGGTCTACTTAGCCTTGTTGACCATCTAACATTCACTGGGGTGTGTGGTATTTGTGGTTGCAATTATTGTAGATCATAATGAATTTTTAGAACATCATCTTTTGGAGTATCATCTAGCACTACATAATCATCTTTTTCCTTCTCATGTTGCTGCAAAAGATCTTCATACAACACTTTCTCATTGAATATGAGATTCCTGCTTCTAACAATTTTATGAATTTCAAAATCTCAAAGCCTATAACCAAATTCATCAATGCCATATTCAAAAAATACACATTTCTTTGACTTAGCTTCCAACTTGGCTCTATTTTTAGAATCTATATGAGCAAATGCTTCACAACTAGAGGTTTTGAGAAAAGAATAACTCACCTTCTTACCACTCCTTGCTTCATCTAGAATACCACAGTCCAAAGGAGTAGATGGGCCTCTAATCAAATATATAATAGTATCAACAACCTCTTCCCACATGTTTAAGGGCAACCCATCATGTAACCTCATGCTCCTTGCACACTCCATTATAGTCATGTTCATGCATTCAACCACGCCATTTTCCTATGGAGTCCTTGGAACAATTTTATGTCTATGGATACCATTAGCGGAGCAATAATCTTCAAATTCAAGATTGCAATACTCACCACCATTACTAGATTTGAGAAATTTTAATTTCTCATTAGTCTCATTTTCAACCAAGCATTTTCATTTCTTAAAAGTTTGAAATACATCATATTTCTATTAAGGAAATAAAACCATACTTTTGTAGTTGCATCATTAATAAATGTAACAAAATAATGAAAGTCACCAAGGGAAGATATCTGAACTGCTCCCCATACATCTATATGCACAAACTCTAATTTCTCAATTTTCTTTTCCTTCCTAGTCTTCATAAAACTCACTCTCTTTTGTTTTCCATACACAAAACTTTCATAGAAATCCATATTAACACATTTCAAACCTGGTAAAACTTTCATTGAGTGAAGTAATTTCATACCTTTCTCACTCATATGCCCAAGTCTATTGTGCTAGAGCACTGTATTAGAATCTACAACAACTATTCATTCTCCTTGCTCAACTATAACAACTATTCCTGAACATTTTTTCTTCTAAAACAATCAAAGTAGAAGGAACAATATGACCTGCACAATTATATAAGGTGCCTACTTTCACACCTTTTGCTAATACAAGGGAACATTTTGAAACCTTCCAATTTTTATCATTGAAAGTAACTACACAACCCTCATCACCGAGTTGCCCTACTGAAATTAAATTCCTACTTAGTCTTGGAACATGTTTTACCTCATGTATTAGCCAATGATTTCCATTTTGCAACTTAATCTTAACTTTTCCCTTTCCAACAATCTAACAAGGCTCATTATTGCCCAAATAAACCATCCCAAAATCTCCTTGGACATAATCAATAAAAGAACCTCTATGAGGTGTAGCATGAAATGAAGCACTAGAATCTAAAACCCATGAATCATCAACACTTTTTAAAGAAAGAAGAAAAGTATCCTCTTTGGGTTTGTTACTCACCACATTTTCCTTCTTGTTCCCTTTTGGTTTATCTCCTTCATTTTTTTTTCAAGTCCAACAATCTTTCTTCTTATGCCCTGGTTTACCACAGTACCAACAATCTCTTGGTCCTCTAGATTGAGACCTCTTTGCCTTTGACTTTCCTCTTGATTTCCTATGATTTCTAGAATTTTTTCCTCTCTTAGTCATTCTGCCTCTGCTTTTTGCATTCAAAGCACTTCCTAATGTTGATCCACCTGAGGCTTTCCTATGAGTTTCCTCACTCAAAATAACACCGATCACATCATCATATTTTAATGTATTAGATCCAAAAATAGAATTATTCACAACCATTACCAGGCCATTCCATCTTTCAGGCAAAGAACACAAAATCAAGAGATCCCTAATTACTTCATCAAAATTAATATCCACAGAAGATAACTAACTAGTAACAATACTAAACTCATTTAAATGTTTTGCAACAGATCCACCATCTACCATCTTCATATTAAATAAATGTTTCACAAGAAATACCTTATTTGAAGTTGAGAGCTTTTCATACAATTTTACTATGGTTTCCATCAACTCTTTTTTCATCTTCTCTTTTGTAATGTTAAATATCACTAATGGTGCCAAGCATAATTGAATGCTTCCAAGTGCCTTTTTGTCTAAAACTCCCAATCCTTATCTGTCATAGTTCCTTGTTTCTTTAATTTTCCATCCAAGAGTTTCCACAAATCCTTTTGATAAATATAGTCTTTCATTTGCATCTTCCATAACTGAAAGTTCTACCCATTAAACTTGTCAACCTTTAGCTTATGCTTGTCTGCAATTGCTCCCACTAAACCATGAGGCTCCCACTCAATTGTGAGACTTTCCTGCATAGGATAACTAAAAAACAACCTTTCTCTAATACCACTTTTTAGGATTAACCATAGATAGAAATAACAATCACATACAAATATAAACAATATTGGGAAATAATAAATCACACAAAATAGAAGACAAGACACCATATTTAACATGGTTCACCCAAACCCTAGGCTACATCCACCAAACAACAAGTCCATTATTATTATGATCCGGCGATTACAACTTGATTACAATCTATAATCCCTTATAGCTCAATACCACCACAAGAAGAAATTTTTGCATCATACATCATCAAAGATACCTAACCCTAAGCCCTTTTATACAAGTATTTTTCCCACTTTAGGGTTGCAACATGTCATCCACGGCCCAATTTTTTTTTACCCCAAGGAATTATGAAGTATATACAATAGTTCCCTGATTAGTCACCACAAACTAACAATTAAATGATACGAGGGTTGTTTTTAAATCTTGATCTCGTGGCTAGGGCTATAAGGCAAATAAATGCTCATGAAGCCACAATGAAGGACATGTAAGATTGTGTTTTCCATTTCACAGGGTTAAAAGGGCTTAGTGTAAATATAGGTCGTGAACTATAGATAAAGGGTTGCACATGAAATTACAACCTAGTAAGGTGGTTATATTTCAAACCTTGAGATGCTAGGAAAAGCTCAGGTTGCTAAGGTTTTGTGCATTCATGATTCAATGATTGTTGATAGCTGGCGAGAGCTAGAGACAAATAGAGAAAATGGCTACCATTATTCATAGTTGCTTAAAATGTGAAGTACTATATGAAAACGTAACTCTTAGATGTTGGACTAGTAGTAAGGGCACCACAAAAAATGAATGCAATGGTTTTTTGAAATTTGAAAGATTTTATGCATGTTTTGTAATATAAATCTTGGTACTAGTATTCATAGAGTTCATTGCTAAAGAGAGAATTGTGCACAGATTTGGTCATAGATTTGATTTGTAGAGAATTTCTTGAGAATTTGAATTGTGAAGACATGGCTTAGGAAGAGGGAAAACTAATTGCACAAGTAAACATTAAAGAGGCTTCCCCTGGTACTAAACAAGAGAAAACAAAGGTACCAAGTCCATTTGTAGATGAGTGGTTTAATTTTTGCCAAGATCATCAAATACTCAGTTTGCAAATTTACATATCTTGAGAGATCCTTACAACTTTTTAAGGGATGCAAGGGTTCTAGAGACCAACATGAATGAGTTTTTCTAGTTTCTCTATAATAAAAGAGTATGTGAGCCTCCCATTTCAAATCAATGGAACAAAATTTTTGCTAAGCTGATTATGCCAAAGGTCTTCATGGATGTAGACTTAGTAAAAGCTTTAATTAAAGCATATAATCCAATAACCCATGGATTCCACAAGAAGGACATAAGTTTCCTATGCACATTGGACAAGGAAATATTCATAGAAGTCTTTGACCTGGGAGGACCTATGACCTACATTATTGAACATGACAAGCTTGAAGTGCCTTTCAAAATTCAAAAGAGCTTCTTCATTGAAAAAGTCATGAGGGTACATATTCCTAAGTCCAGAAAGGAGAAGGGTGAAATCCCTAAGAAAGTAGGAGACTTTATGCCCCTAGAAATTTTCATCAGATATTTTTAGTATACTATCTTTGGTTGGGATAAGGTGATAGGGCTAGATGGAACCATGAATGATCATGGATATATTTATATAATGGCTTTGGATATACATACCAATCTAGGGTATGATTTTGTTACACATATAATAAATGTTATCCATAATGAAATCATGGCTGCACAGAAAGGAGAGATGGGGAATTTCAAATTCCATCACTATTCATTACTAATGCACATAATCTTATATAAGAATATAGGATACATAAACCCTAATTTCATAGAAGGAACATAGGAGATGAGATAAACTTTACCAGTGCAACAATGGACAAGGGTATGGACAAAATTCTACCCTTATTGTAATTATTTATCTTTTTACAATGATTTTGTGTATCCTATTTCAAGCATGTTAGGAGATATCACTAAGAGGGTCCCAAGGGGTGTAAGAAAATTGAGGAAACCCTCTAGATGTTATGATGATGGTAGGAATTTGGAACATGATTGGGGAAGTGTTTTTCTATTTGATAATTGTTCCATAATAAGGGTTTATGGGTGCCCTTAGCCACCTCATCTTCTAGCCAAGAACATTCTTGAAAGATTGGGAATTATTGAATTTCTTTGGTAGCTAATTTTGATGAACAGAGAATACTTGGGGCCAACTATCAGGAAATGAATTTTTGTGTGTAGGAATTTCAAGGTAGGGGATTTCAACATAGGTAAAGACATAGTAAAAGAATTGGATGAATTCATGAGGGGAATTAAATTTCCCTTTGTGCCTTCCAGAACTTATGATCCTAATGATGTTCTAAGACGCGCTATAAGAAAAATGAGAAAATTTAATCTGCCTACAAGAAAATAGGTTTGGGAGGAAGATGTGATTACTAATTACTTGGACACTGAAGAGTATGAAGATAGATCCTTGAAATGGAAGGAAATACTAGCCATTGAAGAGGAAATGAAGAGAATAGATCCTTCTTTCAAAGGTTTCTATTATGAGGAAAGGCACTTAAACATATGCAATAAATATATTCAAAACTATCAAGACATAGTATCTCAAGTACTCCCAAAAATAAGAAATTAATTGGAGCCTGAAACTCCTCAGCAAGATATTATGCTCGAAGTTAATGAAGTGGAGGATCAAATAGAGAGCTCATCTTGGGCCAGGAGTGGAAGAAAAAGGAAAAAATTAATTGAGATACTAGATTAAGAAAGAGAAAAGGCCCTCCAAATTTGTCCAAGGGGAAGCCAATATTTTGATGATATGAGGCACAATTTTTTATGAGACAGGCTACTGAAAATGAAAGAATCCCAAATAAACTTGAGCTTGAGTCTAAAATGATCAATGATAGGATCACACAAGCTCAAGAATTTATGAAGAATGACGATTTTATTAATTCTAAGCAATTTAAAGGTTATCTTTTTAAACTAAAATAAAATGAATTATCTTTGTAATTGCAACTAGGGGATTGAAATTAAAAAGTATTAGAGTTGGTAAAGAGGTTGTAGGAATATGCTCCAACCAATAAAAAACTTACCATGGATGAAGTTAGAGAGCTTGTGAAAAGAAGCGGAATGTCTTTATTCCCTGGTTGGGAGATGAGATCATCTTTTCTATTGGATCAAATAAGAAGGTAGTAAAAATCTATCTCACTTGAGGATGTTTTTGGTGTAAATAAGTATTCACTATTTACACTTACTTAAGTTTACTTAGGTAAATGCATTATTTTATTATTTACTAGTTAGTCACCTAGGAGTATGCGTACTCTTGTGAGTTGTCATGTTGACAACATAGGAGTTACCAACTCTAATTATGCACATGGTCTCTACAACATAGGAGTTAGAACTTTATTTCAACACATGGTGTCTACAACATCTCTACATGAGATACACCTTGTCATACTTATCTTCTCATTTACAATGAAGGATAAGCATATGCTTAGTTGTCATGCTTATCTCCTAGTTCTTTCTAGAACCATTTTAGATGCATATTAGAGGCCTTTATATATAGACACTCCTAGAGTGTATGTACATGTATCAAGACATGCAATAACAACACATCAATATTGGATATTGTTATTCAGATCATACCTTGTTGGTCTACTATTGTGCTTGTGCTTGAGTTCCTTGATCTTGGGTGAATTTTTCCCTAAGGAAAATTCTTACTTGGTATCATAACTATACCAAATTCTTGCATGGTATCAGAGCTTGGGGAATTTCTCTTCACATGGTTGTTTGAGACCATTGTTGCTTCAACACCTCAACCTAGATCTGGAGTATCGTAGTCATTGAGAGCATCTAGAGCCAAAGCAAACCTTGCCATTGCATTTAGAATGTCGATATGGTAAAATTTGACTATAAATTTTCTTACCCTAGGCCATAGTTGAATTTGAGGCAAATTTGTTTTGCAAACTAGCACTCAAAGGCTTGATTTGCAAGTAGGATATGATCTATTAGATTTGCAATTTATTTCAATTCAGATCGGTTTTTTTTTTTCTCTTCAAAATTTCAAATTTTTCGATCAGTAGGGCCTGTAGAGAATTTCTTTTTGTAAGAACCGGGTGGTGAAACCCCCAACCCTGTAGAAAATATTCATTGCCACCTTGGAATAATCTTTTTTAATTAGTGAAACTTACTACTAGGTATACATTCTAAATTTTGGTGGCCTTGCCTGAATTGATGAACGACATCACTATTTGGTGGCTAAACTCAACATGTTGGTTGATCATTGGTGCCTTTTTTTATTAAAAGCTTCGTAGCCTTTGTATTTAAACTTATTGTAGTGCTCCCACCACATACATGTGGGATTAATCCTTGTTTCTTGGGTGTCATGAAACAATCATCGTCGACGAATTGTGATTTCAACTACTGTTGCTTGTTTTCTGGAGACACCTTAGTGCTAGTGGTCCCATGACAATGGTCTGCCAACTAATCATGACTGTCATGTAGACCCACTCAATTCCCACCACATGGACAAGCCACAGTCCCGTCAGCCAAGCCTGGCCAACTTAGCTCCTGCCAACGTAGCACAAGTCAGCACCTAGTCATCATGACATATGACCACTCCACCACATCAGTTAGCCATGTAGGAGTCCATATCAAAGCTTACATAGCAATCTGTATGACACCATGTGTATAGATCGTACCATCCATACTACCTAGTCAACAAGTCATACACTAATGTCATCTTCTACATCACTTAGGTTATTTTTTCGTTGATGTCAGTCGGATACTATCTTAAATTTGATGGTCATAGGACCATCATTTCTAGGAAAATTTGAATTGTTGTGATGACCATTTGACCATCAAATTTAACCTCACAATTTTTTGCTCAGACCCCTCTCCAGATTTAGTTTTGATTTGACAGTCCGACTTTGGGAGGCCATATCTCAGTCATCCAGACTCCAAACCAGATACTATCTTAAATTTGACGGTCATATGACCATCATTTCTAGGAAAATTTGAATTTTTGTCATGATCATTTGACCATCAAATTTAACCTCACAATTTTTTGCTCAGACCCCTCTCCAGATTTAGTCTTGATTTGACAGTCAGACTTTGGGAGGCCATATCTCAGTCATCCAAACTCCAAATCATATACAATTTTTTTGATTTTGGGTAGAATTTCTTGAACTTTTCAATGGTGCTATTCCTTTCTAGTTTTTGTGCACAGATTTATCAAAAATTGTGTCTTCTAGCAAATATACCCGTCGAATCCTACATCTTGCAACTTTAAACACTTCGTACGAGCTCATTTAGACACATTTTTAGGTTTCATTTTTTTGAAAGTGCTTAATTTTTTTGTCTACTTTCTAGATATATAATCAAATTATAGAGTTGTATGGACAAAAATATCACTTTTAGACTTAGGGCCTTTTCTACATTGTATTGCTTTGATAACTTTTCAAAATTGTCGTACATCTAAGCTACAGTGCTTAGTGCAAGATTTAGGCCTCAAAAGGTAGTTGTAACCAACAAAATCAAAAATCCACCTTGTACATTTGACAAGTGGCCTATTGTGCACACACTACCTATAAAGCATCAAATCATACATTAGGGGGGTTCATTGATTTTTTTTTTGCATTTTGGGGGTTACATTGATTAGTACATCATGGATGAGGAAGATTTAATTACCTTAACAACACAAAACTATAAGTAGTGGAGTCAATTGGTTCTCACTTATCTTAGTCAGCATAATGCATTGCCATATGTGAAAGGACTTTCATACAATGGTGACACTAGTTCCATCTTTTGTTGTGTCCTTTTTCTACATATGGATATGGAGGTTATGGATTCACTTGATGACATGAATTCAACTGATCCATATGATATTTGGATCTATCTTTGGGAGATGTATGGAGATCCACACATTCCTCCATTCCCAAAAGATCTTTTACCTCCAATTGTAGCTGCATCCTCTCTAGATGATCACACCTCTTGATGCTCCTATTGCTACTACTGATCTAGTTCTAGCCATAGATTCTTTTGATTCAGTGCAACAGGAAAAACTATGTCTTCCTACTTTAGCTTCATGGGATGACTACCTTCCTACCATTGTAGCACTATTTGTGGAGTCTCACATTGAAGATGTAGGAGACATCATTGATGACATTCACCTTCTCTTTGTTGAGGTGAATACTTCACCCATTTCCATAGTGATAAGTTCATGTACTTCAGCACAATAGGGTACACCTTGTCTTCCAGCTCCAACATCAGTGGATGACTTCTTGATAGACATCGAACATTTGTTCATGAAGTCCCACATAGTAGATTTGGGAGACATCATTGATGATATACATCTTCTCTTTGCTAAAGAAGATCCTTTTCCAGTTGTTACAAGGGCTCACTCTAACCCTCTTGTCCATTCTCTACATGATCAGTCTTTCCAGGTTGATATGATTGTGGATCCTTATGTACAATAGTTGCAGGAGGTCTCTTTATCATTTGAGGAGACACTTAGTTCTTTGGGACAACTTCTACATCCATCCTTGCTAGATTTTCCTTCCTTCTTTTTAGTAGTGTTGGAAGGGGCAAGCATCAGTATTGACACAGGGATAGTTGAGAAGGTTTCAGAGGCACCATTCATCTTTGGGATTCTTTCTACATATAGGGATCACATCTCACCTGTTTCTTCCAAAGGGGAGGAACATTATTCAATGGTCATGGATCAGCTTCTACATTGGAGCATCTCTCATTGATTGACACTCTACATTTGGGGGGGGGGGGACTACCTTGTTTCCTTCTTCTTCTCTTTTATGGGGGAGACTTTTTCATCTTATGGGTTTTGTCCTTCTCCTACTTTTCTCTTGTATATACTCGATGTATGTCGTAATGGGGGGGTCTTGATTATGCCATCCATCCATGTATCCTATTTTTTCATCTATCTCTTTGGGGGAGGGTTTTTCCCATGAGATTTTCCCTCTTTCTCCACTTTATGAGAGATTGCATTTCATTTTGTACACAGGTACCTAACATGGTCTAGTAGCTGAGACCCATTATGCATTTCATCTTAGCTTTTGTGAGCTTAAGTACATTCCCCTAAGTTGCACTTAAGGGGGGGTGTTGGTGTAAATAATTATTCACTATTTATACTTAAGTTTACTTAGGTAAATGGATTATTTTATTATTTATTAGTTAGTCACCTAGGAGTATGCCTACTCTTATGAGTTATCATGTTGACAATATAGGAGTTACCAACTCTAATTATGCACATGGTGTCTACAACATCTCTACATGAGATACACCTTGTCATACTTATCCTCTCATCTACAATGAAGGATAAGACATATGCTTAGTTGTCATGCTTATCTCCTAGATGCATCTTAGAGGCCTTTATATACAAGCACTCCTAGTGTGTATGTACATGTATTAGGACATGTAATAGCAATACATCAATATTGGATATTATTATTTGGATCATACCTTGTTGGTCTACTATTGTGCTTGTGCTTGAGTTCCTTGATCTTGGGTGAATTTTTTCCTTAGGAAAATTCTTACTTGGTATCATAGCTATACCAAATTCTTATAGATTTTGATATCACTGGAGAACTATAAGGGCCTTCCTTTAATATTGATGCTCAAACAATGGCTATTTAGAGTTTATCTCTAGAATCAAACAAGCCAACAATTATGAAGGTTAGAGATTCACCATAGGGAAATGTAATTTTTTGGAATGTTACTGCCACATCTAGTGACCAAATTTACAATATGATGAATACAATGTCACTCACAGGAAAGAGCAAAATTGATTTGTTAGGAGAACAATTATATCAGATTTTTATCAGATATATTGAAACAAGGAAGCATTATGAAGAAGAGATGAAGAAAACATGTGTCAGAACAAAGAAATACTTCTTTGGACAATAAAGTTAAAAAATTGAGAATTGTTACTAGACTTACTATAGAGGTAAAAGACAAGGAACCCAAAGAAACATTGATATGACAGATATGGATTTAGCAACAGATCAACAAATGGATGTGGAAGAAGTGGAAATAGATAAGAAGATAGAGTAAAGAAAATGGAGAACATGCTTGCATATAAGATAAATGTCCTAAAGTAGATCTTGTATAATATCCATAGAAGTTACATTTTATTACAAAGTGCAAATTACCAAGGTTCTGAATCATTTTCTTTACTTTCTCCATTGTTTACTAAGTGGGACCCATACATACCATTCTTTGATAGGCTTGTTCTTATGTTAACACAAAAGAAAGAATTTCCAAAAGAGCTTATCATTCCCATGAGGAAGATGATAAATAAGGTCAAAGAGCTAAATGGTTTGTTTTTGGAAAAGATGCAAATGATAAAAAATAAGATGAAGACCATTTTTGAAGGAACACTTGGTTTCATTCCAAGAATTGTTGATGATGAGAATAACCTAAGAGAATGATAGGAGTGGTCTACTTCATTTGATAATATTTTGGAGCATGAGAGATTTATTTCCTATTGTAATGGTGAAATTGATATTGCTACAGTACATGATATCATTGATATTATTCATAAAATTGAAGCATACATAAACAAAACAGTTGCAGAAGTTCTAGCCATAAAAAATGTAAAATGGAATAAGTATCTAAATGGACTCAATGTTGTTAGAGAAGACACCTAGCTAGATGTAGATACTATTATTACTATTTGGGAGGTTGTGGCTTAAGGCATTACCAGCTGGATAGTGACTAAACAAGCTAGAATAAGTTGAAATAACAAGAAGAGGAAGGACAACCATTTCAATTAGATACCTTATCTTCGCAGTTCACATACTATGGGTAGTATCACTTTAAAAACAATGAAGTTGACCCTAAACACCTAGAATGACATCTGTTCAATTTTGGCTATCTCCAACCTCTTCTCATGTAACTGTTTTGTCTTGTATAAAATAACATTGTTGCAATTGGTCTTTTGACATGTGTAAGCTTTTTCAATGCGAAGCTTGTTGCAATCCTTGTTCTATAAAAGGATTTCCAAGGCTTGGAAAAGTGGTTTGAATTCTATTCTTGTATTTTCATATCAATTTGAGTCAATCCCAAGTTTTGTGCTAAGTTTTAATGTATCTAGCTTGTTTTATAAAGGTCAGGAAATTAATGAAAGTTTGGTTTTAGTCATACATCCCTATCTAATTTCATATCAAAGTTATGTATTATCTTCAAAGAATTTAATACAAGCAAGCTTTGTAGGATAGCCATGTCTTGTAATTTTGTGTCATATTTTCATACTTTTATGGTTTTGAGAATGAATGAGAAAGTTTCATCTTATTCAAATGTAGTTTGATGAATTGTATGTCCTCATAGAAGTTTCTTTTAATTCAAGGAATAATAGAAATGCTTCTACTAAGTGAGGGGATCATGTGGAGTATGAAAGGGATTTGATAAGTATAGGGTTTGAGGATTCACAATTCATACATTTAATTGCGAGTCAACTAAATAGATGTAAAGGGTAGCTGATATGATTCTGTTTGACAATAGATTAAGGCACCGGTCTTTATGTTTAAGAAAATCAAGCAATATTATTCTTGTCTTAGCATGAGCACATTTTATAAACCAAAATTATTAAAATTACTATCAGAATGAAATGAAAATTTGGTCAACAATTATTGCATAATTTTGCTAAGTTCATTATTAACTCTAATTAGCTTATCATTTATCTTGCAATTTCAAGATTTTTTTAAAACCAAATTTGTTGAGAAAGGATTTGAATTACAAAGCATTACCCATAAAGTATTTCCAAATCCTTAGGTTAATCCACCTTGGTTTAGCATAACCTAAAGTGTAGAAAGCATTATTGCTTTGTTAAGTTGGTCTAGGATTGAATATGTCATGCCAATAATGGGGAGTAGTTAAACCCTAGGTAATGTACTATTTTTTGTTTCCCTGGTGTCATATACAAATATGTTAAATTAGAAACCAATGCCACATGCATAATTGACATATAATAATTGTATTAACAAGAGCACAACTAAATCACCATTTCAGATTGTATATGCAAGTAGTCCAAAAAATGCTTTTGAATTGAGGAAGTTGGACAAGGGAGAGATAAGTAGTGTTGAAGTTGAGGATTTTGCAATGCACTTGAAAAATATCCATGAGGAGTGTGGAAGCACATTGTAAAGAAGATACACAATACAAGACTAAGGTAGATGAGAAAATGGGGCATAAGGAATTTTAGGTTGGGGATGAAGTCAAGGTTCATTATAGCAAGGAGAAATTTCTAGTAGGCACATATAACAAGTCAAAAATGAAGAAGTTTGGACCATGTAAGATATTAAAGAACATGATTTAGGAAATGCCTATGAAGTAGAGTTGCCATCTGAACTAAATATTTTATCAGTATTTAATATTTTAGATTTGACAGAGTACCATGAAGGAGGTGTTGAAGATGGGGTCAAAGAAGTGAAATGGAGTATTCCAAAAACTACTTCAACTACAAATGAGATTGAGGATAATATTGGATAGATATGTTAACATAAGCACAAGGAATAAGACATTTGAAGTATATCTAGTCAAATGGAAAGGACGACCTATAGAAGATTCATCATGGTTCACAAGGGAGGAGGTTAACCATCTTGGTTTCCCTTTGAACACTTGAGATGTAACAAAGTCACTTCTCACATGATCCCAGGTGTCTTATATAGGAGCATCTTGGGTGTAATGGCAATCTTGTATCACCCAAAAATATTCCTATTTATGACTTTTCAATAAGGGTTGTTTTAGTGTAGAGTTGTTATATGTGGAAACTTACTATTTTTAGTAAGATGGTCATAAGAGTTCATAATGTTCTAATTTTACATGTTAAGATTCATCTTAGACATATTAGCCTTCCAGTTGAGTTTTATTGCCATGTCAGATGTATTAGTGAAGTTATTGAGGATTTTCGGCATAAATGTTTGGTATAAAAAAATTGTGCACAATTTTGAAGGGTTTAGAGGCTTCAAAATGAGTTATAACCTTAATTAACAATATTAATGTGATTAGTGTTGTAATCTAAGAGATATTATTTCCAAAAAGTGGTTATAAAACTCAATCAAAATGATGGTTAAATGGTTATGGCCTTTAGAAGTTAGGCTATCTAAAAATATATTTTTAATTATTTTGAGCGAACTTTGATGTAATAAATATAAAATATAATATAATTTAGAGTTGGTCAACATCAAGGGTTAGGGATAAATTTCTAGAACTTTCACAGGTGGTGGAAAATTTTCTATATAAGGAAGGTCTGTAGGATTGTTCAGGGTAGTTTTGGGTGGTTGTTCATAGCTCTATCTTGTAGAATATTGTAAGAAAAATACCCATGTGGCTTGCATATTGTATTTGTATTGTGATTCCATACTCTTGGAGATAATAAGAATCCCACTTTACATACTTTAAAATTATTATTATTTCTATATTTATGTTATTTGTTTGTATTATTGAGGGGAACACCCTTCATCAAACCTTCTAGTTATCTTGAGATTTTCATTTCTCTCCATCTAAAGGGGAAATCCAAGTCTTTTTCTTGTCCATATCCTTTGGTGTCTATATGAACTCATCCTATAGCCACTTATCAATCTACCGCTTTAGACCATTTTTGAGGAGTATATTATGATGAGATGATGGGTACTTCATTTGTAATTCTTTGTAATCTTTCCAAGACATCTCATTCTCCCATCCACCAGTTATTCAGTTCTACTTGATTTGCTTCAAAATTTTAGTCAAATTGGGTATTTGCAATTCCTGATGCTAGACCATAGGAGTGGAATTCGTCATCAAAAACCTTTTTCTCACCAAGAGGTTAAGTGTTTCCTTTGTCCATTTGTGGAGCTTCTATTGACCACTCTTAACTCTCTCAACATTTTACTCAAGCCATCACTCAACACCATTATTTGATCTCAATACCTAAAAGGTTAGTAGGATTTCTAGCTTTGATACCATGTAATGTACCTTTTTCAGCGTATGGTAGAAGGATTGGTTCTATAGCCTATTATTAGGTAGAGGAGGGAAAATTTTGAATGTACGATGATGGGGTTTCATTGAGATGGTGTATAGTAGAGCTAACTAGCTATATTGCTTAGGATTTAGTGTTAATGTATAATATGAGTGAGAAACCATATAGTGAGGCTATTAATAAGACTTTATGAAGGAAATTTTGTATCCTATATGGTGGAAATATGTGGGGGTGGTTTTACATTAAGGGATTGGAGGGTCAAGTTGAAGGGTACATAGGTGGAAAAAAAATTACTTCTTTGACTAAGAGTTTGATACTTGTCAATATATCATTACAGGAGTAATATTGCATAGGAATGGAGAGAGATGATGACATAGAATATTATTGGATATATTCACCACCACATGATTTAGTAGATTTGTACATACAAGAGAATATTTTGAAATAGATTCCAAATGCCAACAACACAAAATACACTACTTCAAATAAAATGCTTGAAATTACATAGGCATCAGACAAGATCCAAGTAGATACAAAGCGATCACCATCGACAATGATCATAAATATCACACAAAAGTGAAATATCAAAATGATAATTTTAACGATATAATATAGTGACACTAGACCACCAAAACTACAATAGGTAGAATAGGGAGGATCTTCCACCTCCAAAATTGCACACAATGATCCCTCAACCTTTAGCCTTTGGTAACACAAAGACAAATCAAATCAAATCCATGATGAATTAGAATGCCCAACCATCTCCTTATAGATGCCTCCAAGAATCATCTAAAAATTTACAATAGAGAAAATTTATTTTATTACTTTATTAATTTGTACCCCATATTTATTAATTAGAATAGTTAACTAAAGCTCTTTTTATTATATTTTTAAATTTATGGAACCAATTAATTAATTATTAAATAATTAGATTAAAATTGGGGACATGATAGAACAAGCCATAGGTCCTTTTTTAGATAAGTATACCATCTCCAATAAAGATGTTTTAATTTTTGAGTGGATTTATCCTGTAGAGGAACATGGACCAATTCATTGATAGCCTAAGTGTCATTTGATAACAAACACATCATGCAACATTGAAATGTCAAATTCTTATCTATTTAGCTTTAATCTACATAAAAAGAAATGGGTGAAAATGCACAATAAATGGATGAAAAAGAAGTGAATCATGTTGAATACATAACCTTTTATAATCCATAGCAAGGCTTTGCAACTCATAGAATGATGGTCAACATGAATGATAAATGTCAAACATAATATGCATCAAACAACTTTCTCCACAACTAACAACCTTAATGTGTTTTTGAAGAAATGTTTATATTTTTATTTTTAGAATTTGATTATTCATGAGAAAATAATGTTTTGATAGTGCTTGGGCCCATGTCCTATTCCTTCTTATTTGGTTCTTGCAAAGAGCTAGGGTTTAGTGCTTGAATGCAACCTTCTAGCAGTTCCATCAAACCATTAATAAAAAGAATGATCAAATATGTTTTGGATATGTTTGTGACTAGATCATAAACTCTTTGGAAATTCATGAGATATTACTCAATTGACCCACTCTTCTTGACTTGGGTTAATTCTTTAAATTGTAATTCTATATCTTTATTATCAAACCTTCCTATCAATATTTTAGTAAATTCTATATAGGATAAAATTATTCACTGGACACTCTATCCAAATGGAGTGTTGCAATATTTTATGACCTCCTCTTTTTTCATTGGGTTTAATTTAGTGTATGTGTTTATTTTTTGGATCCGTGCCCTTGTTGTGGTCCTTGTTGACCTAGGAAAGTATGGAATGCTTAGTTTTCTAACTTTCTTCTAAATTTTGAATGTGCATCTTTGTATCATATTTGAGGTAAATGCATCATCCTTATATCAATGCATTATTTTAATGGCATTTCAGTTACAAAGATTCTATCAATCCTATTGCACCTGAATTGATCTTGTAAATCCACTGATCTTGGTTCTGCCTCTTCTAATGTAATGTCCCCACTTCACTTGTTTCTTAATGAGATTAACCTACAAATTTTGGTAGAAAAACTATTAAATTTATAAAGATTAATATTTATAAATTCCCATATGTCTACATAATCCTTAAGAATTCCTTCAAATCAGGCTTCCTAACCTTCTAAGAGGACCCCATATTTTTGGAGAATGACCCTCAATTTTCTGTCATCTTCCCTGAACCACTACACAAATTAGGATTCATAATCCTTTGGGTGACCCCCTATGGTCTCATAGAATGACCCTCGATTATTTAGTCATCATCCTTGAAGGTCATCCCTAAAGGTCTAAAATATTTTCTTAACAAATCCACTACATTTTCTTTGAATAGATTCATATTATATAAGGCCCCATTTGGTTGAGGAAGATGAATTTGTCTCATAACCAGGGTATCTCATAACTAGGTTTTTGAAAACTTGATTATGCATTTTTGGAAGATAGTTGGACCATTTGGTTGACACAGAAGATGAATATGCAAATCCATATTCTACGTTTGGTTGCCAATTTAGAAATTGGAATTAGAATGAAATATGACTAGGAATATCTTTTTCTTGTGTTTGGTTGTTCATTTTAGAATTGGAATTAGAATTTGAAGTAAATTTTTTTGATCTTATTTTATTAGTGAAACACAAGTATTATAATGAGTAAAGTATTAATATTTAATTTAATATTTATGATTACTAATTTATTTATAATTAGACTACATTATTATTATTTTTAATTCTTGAATATTCATAGTTTTATTTTGTTAGTAAAGAATAAATAAAATGATAATTATTTTTTATTTTAATTCTATTTATTAGCAAAGAAAAGTAAAAAATGATCATAATTGCAATCATTTGTACAAAGTTATAAATTGTCCCATAGTTGGGAATTGTGGTCATATATATTTATATATTTTTGGAAAATTATATAAGACAAATTTATCATCGATTTTTTTTTTCAATCTTTTTGCCTTGTTGAACTTCATCTAAACTTCATAATTGTCAAACTTGAACCTTGTGACTTAGTTGTTAAATATGAGAACACTAGAAAATCCATGTTCTATACCATTATGCCCCATATTTGGCAAACAACCCTCTCATGTTGCTCATTCTTCCCATTACTGTCTGTATTGTTAGATCGTCAATCCTGCATAAATAAACTATGTATAGATCAAACAAATACCAACATTCAAATAAAGATGTCATCAAAATATGTTCAAATTATGAATGTGATCCAAATATGTTTAAATTAGGTATGCGATCAATAATTCAATGTTACATATGTAGCATAAGATAGAAGATAGAAAAACAATATCCATGAATGGATGAGAAAGAACAATATCCCTGATTTGAATGGTGGTGTGAAAACACACCATTAAATATGAAAATACTAGGAAATCCATGCTCTATACCCTTATGGCCCACATTTGGCACGCATCTCTCTCATGCTGCTCAATCTTCCCATTACTGTCTATATTATTGGATGGTCAATCCTGCATATATGAACTAAACATGCTTGAAAAATTAAAACTTAATTATTTTTTAATGGAATACACTAAGGAGTACCATCAAAAATATTGACCATTTACAAACATGCATAGTAAACAATTATCAGATAGCTCATTTTTTATTAGCATGTGTGGTCTCACAATATCAGCAAATTAGGAGCAATAAAAAAAATACAAAAGAAAGACACATTGCCAATACTGTTGACAATCTTGTTAAGAAGCACATACATAGGAAATCAAACTGTGGAAAAAGACAAGAAATTAAAAAAATATCCAAGCAAATTAGGAATATACATATAACATGGGACAAAATCATGAACTATACAATCATCTACCATAAATCCTCAATACTTTTGATAATATTGTCAACAAGAACATACATAGGAAATCAAATAGGGACCAAAAGACAAGAAGTAAAAATATATGCAAGAAAATTAGTACTATAGATATAACATAGGATAGAATCATGAACTGTAAAATCATCTACCAAATCACATTTCTATCAGCATATGCTCTCAAGTTCTACAATTGAGCATTCATCATTTTCCACTCCTCATGTATTCCATGTATGTATGGTTCAATTATATCTCTAATTAATAATGCAATGAACAACTATACCAAATATTTATGAGATCATAAACTACGTATAGATCAAGTATGTATGCATCAAGTATGCTTAGCAAAATAGTAAAAATGTGCTCCGTAATGAGTTCTAGTATAGTGTTGTGGGAGATCAATGCAATATCATTAAATAAAGCCAACAAACCATATCAAATTACTTCACATGCTAATCATGTGAATGCCAATGAAATGAACAACTAAAATATGTATTGACCAATGCCAATCATGCCAATGAAATGGACAGCTAAACTATGCATAGATCAAGTATGTATACATATGTACATACACACACACACATATGTATGCACATATATACATACATGTGTGTACATACATACATAGATACATACATACATATGCACATACATACATACATGTCTATGTACATATATACATCAATGCAATACCACTAAATAGAGCCAAGTCAAAAATTGGAATTACTTCAAATGAAAATCATGCCAATGCCACTAAAATAAATGACTAAACTATATATTGACCAATACCAATCATGCCAATGAAATGAATAACTAAACTATGTATTGACCAATGCCAATCTTTCCAATGAATTGAACAACTAAACTATGCATAGATCAAGTAATTAGTACCAGTTTAGTGCTGTGAGAGATCAATGCAATACCATTAAACAGAGCCAAGTCATAAACTCTGTATGGATCAAATATGTATAGATCAATGTCAACATAGATTTTATCTATACATAGTCAATATGTGCTCAATAATGAGTTCCAATATGTGCTCATGTGATTACCTTTGATTACCTATGTATATTATAGTGCCAATCATAAAATAGAATTACTTCATATGCCAATCATACCAATGCCAACGAAATAGTCAAAATGTACTCAATAAGTAGGTTCCAATATAATGTTGTGAGAGATTAATACAATACCATTAAATAAAGCCAAGTGGTAAACTATGTATGGATCAAATATGTATAGATCAATGGCAATCATGGCTTTTATCTATACATAGTTACCCTATACATAGTTTATCATGGTTCTATTTCTATCTACTATCTGCTTAGCAAAACAGTCAATATATGCTATAACTGTTTGTTTCGAATCTATTTAGCAAAATAGCCATTATGTGCTCACTAATGAGTTATAGTATAGTACTACGAGGGATCAATGCAATACCATTAATCAAAGCAAATCATGCCAATGAAATGAATGACTAAACTATGGATACATCAAGTATGTATAGATCCATGCAAAACCATTCAACATACTTATGAGGTCATAAGCTATGTAGAGATCAATGCAATACCATTAAATGTAGCCAACTCATAAACTATGTATGGATGTCCATCCTATATTTATGTAGTATACATGACGGATCAATGACAATCATGGCTTTTATCTATACATAGTTGACCTATACATAGTTTATCATGGTTCTATTTCTATCTGCTATCTACTTAGCAAAACAATTAATATATGTTGTAACATTTTGAACAACTAAACTATGGATATATCAAGTATCTATAGATCCATGCAAAACCATTCAGCATAGGAAACTCATAAATTGGAATTACTTTAGATGTCAATCATACCAATTCCAATGAAATGAACAACTAAACTATGTAACAGTTTCTTACCATTCTGCTTAGAAAAATAGTCAAAATGTGCTCAACAATGAGTTCCAATATAGTGCTATGAGAGATCCAATGGCAATAAAATGAACAACTAAACTATATATTGATCATTGCTAATCATGCGAATGAAATGAACAACAAAACTATGTAGTGACCAATGCTAATCATGCCAATGACATGAACAACTAAGCTATGCATTGATCAATGCCAAACATTAAATAGAGGTAACTCATAAACCAATCCATGCAAAACAATTAAACAGAGGCAACTCATAAACGAGAATTACTTCAGATGCCAATCATACCAATGCCAATTAAATAGTCAAAATGTGCTCAGTAATGAGTTCCAATATAGTGTTGTGAGATCAATATAGTTCTAGTTTATTACTATCAGAGATCAATGCAAAACCATTGAACAAAGAAATCATGCAACATATGTCATTAGAATTGAGTCAGTAGCTGAAATAGCTAAATCATACCAAATGTCATTACAATCTAGTCCACTCTCTCCACCTCATCCATCATCAAGAACCCTTTGGCTCTTTCACATTGAAGCACGAAGCTATCATGTGCTTTTAGGAAAACTACTCAACTCAGTTTAGGGACAACTTTGAGAGTGGTATATGCAACACTCAAAACATTATCCTCTTTAGATTTATCGACTTTTACAATTTGAGCCTTACCAAGGCCATCTTTTAGTTCCTTCATAGTTTTTCATATCACATCCAATGATGCAGCCAAAGTTGTCTTCTTCCTCTTTTCCCTCCTCTATGATGATGGTGAAGGAGTCCCTATACCACTTGCACTTGATTGATTGGAATGATATAAATCTTCATCAAAATTTGGTTGGCTACCAAGAGGTGTACCACAATTGGTATCATCCTCATCAAGCATGTGGAATGCATTGTTCATAGGGTGCCCTTCTTCAGCATCAAGAGGCATTGTTGCTGTGAACCCTTCAACAATGTCATTGCTAACAATTACAACCAACTCATTGAAATATTGGAAAGGTGACCTCTTATACATCTTTGCATTTTTGAATTCTCTCCTCTACATGTGAGCATTAATAGATGGATTAGGTTGTTAGTTTTTCATTACTAAAATAAGAAGGGAAAATTTCTTCAATTAAAAGAGTACAAAGATCATCCTACCTTCAAAAGCTCATCCCACACAGAACCCTCAGCATCCACAGTTTGATTTTCCTCATTCCAAGCTAACCCACTTGTATTTTTCAAATCCTTCATTACTCTATATCCTACTTTCCATGTTTTCAGCTTATTCTTAAAATGATCTCATGATAGATTCAAGTTCATCCATGTATTGAATGTCCTCTCTATGGTAGTCTAGGGTTCTTTTTTAAAACCACCTTCACCTTTTCGGCCAAGATGAACTTGTTTGAGGAGAAAGTCTAGAAACTTGTGTTCCATCAATTTTGTCCACATTTTCTTCTTTGAAGAAGAATATTTGTTGCTCACAGTGAGGGATCCATCTATATCATTCAAACTAATAGGATAACACATCTGGTGTACATGATTAGATCAATCCATGCTCATCATGAGCTCAATATATGCCATTGTGTACTCCTTCCTATATTTCATTTAAATTTGAAGGTGATAAACTTTAAATATCAATTTGTAATACATCATAATGGAATGAGGCTAACATATTGAATAGGTAAACGTATTACAATTTAAAGTAATCATACGATTGAAATTAAAAGTTACTACTCTTTAAATTTAAATAGAATGTAGCAAGGAGTAACATCAAAAAATAGGATTTTCAGTGAATTTGTTGATCTACTATTACTAGTGGGCTTATGATCTTCATCATTTGGTACTCCTTGTTGTATTTCATTTAAAATTGAACACAATAAACTTTAAATATCATTTTTAATACATCCTAATGCAATGAGGCTAACATTTAATAAACTTGAAAGCATTTAACTAAAGATGATAAACATCATTCAACTACAACATGTGATAGTTTGAGTGGTTTTGAGGAAGTGGATAGGAGGAATAGTTGGGAGACATTTAAGCTACTCTTATCAAATGATACACATCATCAGCCTGCTATACTAGTCAATTCAAACTTTTCCAAATCATCAGTTAGTATAAATTTAATTATAATTGTGGTTGTAGGAAGAATATTTGTTGTTCACAGTGAGGGATCCATATATATCACTCAAACTAATGGGAGAACACATCTGGTTCACATGATCAAATTTCTCAATGCTCATCATGAGGTCAGTATATGCCATTGTGTACTCCTTCCTGTATTTCATTTAAATTTGAAGGTGATAAACTTTAAATATCAATTTGTAATACATCATAATGGAACACAGCTAACATATATAATAGGTAAACATATTACAATTTAAAGTAATCATACGATTGAAATTGAAAGTTACTACTATTTAAATTTAAAAATGCAATGTAGCAAGGAGTAACATCAGAAAAATTGTATTTTCAAAGAATTTTCTATTCTCTTCTTACTAGTGAGCTTATGATCTTCATCATTTGGTACTCCTTGAAGCATTTCATTTAAAATTGAAGACAATAAAATTTAAATATCATTTTTTAATACATCCTAATGCAATGAGGCTAACATTTAATAAACTTGAAAGAATTTAACTAAAGATGAGAAACATTATTCAACTACAGCATGTGACAGTTTGAGTGGTTTTGAGGTAGCAGATAGGAGGAATAGTTGGGAGACATTTAAGATACTCCTATCAGATGATACACATCATCAACCTATTGTACCAATCAATTCAAACTTTTCCAAATTATTAGATACTATAAATTTAATTGTAACTATGGTGGTGGATGGAAGATTTGTGCACAAAATTTCATTTATAGAGCATTGGTGTGCAAGTTGCAATAATTTATGGTAACACATTGACATCAAAAAAACTACTAGCAAGACAAAATGGTGATATCAATGGTAGGTAAATAGTCATGAGCCCCATTATGAAGCATGTTATTGTTATTTCTCAATGCAAAGATTATAATAATTATGCTTTCTGACATTTAAAACAATGTAATCTACATTTCAAGTTTGATTTTGTATAACATATATCAAGAGTTTTTGTACATAAAGTAGGTGCAAAATTGAAAGTTAATGCTCTTTTTATTTAATTGGAATGTAGGAAGGACTGATATCAGAATAAAAAAATCACACAACATCATTGTATATGCATACATCAATTTAATCATATAAAGCACATTGCCTTCTAATAAATCATTTATTCTCGGGATCTATTATCTTCCCACATCCTACTTGCTATATCTTCTCAGAATTGGGCTCACTCATTTATATCCTCCCGAGACAACCCATATGTCTCAAGTAGTGGTACCTTTACCCCATCATGATCATCTTCCTCTTCAATAGCTAATTCTGATGGAAGGCCATCCTATATCATAATGAAATTGTGAAGTATGCAACATGCTAAAATAATATAGGATTGTGTCATGATATCATAAAATGTTGCATGTCTTAGGATTGGAAAACACTTCTTTAGAATACCAAACATACATTCTACTGCATTTCTAGGAAAGGAGTGTCAATGGTTGAACAACTCATTTGTAGAGTTTATTGGGTGATCTCTTGAACACTCTTTCAAGTGGTAGCGTGTACATTGATAAGGAGCGAGAAATCTAGGTGCATTTGGATATCCAGAATCCATTAGAAAATATTTTCCTACATAAAGAAAGTATATTATCAATACTTGAAACATTTAGCATACCCTTGAGTATATTAAAATGTGATTTGGCTTACTAGTGGGAACTACAAGTGGATCTAATCTAGATAGAGCTAAGGCTAGAACACAACTATCTATAATAGAACCTTCCCAACTAGCAAGGCAATAATGAAACTTACAATCAAAGGAGCAGACACCCATAACATTTTGTGACAAGTCCCCTTTCTCTATCATGATATTTACCCTGTATGTTGACATTGACTCGCACTGGAATATGGGTTTTGTCAATAGCTCTAATGCAATCCTATGGGATATGATACAATGATCAAATGTGTGCTCAAGTAATAATAAGATAAGGACAACAATCCAAACAATAAACTTGTAACAATGCATGATTTTTCTTGAAGAATGGTTCAAAATGATCCTTCCCACTAATTTCAGGAGGAGTGCTTGGACCAGGTAGTATAAAGTAATCCCTGTGAAGGGCTAAGATAGTCGTCAACACCTTGTAGAAGTACAAACTGACTATCTCTCCTAAGTGCCCAAATTTATGGGAAATCTTATGGTTCCTTAGATTGTGCCAAAGGGTGTGGAGGAATATCACTAGTTGTTCCTCTAACTTCAAGTGGATCATATATCTCAAGTTTCCTTTCAGCCTGAGAATATGAGCTAGAGAAAAGAAGGCTGACCTACTCATCCAAATCTGATCATGACGATCCACCTAATTGAAATGAATAATTTCTCTACAAAAGGAATTTCCTTTTCTTATTCATTTACCCATTTGAATTCCTTCTCGGGCTACTAGTACTTTGGCTATGCCAACAAAATCAAAAAGAATTGTGAGAATGCGGGTGTATGTGCTCTTCCTAACTATGCATCCTTGAACATCTACACTATCCATAGGATCCATCAGTGGCCTGAAACATGGACAAATTATACACTATTAGTTATGAGATACAACATGATTATTTGCTAGCCTCATTGCATTAAGAAGTCAATTATTTATTCAAACACAACAAGGAGTACCAATTACTGAGGATCATAAGCCCATAATGAATAAATTACAATAACGTTTCATTCTACTCCATGTAATCTATCTACCAATGAAAACATAATATTGATTCCATTTGTCTAAATGTACACAGACATACATATGTATGTATGTATGTACCCACACACACACACCTATGTATGCATTTATGTACACACACACACACACACATGTATGTATGTATGTACACACACATGTATGTATGTATGAATTTTGGTTTTTATGAATGTGTTTTAATAAACTGTTGAGTCCACCAAAACTGAGTCTCATCTTTTAGAAGATGAAAAGGAGCATTGTTGGCATGTGGGAATAGGGTTTCTTTCTGCATTTATCTATACATAGTTTGTGACCTCATAAACTATGTATAGTTGATGTATACATAGTTTAGTTGCTCATTTCATTGGCATGATTTGCATTGATCTTATTACTGAGCACATGTTTACTATTTTCCTAAGTAGATTCGAAATGAAATGTTACAACACATATTGATTGTTTTGCTAAGTAGATAGCAAATAGAAATAGAACCATTATAAACTATGTATAGGTCAACTATGTGTAGATAAAATCTATGATTGTCATTGATCTGCCATGTATACTACATAAATATAGGCCAGATTTAGTATCCACCCTTTAACAATGCAAAACCAAAACATGGGAATAAAGTCATGGGCATAAACACTTTAGTTAGGTACATCCATACAT
Source organism: Cupressus sempervirens (assembly GCA_028749045.1). Taxonomy (NCBI): domain Eukaryota; kingdom Viridiplantae; phylum Streptophyta; class Pinopsida; order Cupressales; family Cupressaceae; genus Cupressus; species Cupressus sempervirens. The sequence goes on from CM053791.1 coordinate 557,583,744, forward strand.
AGTTTATTAGTAGGTTGTGTTTAATGATATTGCAATGATCTATACATAGTTTATGACTTGACTGTGTTTAATGGAATTGCAATGATCTATACATAGTTTATGACCTCATAAACTGTGTGCATGAACTATGTATAGATCAAAGCCAAGATTGGCATTGATCTATACATAGTTTATGACCTCATAAACTATGTAGAGATAAAAGACTTGATTGTCATTGATCTATATATAGTTGATCCATATAGATTTTATGACTTGGCTCTATTTAATGGTATTGCATTGATCTCTCACAACACTATACTGGAACTCATTACTAGCAAGAAACTGTTACATAGTTTAGTTGTTCATTTCATTGGCATTAGCGTGATTGACATCTAAAGTAATTCCAGTTTATGAGTTTCCTATGTTGAATGGATTTGCATGGATCTATACATACTTGATATAACCATAGTTTATTTGTTCATTTCATTGGCATGATTTTCTTTGAATAATGGTATTACATTGATATCTCATAGCACTATACTGGAACTCATTAGTGAGTACATATTGTCTATTTTGCTAAAAAAAATTTGAAACAAACTATTACAACATACATTGACTGTTTTGCTAAGTAGATAGTGGATAGAAATAGAACCATGATATAAATAATCAAATAATTAGAGGTAATGACATGAGCACATATTGGAAGTCATTGCTGAGCACATATTGACTATTTTTCTAAGAAAACTAGCAAAAAACTATGATATATCTATGTAAAGAAAAACCCCAAAATACAAAGATGGGTGGGATAATAGAACCATGCACACAGAGATTGGTGGGAGAAGAAACACCATAGCCATCGTTGAAAGTAGAAAAACCCCAGAGCTGTCAGCCAAAGTGGAGAACAATGGCCCAAAAACTCCAAACTCACCAACGTCCACAAAAACCACCAACTCTCCAAAGTCATTGGTGTTCACAAAAACCCCCAAAACTCCAAACTTTTTGTCATCCACAGAAACCCCAACCTCACCCAAGAACACTAGAAACCCAAGCTGCAGGAGGAAAAATGGCTCACGGGTTCATCTTCCCAAATGCCTCTATCGTCTTCCAAAACCCTAATATGAATTTCATAGACCCAATGATTTGATTAAAATGCCTTCATAAAAATCCATAATTGGGTTTTAATTTCAAATTCTACCTATTTCTTGGAAGAAACTTCTTCCATTTGTCTCCAAAATTCGAAGAAAAAATTGATAATCAGGTTTTGTGTTTGGCGAACCAAACGCCCCCATTTTGCTGCATTACCAAGTTTTCACCATCAAAACCCTATTCTGCCCCTCATATTCCCAAAACCAAATAGGGCCTAAATGTAAATCAATGCTATTCCACACATTTGGAATGATCTACATTTATTTTCATATCTATTTATCTCTACTATAAATCCTAATTGTGGTCCTTAAGAATTATTATATTATAGATTATCTAAACTAAATTAATAATAATACTAATACTCTCTAATGAGTATAGTGACCTTTTTTCCTACTTAATTCATATAAACTAAATATCCCTATAAATACCATTACTCCAAAATAAGTGGCATGAAATACATACCTACTTACTTGTAGATGATATGGGCTCCTGACGGCCTTATATAAGGGAAGAGTAAAATACACCAATTTTGCTACTTTTGACTTCTAAAAATATGCCTCGATGTCCTTCTTATTCAGTCCTATCACCTTGCATGCATGTGGAATTGTACATAGATATGGAAAGTTCTATGTATCATGTTATTCTTTCTTCCTTGAAATGCTCCCTATTTTTGGGTTCGATCCCCTTTAAAATCCCACCTTATTTGCTCGATTACCTTTATAATATAAGGAATATCTTTTTCAATATCCTCATTTATCCTTTCAATCTTTTTAATATACAACACATTTTTCTGGCATGGACACCACCCTTGGTGGTGCTGATTGGTTCAATCTATTATTATTATTATTTAATTATATAATGATTATTAGTATTTTAATATTTGGTGTTTAACATTAATTATAGTATCAATATTAATAGCCAAGTGCCTACAACACAAGGGTAAATTGTGAACCTCTTATCAGCGAGGGCTTGGGTTCAAGTATACGTAACCTTAACTAATAATAATAATATTAATAAATCACAACAAATAATAACAATTAACCTTGACTTTGGCCAATTATTAATAAAAAAGTATCAGTTAAACATTAATATTAAATATTAATGTTTAACAACAACAATACTAATATTTAGTGTCTTATCATAATAATTTGTTCGATATTTTCTTTCTATCATTTATTTCATATTTGTTAATTTACCCACAATTTGTATGCTCCATATGTCATAATTAACATATTAGAATGTAGTAGGCAAGAGCTTACAACACAATGATAAGTTGTGAGCCTCTTATATAGGAGGTCTCAGGTTCGAGTCTAATTGAGCATAATAAATAATAATAATTAACCACACCACATAATAATGATAATAATAATTAATTTCAGCCAATAAAAATAAAAATAATTACTCTCAGCTTCAACCTCTTACTAATAAAAATAAACAAACATATTAAAATGTACTTAAATTGATTGAATAAATAAGGACTCTTGTATTTAGAGCATATTTAAAAAAGATACATATGCATATTGTGTTGTTAGTACATTGATGTGGGTTCATGATATCTAACTTCTCATTCCAAGAAGTGAATGTTGAGATTTCAAGCCTTGAACTTAATATGTTTTCTTTCTCTTTGGACTCCCATTTTTTGGTTTCTCATATTATCCATTTTTCCTCCATTGCTTTTCCCAGAGGCGTTTACCATGGTATGAGTTAACATATCTAAAAATTGTGCCACCTTGTGTTAAGTGCTCATTTTCACTATAAAGAATTTATCCATCTTTGTTTAAAGATCTCCTACTTCACACATGTTTTTCTTTTAGTTGGAGCTTTATCTTGATCATTTTCATAAGTGTAGTGCCTCTCTCATTTTCATTCTATATTTCATTTTGATGAATGTGACCTTGATGTTCTTCTTATTGAGTGATCATGTTGGAATCCATGAATGGTCTACACCTTTGGGGTGATTTGACTTATGTTGTTATATCTACAAACTATTTATGCTTTATGCCCGACTGATGGAACTCATAATGTGTTTGATGGTTTCACTAAGGTGTGTGCCAATGATTACATGAATTTTTATGATATCGTAATGTTATTCCATGAGTACCCTTGAGATATGAGAAGTGGTTGTGTTGTAAGATGCATTTGTCTATTATATCTGATTCTAGTTCTTGCAACAACATTGACATGTATATTAAATTATATTAGTAGTATTTTGATCATATATGTAGATGATGCTTTAAAATGTTATCTAATGTAATTTTCATTTGAGATTATGGATGTGTCTTGCCCAAGTTTCAGTTCATATGTTTTTCCTTGGAGTTTTGAGTTAAGTCAAGTGTCAAAGTCTAGATTGCCTATAGGATAAAATTTCTTCTCATCATTCCTTTGAGTTAACCTAACATGGGAATTATATGAGCAATGCATCAATCCAAAGCTAGGTGATTAGGGTTTGGAGGATTTTGTTACACATCATCCTTATGAGAAGAAGGTCTTGATATTTTGCTAATTCATATTTTCTTGTTCCTAATCATATCGAAGACAAAGATTCATGTTGTGAAGTAGTTCTTGATGAAAACATTCCTAAAATCTCTGAGAAGCCTAACTTTATGATCAAATGTTCCATTAAAGACATAATGTAGGTAGAATGGAGAAATTGTGCAAGCATATACAGAGCAAATACAATAGAGAAACATCAAAGACTAAAGCTTGAAGATAATATACATATCATAAGAATGGGCTACAAAAAGAATTGGTTGAATTTGAATGCAGGAGAAGTAGATAAATCATCATAAATGGTGAAATAACCAAGTCAAAGGTGGTGAAGACAAAACTTGAAATAAAATTGATGAATTAAAACACATCTGATCATCCATGTCATCAAGTTGAATAGTCAAGTCACCTTGGAAATAGTTCATGATCGTCAGATGAAGACTAGATTGAAAGATAATATTTTAAGATGGAATTATAAACTATCTAATGATGCATCTTGTTGATTGTCAGATCAAAGAATATCTATGGAGGTCATTATGTCATTATAAAAATATGCCTATTCATTAATTCATGCGATAAAGTGACATGAAATCATGTGTCCTAATGGTTCTAGTATATTCAATGTAGTACCACAAAGAAAAATAGTCTGACATCAAATTTTGTAAGCAATAAAGTTCAGCCTAGTGGAATTTACAAGTGGGAAGTATACTTTTGATGGGGGGGGGGGGGGGGGGGGGGTGTGAATCAGAAGTATCAAACTTTAACCAATAAAACTTTCAACTCAAATCAATACATGCATGAAACATATCTAAATAACATGAAAGTAAAAGAATGCATGAAATTAGATGACATAATATTTGATCACCTAGAAACCCTCCAAAATGAGAAGGTAAAATTGGGGTGGGGATGACACCCACAACTTATCACTACTACAATAGTGTAACTTGTTAAGGTTACAATGTTTGACCATTAGCAATGGTCTACCCTGTGAGAGGCCTACCCTGTTAAAGGCTCCAACACCCTATTAAAAGTGTACCTATCTAAAGGATTTACAAAAAATTCACTTGGAATGTCACCCTATTAAAGGATTTATACAATGGCTATTAAACCAGCCTAATTCCATAAGATATTCATTTTGCTAATACAATTGTTAGAGTATAGTAGAATGTGTTGACTTGATTACTTACAACCATCAATTGCTGATTTCAAATTGCTATTTAATTCAATCTGATCCTCTCTTATCTGAAGTGATGTTGTTTGTAGTGCTGATAATCTATTCTGTCAACTGATCATACAATTCCTATGTTCTGCTAAGTCACCCTGAATGTCCTCTTAATCCTTCACCCTCTTATCCTCTTGTTCTTCACTCTCTTGCACTCTATTGTCCTCTTTTTTTTTCACTCTTGAATTATGGGGCTTCGTCCTCAAAAGGTTTTCATGACTTAGGGTTAGGTGTGAATCTATGATTGAGATTCATCCCTTTTGCCTCTTTAGCATTCCAATTATTTGATTGGTTGCATGTTGTTTACATAGGAAATCTAATAGATTCAATATTATCTCTAAGATTTGAGATATATCCATTAGCTGTCATGCAACATAATTTACATCCGAGTTTGTGAAGGCACAAACTCTTATGTCAATACTGTGTCACTCAACACTTATTGTTTACTGATGCTCGACACATACTAAAATTTTATCTTGCTCAGAACCTATTGTTTACTTGGCACACATACTTGCTCGGCACCTGAATGACTCAACACTTACTATCTTTCTGACTCAACACCTATTGTAACTCAACACTTGTGTATATATTATAATTGACATATATTGCTAGCTTAGCATGAATTTAGCAAATAGCTTAAGTGTGTTGACACTCCATTGTCAAAACCATTTTGAGATCAACAATTTCCCCCTTTGACATGAGTTTCTAAAACACTTAACTATACATGACATATCTGAATTTCTCAAGTATAATACAACTATTGTTTGGTATATATACAAAACTTCAAAATTTGTTCAAAATTTTGTGAAGAACTATATATCTCAAAATTTGTAACTCCCCCTGAGTTGATGTGCCTTTATTATATCCAAAACTTCTCTTAGTGGATTTGTCTTATGTTGATTCATTCTGATAATCTTTTTATGTGCCTTTGTTGTTTACTCTTCCTTTATTTTCTCATTTTCTTTGTTTGTTCTAACTCCCCCTTTCACATGTCTCCCCTTGCAGTTGAAGTTTCCTTTTGGCCATTTGATTTTTCTTTCTAATTTCTCCATTGTTTGAATTTCTCCCCTTTTACAATTTCTCCCCCCTTTTGACACTTATGTCAAAGGGTCTATACTCTAACTGAGTATTTGGCCAAGAAGGATCTATTCACTTCCATTACAATTCTAAGAGTAGCATCCCAGTTCTGTAGTGCAACTTCTAGGGATTTAATTTGGATGGTTGTCTCTATTGCAAGGTTAACTAAGCCATCTAATGTAGAAAGATTGGGATATTTCTTTAACACATTTTCTACATAGGCGAGTTCCTTTTGTAAAATCTCCATGTGAGGGGTTATTGTAGATTGGATCTAAACTAGTTTGGCCTTAGTGTTACCCTCATCTTCTGTCAACACAACTAGTTCCTTTTGTGTGTGAAGCATTGTGTAAAAATGCATCTCACTTTAAGTTGGATCTCTTGGCAATTGCATGCCAGATATTTTTAAGTCCCTTTCCAAGCTCATGATTCTCTGGCGAGTTTCCTAAGTGAAAATGGAAGGATCACATAGTTTTGTGTACAATGAGAAAATATTCTCAAGTACTTCCTTCACTTTTTAAATTTTCTGAGCTACTTCTACTTGTGAAAGTGCTATTTCACTAGATATTTTCTCATTTACCTTTGCCTAAAATTTTCTTTATGGCCATTCTAAAAGTTTGAAATTGGTGTCAAGGTCTTCATTTTGCACCTGGTACACTATATTTGAAAGTTGTTACATAATGGGCTTTCTTTCATTAGGTGACTGCAAGCTAAAGGCATCTAAGAAGATATCCTTTATCTCATGTAGTGCTTGCTTCTACTTATACTCATTTTTGAGTATCTCTTGATTCTTTTTCCTCTTTAATGCCTCTTGCATTAGGTTTATTTGCTTAAGAGTAACATTATCATAGTCATATTTAGGTATGACTATGTCTTCATCCAATGTAGGTTCTGCATAGTGAAGTACTCTTGCTACTCTTTTGGAGCTCAAGCTTGGTGCAGATATTTGCAATGGCATGGTATCAGTGCTCAAATTTTGAAGCATATTAGGAGTACCTATGGTAGGCAAATTGACCAAGGTTTAGATTGCCTCCTGCTCCTTTTCTTTAGGACTTTCCTTGTCCTCTTCATATATATTCTTGTCAATCACTACTATTTGTGGGGGTGCACCTTGTCCTTGTGCTATAGAGATAGATGTGTCTATCTACCTTGTTTTCTCCTTTGTAGGTTCTTTGTCTTCTGTACTCTTAGTCTTGTGCTCAATCATCAAGAATTTAGTTGTGGTATTAACCTTTGTAGATGTATCAACTACTGTCTACTCCATAGGTTGTCCACTTGTAGTTAAAGGGATGCATGAAGGTGGTTCTTGTGGATTCACTTTATCCTTTGATAGGTTAGCTATAGATTTTTGTAGTTCTTCCACACTGACCAAAATTGGATTATTGCACAATTGTGTTTGCAAAATAGTTTGGTCAAGGGTCTTTTTGAGATCTTCTATAGTCAAAGGATTAATGTTCTAACTAGAGTTGTCAGGAAAATATTGCATAGTTATGGTGTCTATAGGTGCGAAGGTGTCATGTGGAGGGCTCAAGGGTGGCAATTATGTGTCTGGCACACTCTGTTCTATTTGTTTCTCCTTAGTAGTTGTCACTGTATCTATTTTTTGTATCTCCTCCACTATCTTGTCTCCTATCTCTTTCTTGACTTCTTCCTCTTTGTCATTCTCTTCCTCTTCCTCATTGTCCTTTCCCTCAAAGGGATCCTCTTCTCCTTGTTTTACAATTGTTAAGCCATATATCAACTTCCATATTTTAGTTGATTTATTTACAACACCTTTAATGTTATTTTGAAGAATGTTGAATGCTCTGTATTTGGGAGAGAATTTTCTCCCATGCTTCTTGCTAGCCTTGGTGATCTGACCTTTTGTGAGCTTAGGCATTACTCTGGCTAAGGTAGATTCCCTTATTTCTTTCTCCATATTAAGGCAATAATGCCATTTATTTTCAATAATAGAATACAAATCTTTTGGAATTGAATTATCAAGTTCAAGTGGAGTGGTCTTGAACTTGGCCATCATGGTATAGACAAATTCTTCAACCATGTTCTGCTCTTCTCTACTTACTTTATTAAACTCAATATTCTTTAAGCCACTTAAGATAGCATTGCCCTTAACATTGTCACAAATGTTCTCTAAATCAGATTTCAATGCATGACTTACCACTTGGAATTGGCTTGTGTGTTTTGACTTTGTTTTCTCTTCATTTGAGTCAGGTTAAGCAACATATTTCCTTTGTAGTCTCTTCTTTGCTAGACCGTGTTTCTCAATTTCCTTCTTCTTCTCCTTGACCTATTCTTTGGCCTTCTAAGTGGTTGCCCTTGTGCTTGCTCTAGTAGTGGGCTTAGCAGTGCTTGTCTTGGCAACTTTCTTTGGTTTTGCTATTGGTTTTGTGCTTTCCTTTCTCTTTTTGGGCTGAGGTTTTGTAGATGTTTCCTCAGCTTGCTCTTCCTTGGCACCTTCTTCCTCTACATCTTCTCTCATTCCTTTTGTCAAGGCAAGTGGCCCTTGATCCTACTCTTCTTCTTCTTCATCTTTTTCTTCATCATCATCCTCTCCACCCTCTGCAATTCCTTCTCCAAATCTTGCCTTCAGTTTCTTGATTAACTTGTCCTTTTTCTTCAAAATTGATGTTGTCTTTAGTTCCATCTCAACTTTGGATTTGATAACATTATAAGTGCCAAAGGGTTTTTCACTTTTTTCTATCTCTTTTGCAAGTAAAGCTATTATTGCTATTGAGGCCTCATCAATGTTTATTTCATAACCAAGTGGCCTTAGCCATCTAATTCTTGGTACAACTGCTTGGATATAAGTGTAGTCAATATCAACCAAAAAAATGTCATTGATATGGTTTTCTACAAGGGAAAATGATATCCTTAACCTTTGCTTCATAGACCTCTTGAAGTCTTCAAATAACTCATCATAATAGTTTCAAAATTGTTTCCCATCTACTCTATGTACTCATTAATTTGTACAACTATTGACTTGTTAGCCTTCCAACCTATCTTACCAAAGGATGGAAATTCATTCTATACATAGAAAAATGTTCATATCAAGATTGATCCAAATTTTCATTGTGCACTGTTTGACCTTCTTATGGCTCCCATGTTTTGGATAATCTATTGCAGTTACAACTCTGCTAGATCATATGTATGATCTTTCTTAATAATTTTATATCCTACATATACTGCAATGTAGGGCACACTATTTAATCTACTTGATTGATAGAATTTGTGTGAGATGAATCTAATAGAAAAATCTATGAGAGGGTCTCAAATTGTCTCTATAGTCATACCCCTCTTGTTCCATTGTGCACCAGTATTTTCTCTATGACTTCCTTGGAGTCACTTCTCAGGGTCTTAGGCCGATCTAGGGTTGGGTAGCCTATGACTCAATGGATGATTCTTTTAGTTATTTTTATAGGACCTCTTTCCAACCACAAGCATCCAACATGAATTTTGCTCAGTACAAACCTGATCCATTCCATTTTGAAGATCGTAGGGAATTCTAGGGCACCAGTAAGACCCTTCTTCTCAACTATATTGTATTCTTCCTTCAATACCCTGTTATCACATAGTTTATTATAGGCTTCCCTAATCTCTATATTTCTTATCCCTCCAACTTTATAATTGTAGCATTTTTGAACGTCTTGGACCATAACCACTTTTGGTGGGATGATGGATAGTGCACCAGCAGGGTCATTTTTATATGCCACCTCAGGTATTGGTTTAAATTCTGGTTGTTTTACCTCCTTGCTAACTAGATGAACTTCAAAGGGTTTCTTATCCTTAGGGTTTCTTGAGCTAGAGGCCATTCTCACTATCTAGGTTTTTGACAAATTCAAAATAGCGTAGCTCGACACTTGAATAAATACCTTGAATCAATGAATCCACTCTAAATTATTGGTCAAATCTGCTTGATTGCTTTGTCTTCACTTGAAATCACTTCTTTTCTTCATTCGCCTTTCGTTCTGTGTTTGTTGTAATGATAAATGATAAAAAAAACAATCATATACCCTTCAATACCTAGCATTAAATGCTTAGTGCATCTACAACTAAACACTCAACTTGTATGCACTTTCTTAATTTACTCAGTACTAACGTGAATTTCACTTTACTCGATAGCTAAAGGAGTTACCCTTACTCATCATCAACTAACATAATTTTTCTTGGCAACAACTACTCACTTAGCTCCAACTATTCTTGACTAAAAACTCAACATATACTAGAATTTCACTTGGCAGTTGAAGGTATCTTGTCATGCTTGGTAGTAGGATGAAAAACTTGAAGTTTTAACCTTGCATATTTATTCATGCTATTTTATTATTTTCAGTGCTAACTTGTTTTGGAACTGATGTATGATAAAGTATTGAGTATCAGTTCTATACACCTTCTTCTACTTAGTTGGATGAGGTGTGACCACTTGACCTATTAGGTGAAGTGATTCCTCCATTGGATGTGCTACTTCCATCTCTTCTCTTCCATATCTTATTCATCTTTCCTCTAATATGTTCAACATCAACTTTCCCTTTTTCGTTGTTGAACTTAGAGTTGGGTGCCTTTGACCTTGTTGGGCAATACTTGCTGATGTGACCTATCTTTAGGCTGTTGAAACAAGTGGTTTGACTCAACCATCTATTGTAGTTACCACTAAAGTGTGTTCTTATGGAGTTCTCAAGAATGTGTCCATATTCTTGATAGTAGTGACAAATCTTCCTAGTGTTGTAATCCCAATTGTAGTGATGTCCATGACTTTTTATCTTTACTGGTTTGTTTGGTGACCACATAAGCTTGGATCTACATTCAAAGGCTCTATGTCCATACTTCTAACACTTATAGCAGTGACCTTCAAATCTTGGTGTCTTGATGGTTCTAGTCTTGCATTCATGTGCCTGATGTCCTTGCTTATTGCACTTATGATAGTGACCCACGTTTTTAGGTTTGTCATGTTGATTAGCATTCTTTCTCTTGCACACATTACCATTATGTCCTTTCTTACCACAAAAATGACAAGTGGGTTTTGAGTTCTTACCTTTGTCACTTCTTTTTTCAACAGCCTTAGATGATTCTCCTTCTTCAGTGCTAGTATAACATAGTCTTGACGTGTCATTGTTGGATCTTGGAGATTTTAGTAGTTGCTCAAAATACTTGATGGCTTCATTAGGCTTGTTGAAACTTTCTGCAATTTCTTTTTCTCTCCTCAAATCATTTTTTAGTTGTTCATTCTACAGCCTTAGTGTGGTGATCTCAATGTCTTTAACATTCAACTCATGATGGACATTCATCATCTGACTTAGGGTATGCAATTGCATGTTGGATGTTTTGGCAAGCTCAATTGACTTCTCTTCTAGTCTATTAGCTAGGTTTCTCTTGTCATCTTCCATCATGGCCTTATCTTCAATGGTTCTCTTCTTCTATTCAGTCACTTTACATAGCATCATGACTTGTGATTCTTGCTCAATCTTGAGAGTTCCGATCTCTTCTTCTTGAGCTCTATTCTTCTCCATCAGGCCTACGATTGCTACATCAAACTCCTATGAGTCTCCATTTGCAAATACTTTTTTGGTGTCAATCTTCTTGCATTGTGTATCATTCTCAGCTATGACAATGTCTTTTCTTCTCTTTAGGGATTTCCTCAATTCCTCCCTAGCTTCTTCTAGAGAATGTAGAATGAGATGTATTTTAATCTCCTGGTTCCCTATAATCTTCCCAAGCTTGTAGACGTCCATCTCTAGATCTTTTCTTCAAGCTGTAAATCTTCTCCTGGTGAGAACTTAGCTCTGATACCAATTGTTGGAATTTACAAGTAGGAAGTATACTTCTAAGAGGAGGAGGGGGTGAATCAGAAGTATCAAACTTTAACCAATAGAACTTTTAACTCAAATAAAGACATACAAGAAATATGTCTAAATAACATGAAAGTAAAAGCATGCATGCAAGTAGATGACACAATATTTGATCACCCAGAAACCCTCCAAAATGAGAAGGTAAAACTGGGGTGGGGATGACACCAACAACTTATCACTATAGCAATAGTGTAACTTGTTAAGGTTACAATGTTTGACCATCAACAATGGTCTACCCTATGAGACCCCTACCCTATTAAAGGCTCTAACACCTTGTTAAAAGTGTACCTGTCTAAAGGATTTATAAAACATTCACTTGGAATGTCACCCTATTAAAGGATTTATACAATGGTTGTTAAACCAACCTAATTCCATAAGATTTTCATTCTACTAATACAATTGTTAGAGAGTATAGTAGAATGTGTTGACCTAATTACTTACAATCATCAATTGCTGATTTTATATCGCTATTCAATTCAATTTGATCCTCTCTAATATGAAGTGATGTGGTTTGTAGTGTTGATACTCTATTCTGTCAACTGATCATGCAATTCCTCTATTTTGCTAAGTCACCCTGAATGTCCTCTTAATGCTTCACCCTCTTATCCTCTTGTTCTTCGCTCTCTTACACTCTATTGTCCTCTTTGTTTTTTCAGTCTTGATTTATGAGGCTTCATCCTCCTTAAAAGGTTTTCGTGACTTAAGTTTAGGTATAAATCTATGCCTAAGATTCATCCCTTTTGCCTCTTTAGCATTCCAATTATTTGATTGGTTGCATGTTGTTTACATAGGAAATCTAATAGATTCGATCTTATCTCTAAGCTTTGAGATCTATCCATTAGCTATCATGCAACATAATTTACATCTAAGTTTGTGAAGGCACAAACTCTTATGTCAATACTGTGTCACTCAGCACTTGTTGTTTACTGATGCTTGGCACATATTAAAATTATGTCTTTCTCGACACTTGTTGTTTACTCGGCACACATACTTGCTCAACACTATCTATTTTCTTGGCATCTAAATGACTCAGCACTTACTATCTTTCTAACTTGACACCTATTGTAACTCAACACTTGTATATATATTATACTCGACATATATTGCTAGCTCGATATGAACTTAGCAAATAGCTTAAGTGTGCTAACAATCAATTGTCAAAACCATTATGAGATCAAAATTTCCATCTGTCTGCCATGATGTGCCTAGTTGGAAAGAGGGACGCATGCCATAAAACAAAAAGGAGTTAACATTATTTTATTACCACTTTCAGATTAGAGAAGATCTATGTCTGTTGCCATCTCACTATAAAAAGGTTCAAGGAAAATACTCATAGCAATATCATAATGGAGACACATGTACAAAGAGGGACCCGCACATAAAGTTATAAAGGAAAGTCATGACATTTTAATCACAATCATTGATTTAAGATCAACGGCTAGAGTTTAAAAATGCAGTGACTATTGGAATATGAAATATATGGGTTTGGCGCAAAATGACAGAAAATGAAGAAAATAGTGATTTTCTGTAGGATTTGTGAAATCACAGGAAGCTGAAAGGTCATGGAGTATTTTTTGGAATAACATGGATTCAAAATCATCAATAGAAGAGATACCACCTATTCATATCATGATATAGATTGGATAATTTCATATTTTATTCCCATTTTCTTTTCTATTTGTTGCTCTGCCAAACTTAAGAAAGGATAGACAACTATAAATGTAACCTCATTTAACAATACAAAGGTCAAAAAACTTGATGATGAATTGGTCTGTAATTCCATTTACCCTTTTTTCTTGGCATGTTTTGTTGCACATGCATAGATTAGTTCTACATTAAGAGTTGAAAAACAATTATATGTGATCCTAAGATAATCAGGTGGATTCCATTTCATTTTGATATTTGCAGTTGAGGTGATTCCATTTACTTCCTTCATATATAATTTTTCTTCCTCTCTTGCTCATTTCATTTCATATTATGTTAGATAGTTCATTGGGAATTAAAGGATAGATGTGTATGAATCTACTGATAACTTGCTAAATTCTATTTTATTCAAGTCTGGTAGTCAAAGCAATTCCATTTGTCCTCATGTGAATTTCTTCTTCTATTCCTCTTCATATTTAGATGACTAACACTGCATTTAGAATAGAAGTTAAGGGTTAGGAATCCCAAGATAGTCTATTACAATCATTTGATTGGGTGTGATAGGTTGTCCAAATCTATTTTTCCTCTTTTGTTTGTGCATATAAATAATTTGGTTATCATTTACTGGTCTCAGGTTAAGAGCTTATAATTTCAACACTTTTGATCTCATAAAAACATATTCATTACATATCATTGCAAATCATAGGGAGTTGTACCTAATTAATTCTGAGGGTGGTGATAAAATACATAAGCTGACCCATTTGTTGGTAAACATCCTTTTGTCTCTCAAAGCATTAGGTATCGAAGAGTCAATATTATAAAATCTAATAGAAGGAAAAATTGTTAACCAACAATGCGGTTTTGGGATGAATTATGGGGTTGTCATGATATATTGTTCTATATATGTTGTTAAGTAATTTAGTTATTTACTTCCATTGATATATGCTAAGAATGATCAAGAAATGGTTTATTTATCTTTAGGCTTAGATGATTTGTTATATATCTAGAGAATATTCATTTGGATTCATGATTGTTGTGCCTTTATGCCATAGATATATTCTAAAATGATTGTAGATGATTATTTAAATATTCTAATTTAAAATATAGAATTATGTGATTATATGTTGTTATAATGTACTGCACCATTGCTATGTATTATTGTCCATTGGTCCTAGTATGAAGTGGGAACATAGTTGTATTTACATGCTTTAGAGATCTACATTATTATATGACATCTCTTGTAACAAATTCATATTACTATAACTAAACATCTCAAATAGGTGACAACTAGTTTTTTTTTTTGAAACAAACAACAAGAATTAAATAAGTCCATTTACTTTAATTTTCAAAACAAACTACAATATGAATTAAATGAAAATAAATGTACATAAATGTTATGATCATGGTGGATGGCCTTCACTAGCACCTTGGGGATTTTCTACAATGGTTCATACCATGTGGTATTAGAGCCTCCACCCACATTAAAGTCTCAAAGTAGGGGGTAATGTTGGCATTTTAGTGTTCATCCAGGGCTCATACAACCAAGGGAGAACCTATTGTATGGGTGCACATCCATCGCAGAGTTTGGACTATAGAGCATGGTGGGATGTTATGATCCTAGTGGATGGCCTTCACTAACACCTCAAGGTTTTGGTGCAATGGTTTGTACCATTAAAACTAAGTACACAAAATATATATTTAAAAAAAATTTGAAATATTGATAAGAAATGCCATACAAGACATCTCTTAAAGACTTGTTACAATTAGCAATTAGGGAGAAATGGTATCATTAGGGAATTTATCCACCCAACTATAGATCATAACTCTATCTCCCTTACTTTGAACTTATACAAGGGATGGTAAATGGCTGTGTCAAGTATATGAGATCTGGTGAAAGAAGACCTAAAACACAGTCAATCATATCCTGTAACTAAGTGCTAACTTAGAAGGATACCTGACTGCAATTTTTATCCAACAATCTTAATTTGAAAATCATCTAATTTTATGCAACTTAGCCAAGGATTTAATCTAGATTAGGATTAGCAACTCACCCTTCCTACTTGCACAAAATCTTTTCTTCCTTTCGTCGAACTAGGTTCTCCAAGGAAATTTATGGTAATATTTGAAAGTTTTAGTTCATTTTTTACTTAAATGTAGGTCTAAGTCTAACTAGATTGGTCTTATAATTTAAAATCCTCTAGTGTTATATGACATCTATTCAAAAATTTGAATGGCCAACTTTTGTTGGTGAAGTGATGGTTATTGTTTATAATCAATATATTGATCAAAGAGACATACTAACTTCTTACCTCATCCTAAGTTTTTTTATTTTTTAGAATGAATTATAGCATTTATTTATAGATATCTTTAGGTGATTTATTCGTTCATATTCACAACAAAGATTATCTTTTACTGTTGTTCTTTACTTATGATAGTAAAGGTTGCAACTATCGATAATGAACTACTAGCACTGCCTATTATAGGGGCAATATACAATTTAAAAGAGAAGTTCACAAAAATTATTTCTCTAATTACAATTTACATTCAAAACAACATCCATAAGTCTACTTATTGTAGGTAAACTACAATTACCAAGAACTAGTTGCCTATACTATCGTAGTGGTTAAATGAATTTATGCTTCCCATGTTATAAAAACCCTATCTTGCCTTTCCAAATAAAATTGTGCGCTATGGGATCAAACATGATGCAAATTTTTCTCCACCACCCTTAAATATCACACACTAAGAAAGAAATTAAGCTTAGAAAAATAAGTTGACTTTGATTATTTAACATTTTTAACCTAAGAATCAAACCTTAGTGTGTGATGTTTAAGCCGTCTAAGTTTTCCCTAGGTTCTAAATTATTGAAGCCTATCTCTTTTCATTTTGGAAGTAATTTTATTATGGCATACTTATGTTATGAGCTATATTTTATTATAAATTTAGTTTATGGTAGGTTAGTCTATGGTTGTTAAACAAGTACAAATTTCAAAGAAATGTATACAACTAGCAAAAGACATTCAAGCACTAACTTATTTCCATACTGATAAGACTACAACACAAACTACTAGTCATAAGGTGAGTAATATAAAACAAAACAAGCAACTATACTCTAACATTTTTGTCTCTGTTAATGAGACAGTTCCCTCTAAGTCCTTTGAAAAATAAGAAACAATACACAAAAACTTTATCCTTTTAAAACTAACTAAATTTTTGATGTCATGTGTCTATCTGTGCTCGAGATGGATGGAAGGAATGTTACTTTCCTTTGCATGTCTTTTTGATTCCACAAGTCATCTCTAAGAAGGGTACTCACAGTATCTAAGTGAGTCATATCAATAATTTCTTCCTCAAATTTACATATCTTTTCTTATTCTACCTTAAAAGTTGAATTGGCATGCATTATCATTTCCTATCACTCTCTACTCAAACTCTCATTGGAAATGATGAAACACAAGAGCTCTTTGCAAGCTAGAGTCCTTGCCTTTTGGGATCATAGTGGGATTTATATGATATAAAAATGAACTATTAGAAGGATTATTCAGAAAAATGCATTTAGGAAAATTGCAATTGTCAGTTTTTAAGTACATTGTTTAACAAAAATATAGTATGTACAAGTATTTTAAGTTGAATGGTTTGTTTGTTAAAAATTAATACTAATGACAATTTTATTAAAAAAATAACATTAACCTTATTTGTAAAATATATAATGATTTGCATAAAAATATAGAAATAGATCAGAAAGATTATATTTATAAGTTAAATAAGTTAAAAACTAAAGATTATATCATATCTAAATTTTAGTTTCAATATTTACTTTCTAATTTTAAAATTTTATTCTAAAATCAAATATGAATACATTTTATTTTTATATAATTTGAAATTATTAATATGACAAATCAAAAATGAAATTAAAAAATTCTATAATTTTATAATTAAATCATATTTATTTTGTTAGTTAAATTGTAATCATACATTGAAACCTTTTTAAAAATACATTATTAATAATGTTTAAACATTAGTTTAAGCCATTGATGGTCCAACTACCCGAGTTAAAATTAATGGATGTTTTAAAAGGTTGTGAAGTTGTTTCATGGGTCCAATGCAACTCATAGACTACCTAAAAATTAATATATCTTGGGAGATGTTTTAAATTATTAATATCTTCTGAGTGTGCCACCTTCAAAATCTTGGCTCATATGCCTCGTAACTTCTATAATAAATAATCCAAATCTTTTAATATAGAGGATAGCATTGTGGTTTTCTGTAGCACTAATCAATTAGAAGAAAATAACTTAAATTTCATGTCGACATGGGCAGACATGTCTTCTTATATGTTGGATCAAGAGGAGGCTCTCTTGTGCTTTGATGAGATAATAACTAGAGAAAATGGTGAAGAATTCAAGAGTGTTCAACTTTCTAGATTTTTTATGGGTGCAATAATCTTCACAAAGGACTTTTGGAAAAATGCACAATTATAATTATAGTCTTGGGATCTGGTGTTACTCGATTGGTCAAGCCTCTTTACAGTGAAGTTTGTGATCTATAACTGACATTTCATAATTGAATTCTGACAAGCATATTAATTGCATTCTTATCTTTATGATTTTTTCCTACATTTTTCAATTCAAAAATAAGAAATATGTCTAGGAAAATAGTCTTTAACCAATAAAAGAAAGAGATTTTTATTCTCATAAATAAATTTAAAAATATGCAGCATAAAACCTTAGCAATATGATAATTGCTTCCAAGAAAAGAAATAGAAGGTGGGTCAAACAAAAATGTTAGTTCCCTACCTTATACAAGGCGGATAATGACAATCCTGCTGAACATAATTATCGTCCATGATCTTTGCAGTTTTCTTTCAAGAAGGGTAACTTGAATCCTTTTCAAAACTTGTCATCACCCACTTATCATTTTCCCCATCTCTCAAATACATGACATGTAAAATCTATATCAGTGGATGGTGTGAGGTGATCCTGGTGTTTTGTCACTCAACCATCGTGCTTTTGTAGCTATTACCACCAATTCTTTTTGCCATCATAGAAATCCCCTTCTAAAATAACTAGCACTTGCATAGGATGAGGTGCAATGGTATAACCGATAATATAGTATTCATGAACAACTCACAAAAGGATCTCAATTTTAGTTATGAGTTGGAGCTCAAATATGCTTTGTCAAAAATTGGTCCAGATATTGTTGAGTTGAGATTCTTTCCAAAACAAATGATTCCAAATTATAATTGGAATATTAAATTTGAAAATCCACTTATAATTTTAGACATTACACAATATTTACACCATAATTTTTTGCCTTTTTCGATTGCTATTCCTGTTGAGGTGTTCACTACAAAGATGAAACATTTTATTTTCTTATGCTACTTTCTCAAACATTGCAATTGTGCATGTTTCATGGTTTGGAAATGCCTAGCTTGAAATTTTGGACTGAAGTTTTCACTATAAAGACAAAGCATTTTCTTTTCTTATGATACCACTTTCTCTCAAATATTGAAATTGTGCATGCTTCATGGTTTCGAAACACCTAGCTTGAAATTTTGGATTGGGGTGTTTGCTAAAAAGATAAAAAAAATTCTTTTCTAATGACACTACTTACTCTCATATATTGAAATTGTGCATGTCATGATTTGAAAATACCTAGCTTTCAATTTTGGATAGTAGCTCCAAGTTCTTCTAGCGAGGAATGTTTGGGTGCTTACTCATGGGAGAAATGTTTTATAAGCATTTTTATTGACATTATACAACATCTTGATTAAATTAAAATACAATTAAAGGAAATTTTTACTATGCTCAATTTTTTTTTGTACTACTCCTTTAGAGAGTCATTTGTCTCAACTGACATTATTCCTTTTGTTATTGATTGAGTCCTTTCTTTAGAGAGGCCTTAAGAGTACTTTGTGTAATCTAGGAATCTACTATGTATACAATTTTGGAGGAAGTCAACAACTAGTTAATGTACAATTACATTTTTTACTAGGGAAACATTTTTGTCTAGTTGTAATTTACAAATACAATTACCATTGGTTTTCCCTTGATTGGATATGAGGTTCTTCCTAGATTAGTTTGTAGGTAGGAGTGAGTCTATAATTTCCTCAATGTTGTTTTAATGTGGGATATTTAATGAACAACATTGAATGGTTGTAATTTAGTTGGTTTTGTTGAATCATCAGAATGATAGTATGTTGTTTCATTGCATCATTTATTGCAATTCTAAGTAGATCAACGTTACCTTTATTGTTTTGAGAAATTCAATTTTATATTTAGAAATTTTGAGTAAAATATAATTTAAAATTTTATAATAATTATATAAATAGAAAATTATATTATCAAAGGGTTTAGCTCAATCAATTGTGTACTAATGGTGAAAACAACATAAAATATTGAAAGCTATTTTCCAAGGTTCAAATATTGAAAGATGCCTTTAGACTAAGTTAAATCAATATCTAGAAAATTCTATTACTTTTATTTAAGAAGTATTTTGCAATATAAAGACATATTTAGCATTTCCCATATTTTTTGAAAATATTTAAAAGAAAATTTATTCATGATTTTAGAATAATTATAGAAATAAATAAAGAATTGCATGATTTGAGAAAATATAAAGAGATTGATAAAGACAATTCAATTTGTTGCATGGACTAGGCAAGAGCCTACAACATAACGGTAACTTGTGAGCCTCTCATGTGGGAGGGCTTGGGTTCGAATTCCCTTAACACATATAAATAAATAATTACCACAAATAAAAATTAATTAATCTAGACTTTGGCCATTTATCGATCAAAAAAGAAAAAAATTGTTGCATGGACTGGCTTATACTTAAATTATAAATTTTGGAAAATACCTTAATAATTAATAGTTCTACTATTTTTATGTGTTAGTTCTACTATTTTACTATGTTAGTTCTAGTATTTTTCAATGTTGAATAAGCTATAAATACCTATAGACAGGTTGAATTGGCTTATTATTTGTTATTTATTGTTCTAGTTTTCTAAACATGCCCTTTGTTCCACAAGATTGTATAGAGATAGGAATGGGATGGATAAATTTGTATAAATGTTGGCTAAACTCATCTGCTACATCTAGTATTAGATGGAAAAATTTGTATAGAGGAGATGAGATGTTTTTTAAATTATCCTTATTGTCTTGAATTGATGAGACAAAGTTTGCCTCATAGCATCACAGGGAATTGTGTTGATGTTGCTCTAACATAACATAATCTATTTGCAGTCAAAAGTGGGAGGTAGGTGGCAGAAAAGGACAACCATGATGAAATGTGTTTCAAGCCAAAAGTGGAAGGTAGGAATCAACAAATTTTTTTGTGTCCGACAGCATGAGACTTTTACAGTGGGTTGTTTCCCTGATGAATGAAAAAGCCTATCAGTTAATTATCTTCAAATGATTGGAGCAACATGATTGAGAATAGGGAAGAAGTCTAAATACCATTCACATTTGATAATAGACAAAGCATATAAAAGGATCATACCTTAAGCATTAATAAGAAATTAATATTAATAAATATATTAATTCATTTTTAAAAAAAACTTCTAATTTTTTTAACAATAAAATATAATGTGACCTAGAAAAGATGCAAAAGGCGGATAGAAAATTTCTCACTTATGAAATATGTTATCTTGATTAATTCCTTAAACTTGAAGGCAAGAAGGGTGGCAAAATAATACAAGGTTTCTAAATAATTGAGTTTTAAGTTTCCTAGGAAAAGGAATACATAAATAATTGATCCTATGACCTAATGACCTTGGCTACCTAGGTGCCCTGACATTATGATGTCAATTTTACCAACACATGAATTTGTCTTTGGACATAACCACTTAGCACCCCCCTTTCCTGGTAATACCTTTCCCCCTTCATAGTTGGGCATGATAATCTTGCGTCCAATTCCAGAGTAAGTAGCTAGACCAATGATGATTAAATAAAGCATTAACAACTCTCACATATATCAAAATTTAGTTCTACTAAAAAAGAATGGTTTTCAACATATATTACATCATTATATCAAATTAAGTTCATTAATACCTTTACTACAATAAGAATATTTCAAATCATAACATAGACCATGCAGGATCCATTTAGGCAATATTCATGAAGCTAGAAAGTAGAACTTGCTTAGGGCATAACTTGAAAAACCATTATTTAGTCCAAGTAAAACCATTTACGATATACTTGTAAAACCACTATATAATGTAAAACCAAACCGCTTTAGGCATAAAAACCATTGCTTGATAAATTGCAAACCACTTAGGAAACATTTACAAATTCACTATTTAATGTAAAGACAAAGCATCTAAGGAACAAAAGAATATGTGATGTGAAATATAGTAGTTCCAAAAAGGGGTGTGCAATACACGATACCCCATTCTTCTTTTATATGACTATGCCTTTGTTTGTGCTTCAACTATTTTTATATTGAGCATCTACACTTGATGTTTTCTTGTTTAGGTACACCCATCTTGATTACATGATATAAGTGTATACATATATCTCAAACAATGGCACTAGGACATAGTTACCTTAACCATTCATGTTGAGCAATATCATCCCTGTATGAGCAACATATATGTAATAATCTTATTATTAACTCTCTAATTATTGTTGTAAATATGGATTCATAATACATTATATGATTAAACCAATGAACATGTCCATGCATTTAGAGTTTCACAATTTTTGTAAACAATATTAATTAAAATGTTGATTTAGTTGTATTTGGAGATTTTTTTTACTTCATTTAACCAGTGACTAATTTTCCATAGTTAGATTCTGTTGGGATCAATTATTTTAATTGGAAAAAGAGAAACTAGATTATTAAGTGGGCTAATAATCTATTTTTATGCCACTTTTGTAAAAGTGCTTATATTATGCCAAAAAGTGAGTTTTATTCTCACTTCTTATTTCCATGTTATGAGATTTGGAGGAATTTCCTCCAAACCCTCTTGGAGAAAAGCCTTCAGTCACTCATCATGTTTGATCTAGTTGTTAGATTTGTACATGAAGCAACTTAAGGATTTGTGCTAAAATGACTCCACTTCACTAAAGGTTTCCTCCAATTTGGTGGAGTCTCTATTTATTTATTTCTCTTTTTGGTTTTTACCATTTGTATGAGGTAGGGATTTCTTACTTTTATTATTTTACACTATTAAATTTATTTCTTTTGATTGCTAAATGCTTGGGGGTATAGAACTAGTGTTCCCCTCCATATTTATGCAATTCCATGACCTTATTGGACTAGAATTAGTATTTATGTAATTTTATGTTTTAAAAGTTATTATTGTTTACCTAGTTATGCTATCCAATTTAGTGTGTGTGCGCTTGAAAGTTAAACTTTATTGGATTTTTGGGAGGTGGTCATGTTTTAAAAATGATTTTTTGATTTCACGAAATTCTAAGATGTTTGAATTTTGGGTGTTTTTATTGTTGCCTCATTTTCTATGCTAGTCACTATTTATTTGTCACCTTATTGGTTTGATTGGAATTTTGATGTTAGTAGCCTCTACTACAATGTGCAGGATCGTGTAGTTGGAATGGTCAGAGGATATTTCAACTATTTTTTAAAATCTTGATCTGAAAATTCTCTTCAAGTTTAAAATGATGATTTTGGAACTCTCAACCGTATTTTGCTAGATTTTGAGTATTGGTTTCTTTTAGACTTATTGTGTCATCCTCATGTGGTAATGAGATGAATTTTAGATTCTACAAAAAATCATGCCCTTGGAAAAGTTCTCAATTGAGCTTTGTCTTGTTGTCCTTCCTTATTGTTTTCACTCGGTTCTTTTCCTTGATTGTATTTATACTTGTATCATTTGATTGCATATCTTGAATCTAGCCCCTTGCATATTGTATATCATTAATTCATGTTAGAGTTGTATTTTCCCACGAGCATGTGAGTTTGCCTATGGAAGGGTCTTGCAAGAACCAAACTCCTAGATTTAGGCTAGTAATGTGTTGGTTCATTGGGAGCTGGGTTGGTTCTCTTATGGAAATTATTGTATAATGAGAAGGGTATGTAGGAGTAGATGTGTAGAGTGGATTCTCATGCGTACCCCAACCTGGAAGTGGTCAACAAGGTAGTGTAAAGAGGTTTTAATAAAGGGATAACCAAATAAAGTTTAAATACATGGGATAATAAAACTTAATGCAAGATAAGAGAATATGTATATGATAGCCTATCATTCTGAGGGAGCTAGTGCAAAGGTGTGGTGTCAGTATGGTAGCTTATCTCTTGTGTGAGCTAGTGTAAGGGTATGGTATGAGTTCTTCCAAGGGTGTTGAGTTGCCATAGCACTATATAGCTTGGGCTTTTACAAGACAAGTAATTACACTCAACTAGAGTCCCTACATAATTATCCTATAAAGTGTTCTAACTAGTGACCTAAAATATTGCATTGCATTCATGATCATATGTGTACTTTTTTCATGCACTATTTGGCATGTGTGTAAGTTCTAGTTTGTTTTTATATTTGTTATTTTGGTTGGGTCATAATCTCGATGAGCACTCATGGTGGGCTTAAAGGTTCCACATGGTTGGGAGGTGATAGAACCTACACCATTTTTGGTGATTGCAGAACAAGGATGATCCTTTGGTTTAGATGCAGAACCTTGCTTGACCTTTTATATCCCTCTTGTCATTTTGATTATTGTATTTGAAGTGTATGATGTAGTTTCTATTATATATTTGATTGATCGATGTAATGTTAGATGATTAGATGTTTGTACTTGATGCATGCTATATTCAAGAAGTGTTCAAGGGAGAACCTCCTCAATTCACTAGTTCTCAATACTCCATGGTGTGGAGGTTTTCCTATTTGACCTTGTGTTTGGAATTGCTCTCAGAACACTAGTTTCCTGTATAATAAGATGAAGCATTTTATCACACAATTAAGTATTTCATCATTTTTCTCTTGTCTTTTTATCTTACTATACAACATTGTATCGTCCAAAAAACATTTTGTCATCCAATTAGGAGTTGTAATGTCCCCTCTCCCAAAGATAATTTAATAAGTATAAAATAATATTAAGATTAATATTAGATAACAATTATTAAATCAACTAATAATACACAATAATTATATAACATGATTGATATCTAGCACTAGATAAGTTTATTAAACACATCTATTGACAAAACATAATTAGGTATGATAAAATTAGATTATATATGAGTTTATATAGAATGATTAATACATATATATCAAAAGAATTTAGAAAGGATTGATGATAATACTTAAAATAAATAATAAATAATAACTAAGATACATTAATATTGTATATTATCAAAACACGAATATGAACATGTTAAATATAACATATCATATATAACACAATGGCGCACTACATATTTCCTTAATCTAATTTAAACATAATGGTCAAATTGTTCCTCATAGCCATTGACCTCAACCTATTTTGAATGGTTGTTTATGATCTAGTTCCATCTTAAATTTTGATGAATGATACAAGGAAAACAATCATTGACTATACATTACAACTAATTCTTATGCATCACTAACTATTAACTCCATAAATTGCACCCTAAACTAAGCCCTAAAACACTTAGAATTTTTGGAGAATATTGGAGAAACACTGAGATTGTGGGTAAAATACTAAGTTGATTGAATCTCTGGATTCTAGGTTGGTTCCTTAAGATTTGTCCTAATATTTCACCTATAATGACTTAAAAATTAAAATAAACTATTGTGAAAGAGAAAAGGAGGAAACTAATAACTTAAAAATTCGTAAACAAAATAGGTGATGCACCAAATGAATTAATTGAAGGTACTACTTCTTTGAACACAATTTGAGTACCTATAGAAAATTAGAAACATATACAACTTTTGACAATATATTGAACACATGAGTATCTCATAAGAAGACTTGGAAATGAAGAATATTAAAGGATAATATCACAGTTAATATTTTAAAAAAATTATACAACCTATGACATGTGTACAATACTTACAATAATGAAATATACAAAATGAGACATAAACTTTTAACATTTTAGGAAAGAAACACATAAAAATAACATCTATCACTTGATTGCATACAAATGAGACTGCAAAAGAATATCCAAAATATGTTATATTATGCTCAAATAGTTTCAAAATAACAAATCCAATATGACACAACTTTAAAAAATAATAAGAATAGTGCAAAAAAGAATAAAGGTTATCCTCCAAAACTAAATCCTCCCTAGTCCAAATGAAGGACTATATAAAAATACAAGCCCAACGTCCCTCAACTACTTCTCCCCCCAAAGGTGGATAGCTATATTGAATAGAAAAAAAAATCTTGAGAAATAGGACTTTTAAAATATTCCATAAAGTTCTCAATAATTGTCAAACTGTCTCTTCATAATGTCCCCATGATGATAAGTCAAAGGAATCCAAGAAACCCTCCTAAAATGACTTAAAATTCAGCATTAAGACTCCAAGTGCAACTGACACTACTACATTTGAGCCAGAATTATGATGGTAGGCCATCGTAATTATGACCATAATCTATCACCCAATCAACATTAGTCAGAATTGACTCCTGTTAGACTGGCATCAGAGTCAAAGTTGTTCAATGGCAAGGGTTATTGTTGCAATTATGATAACTAAAAGTGTCATAAATTGGACTTTTTTTTGGCAAACCGTTCATTTTCATTGTAAGAATTGCGATGGAAATATGTCAAAGACACTGTCACAATTGTGACATCCATGTGATAGAAATGTTATGGGTCCCATGGCAAGTTGTCAAAAACTTGCATCACAATTGGGATGGGTATGTAGCAGGAATGCTATAAGATCAACAATCAGCCATCACAATTGTGACATCTTGTTTTATTAATTAAAAAATATTGGTAGCAAATGTTGAATAGATATGATGCAATCATAGGGTAATATTGAGCTTCATTTGGTTTTGAGAATAGTTTAATATTCTCTACTAATCATGGCTAACCACATGAAGGTAGAAGCTCATTTTGTCCCCCCCCCCCCCCCCTTGCAATATCTAAATTCCCTGTTAACATCTAAAATCTTTAAGAAATGGTCAATGTTTAAAGTACAAAAAAGGTTCCAGACTTGCAAAAGTGACATCATTTTCCCATCTTTTGGTGCATGACATTTTTCTATCACATAATAAGATTCTACCACTCTAAATGAAGAATGCACTTGCAACTACATTCTTTATGCATGGACAATAGATAGAGCTGAAAAAATACAGTGCAATTACATTTACTTAATAGGTCTATTAAGTTTTTAAAATTATAGACCATCGTCATGAATAATGATCATGATGGTCTATAGCTTAAAATACCTATTTAAAGACCTCTTACAAAAATGCAAACTTGTTGTATTTTTCAGCTCCACTTGATGTTGTATGCACATGAATTGACATTGCATATTGAACTATGACATCCTTCTACATTGCTTGAAACCAAGAGATTCATACAATTAGTTGTCATACAATCATAGGTTATTGTTGAGCTTCACTTGGTTTTGAGAATAGTTTAATATTCTCTACTAATTAGGGCCAATGACATGAAGATGGAAGCTCATCCCCCCCTCCAACAACAACATCTAAATTCCCTGTTAACATCTAAGATCTGTAAGAAAGGATCAATCTTTAAAGTACATGGAATATCCTCATCACCTCCTGCTAATCTCAGGGGAAGTCCATCTTCATTTCTCATGGGAAATTCATCACATAGGTACATCTAGGAATGTCCTCATTGCCTCGTGCATAAAATGAATCCAATATTAGAAAATCCCCCCTAAGAAATAATAGTTCAAGTGAAATAAACACATGAAAAATAAGAGAGAGAAAGAAGAATCTGCTTACCAATAGGTGTTTCCATCACATTTGTAGCCATGCTACTTTTTCAGTGAGTTTTATTGTTTTTCTATTGTACCAAGATCTCTTTGTTTACATACATACATATACAGATATCACAAGGGCATAACAATGAGATGCAAAGATCATAAGGGAATGAGAATGAAATGCAACAATCACAAGGGCACATACATACATTCATATGTATACATACATACATACATACATACACACACATACATGCATACATAAATACATACATGCATGCATGCATGCATGTATGTATATATAGAGAGAGAGATCTTTTTAAGGTGCCAAGTGACTTACCTCAAGATCCTCTCCAAAAATAATGTAGACCAGGAAAAATTGACAGAGTTTGCAAGAAATTTTACAAAACATATTATAGCAGATATTTTTAGAAAGAAATAAGCCATAACCTAGTTAAATGTGTCTAGTTGTTGATTAGTTGGGTTGATATATACATATATTTAATTGGGTTATGGCTTCTACAAGGGAATGAGCCTCATGTAGCATTTACACATAAGCAAAACTTGCTTCTTTAGCTCCTTAAACTCAACTCTTAACTTCCTTAAACTCAACTCTTAACTAAAGCTATTCTTCTAGCAGTAAGAATAGTTGCTACAAATTTTTGGAAGCCAAGGGACCCTAAACCTATGCTACATTTTTTGGAGACATGGGAGAAGTTACTACTAGCTTCAGTACTTCATAACATTCTGGATCATATAGTGATGCCTAAATTAATAGCAACAGTAGATACTTGGGATACAAAGATCACAAGAACACGACAAAAAATTCTTATAGAACTACCATCATATTAGATGCAATAAAATGAATGAGATGTAGAGATTAGAAAGGCATGACAATGAGATGCAAAGATTAGAATGGAGTGACAACAAAAATACAACAATCACAAGGGCACAACAATGAAATCCTAGATTTCCACATGATACATATATGCATGCATGCATACATACATACATACATACATACATACACATGCATATATGTATGTATGTATGTTTAGATAGAGATCTTTTTTAAGGTGCTTATTACATCTTAGCACAAAATAATTATTGATCTAGCTGCATACATATTCTAGAATCCAAATAATTAAACAATAAAACTTACTCAACCCATGCTAAGTGACCTAGCTCGAGATCATGCACAAAAATAATTTTGATTGTTCCTTTTATTGTACCTAATCTAATGACATTTCTATGGGAATTTTTAATCAACAACCAGATCTATTTAATTGGGTTATGGCTTGTATATATACATATATTTAACTAGGTTATGGCTTCTACAAGGGAACGAGCCTCATGATTATAGAATTTACATAAAAGTAGAACTTTCTTCTTCAACTCCTTACACTCAACTCTTAACCAAAGTTATTCATTTAACAGTGTGAATATATGCTACAAATTCCTGGGAACCAAGGGACCTGGAACCTATGCTACATTTTTTGGAAAAATGGGAGAAGTTACTACCAGATTTAGTACTTCATAACATTCTAGATCATATAGTGATGCCCAAATTAACAACAATAGTAGATACTTCAGATCCCCATAGGGAGAATGTGACAATACATGCATGGTTACATCCTTGTCTTCCATTGTTGGGCTAGCATATGGAGCCTTTATATCTATCCATTCACCATAAATTGGGGAATGCACTTCATGCCTGGCATTCAAGTGATGCATCTGCATATGCAATTTTATCACTTTGGAAAACTCTATTTGATCCTGCTAGCTGGGAATAGCTGATTGTTCATTTTATCATACGTAATTTGATGACAGTTATATAGGGATTTGTAATCAACCTAGCTAATCAGCAACTAGACCAAATTAAAAACAATATATACTTGGTATCCTTGCAGGGAGAGCATGCTAATATAATTCAAAACCTACATAATTTTAATCAAGTTATTTATCTTCAATTCTTTTAAACCTTTAATAAGATAGGCATAAAATACCAAGTCTACTAGATCCAAACATTCTAGTTAAATTTACTAGAAAACATAGAAAAAATAATAACATAGTCCACTAAGTTTCCCAACATGTTCCTAATTGCTAATACCCTATCTTAGCTAATTTTCCTGAATCTAATTGAAGTCAAATTAAATTTCAAAAACTCATATTTCTTGAGCAATAGAAAACATAGTTATAATTAAGAGGTGCAAACAAGTAACTATATTTCAAATCCCATTTCAAAAGAAAGCAATCATTAAATATAGATACTCTTTAAAAAGTTGAACAAATTTGCCCTTAACAAAATTAGATATATTCTAAAATTTCTATACGATATTTCAACTAGATTTTCTCGTTAGAAATCATGGCATTTGGAAAAAAAAAGATATGAAATAAAAGTTTGTATTAGCCAAAACCAAATAAAAATCAACTCAATTAGATATATTCTAGGATTTCTATTAAATAAAGAAAGAGGTCTTATCACAAGACACAGATCTTATCACCTACCTGATTAGTTTGGAATTTTGTTCTCACCAAAAATCATAAAAATTAAGAACAACTGTGCCAAAAAAAACGTAAAAAGATGATAATCATAAATATTTTTTACTGTGCACAATCATTTTTTTTAGCTCTTTTGGCACAATCATTCTTACAATTTTTTGGCTCATTCTCCAATTGGTCAGCATGTGTTTTTAAAATTATTCTTGGATTGTGAGTCAGGAAAAAGAGAAATATCAAAGTTGAAAAAGATGTATGCAAATGCAATTTTTTAAACTTCTATTTTATAAACTTACAAAGAGAACCATAGAATTATAAGAAACTATTGTGGTTTGTACTATTTGAAAATTATGGTTACAAGTGCTAAAGGTATATACCTTTGATTTAGAGAGTGAAAATAATGGAAATGAAGTATTGTCGAAGGTGTAAGATCAATTCCCCCCCCCACCACCCACATGTGGATGACACTATTAAGTAGAGAATAGTTACATACATACATGGTTAAGTGCTACCTAACTATGTCCAAGGCTTCTACACATTGGAGGCATACTTTGCCTACCAGGCTGCCTACATACACGTATCCACAGGATCAAGACCCTTGAAATACTCACTCTAATGAATATGTAGTTCTGGTTTCTAATTGTTTTGATGTAGTTGTACTCCTATAACTACTGATGAGCTTTACTCACCTAATATAGCTCTTCGCAATTATACACCCATTTGGGTGAATCAAGCAATTTTCTATAATTAAAATATTGTAATATCCTGGTGCAACCTTTGTGTTGTAGTTTACAGTTAATGTAAGGTTAACCTATATATGTCCTAACTCACTCCTTAGATAGTTATGTTTAAAATCTTGTGACAATACCCATGGCCATGCTACCTTTTGAGTGATTTTTATTATTTTTATGTTGTGCTAAGATCTCTCTGTTTACACACACACACACACACACACACACACTCACACACATATACATACATACATACATTTACATAGATCACAAGGGCATGGCAACAAGATGTACAGATCACAAGGGAAGGGAAATGAAATGCAACAATCAAAAGGGCATGGCAACAAAATCCTAGATCTCCATTGATCTCCATAATCCACAAGATCTCTCTATATACATACATACATACATATATACACATACATACATACATACATACATACATACGTAGATACATCTGCACATGCTATTTTATCACCTTGGAAAACTCTATTTGATCTTATTAGCTGGGAACAACTGATTGTTCATTTTATTGTACCTAATTTGATGACAGTTCTACAATAATTTGTAATCAACCCAACTAATCAAAAAATACACCAATTTAACTTGGTTATGGCTTGTTTCTTTTTAAAAATATCTACTATGATATGTTTTTCTAAAACTTCTTGCCTATTTTTCTTGGTCTGCATTATTTTTGTGCAAGATCTTTAGCTAAGTTAGTTAGATTGGGTTGAGTGAGTTTTATTGTTTTATTATTTTTATTATGGAATATGGGCTTTTTTTTATCATTGGCTTTGTTCAAGTCCTGATTTTAATGAAGTAACAAAGTGGTTTTTAGAGTGGAAAGGATTATATAATGAAGAGGAAGCTTGAAAAATTGAATACTAAAATGCTAACATGAAAGCTATCAAGGATCAAACACCTATGACAGAGTTACAACACAATGTGTAGTTGATTTTAAAAAAAAAATGACATAAATCATTCCCCATTTGTTTTGATTATGGAGAGCTATGTGTGAAAGAGGGCGTAGAGCTCTTAACGAGGGTGGAGAGCTCAGAACATTAGTGGATATTTCATTGTTGTGCCTTTCTGATCGTTGCACTTCATTGTTATTCCCTTATGATATCTAGATTTCATTGTCATGCTCTTAGTGGAGATTAGTGGAGATCTAGGATTTTATTACTATGCCCTTGTGATCTTTGTTCCTATTGCAGCTACAATACAAAATTTGGGGTCAAATTGCGATGGCAATGTAATTTGTGGTGTTTGGGCCCAAATGAAGTAGTAATTTATCTACGATTTTCTTCAAGGGGAGAAGAGGTACCTATGTAAATGTTCTTTTCATTTCCTTCTAAACATGTATCTCTTTATATTCCCCCCAACAGGTGATTAGAGAAGCTTCTCTTTATATATAGATACACACACACACACACATAAATACACACGTGTGTTTAAGTATGTATATATATATATATATATATATATATATATATATATATATATATATATATATATATATATATATATATATATATATATAGATATATATACATACATACACACATACAAACATACATATACAAAGATCACAAAAGCATGACAATGAGATGCATAGATACATATATACATACACACACACACACATACATACATAAATACATACATACATCTGCATATGCAATTTTATCACCTTGGAAAAATGTATTTTATCTTTACTCAATTGCCAAGAGATAATATAATTTGTAAGTACAAATTATTGTATACTTAGTTTGGTATGAAGCGTTTTGATTAAATTTTTCTAAGGAGAGTGAGTTTGCTCATGATGATAATGGCTCCATGTATTGGGTCTTTAGAGGAGAGAGACTTACAAAAGATTAGATCTTGTTTAAGGATATGGGATGATTCATTTGTGTGAATGGCTGATTGGATAAGTTGCAAAAAATTAGGGTGTCAATTGCAAGTAGTTTCATTAATTAGATAAGGGAATCAACTTTGAAAGTGGGATGATCAAAATTGGCCTGTCCGTCCTTATGATAGATGTCTCTATCTCATAATAGAAAATTACCTCAAATGACAAGTGACAAATTATTAAATATATGGAAAATTAGAAGAACATTCACCTATAATACTTTTGAAGGACAAAAATATAATACAAATATAATTTGGTGGAAAAAGACATGAGGTATGTGGCTCCACATTGTGGCTATTCCACTGTCCAGTAGTGGAAACTCTTCACATTAAATATGAAGATCTTGAACTTAAAAAAGATAACTATCGAAGATCTCTATTTTTTTTTTGGTGATAACAAATATATAGTCTAGTTTAAAGAAAAAATAATAGTGTTAAATGTATATGATAATGTAAAATAAACAAGAGTACTAGTTGTAGCTATATAATTTTAGTATTACTGATTCCGTTAAACAAAATGTTCAAATAAACAAGTATGAAGTAACATAAATAGATCATTTGCTCAATCCTATTATGACTTAATGTGAATACATCCAATTATTACTTGGATGATATTATGCATGAGATCTTTACTCAATCACCAAGAGATAATATAATTTGTAAGTACATATTTCTGCATACTTAGTTTGGTATGAATAAATTTGATTGAATGCAAGGATAATTGTTTGTGTGAATCCAAGACACAAATGATTAATTTAATTTAGCACAAGTACAATGCAATTATTTATGTATGCATGTAAAGCAATTCACATAGTGAACTGATTTACATACATAATTGCACATATGCATACAATCATCATAATTAGTTATCCTTGAATTAGACCAAAGCTATTATATATGAGCAAGAGATATATGTTTAAATAGAAAAGAAAATAACATTTACATAGGTACCTCTTCTTCCCTTGAAGAAAATTGTAGAGAAAGGGCATGAGGACCACAAAGGAATGACAATAGAATCTTAGATCTCCACTAATCTCCACCAGCATTCAGAGCTCTCCACCCTTGTTTAGAGCTTTCCAACCTCTTTCATACACAAATCTCCACAATTAATAAAAATAAATGGAGAATGATTAATGTCATGTTTTCTTTTCCTTTTTGTTTATAAACCATAATCCACAATCCATAAGATCTCTTTGTATATATATACATACATACACACACACATACATACATACATATACATATATACATACATACATATATACATACATACACTTATACATACATACATGAAAAAAACAATGCACTTTATAAGAGTTTACAATTGTTCAACAAAATTAATGTTTTACAAGAAAACGTATTTGAAAAATTGTTAGCTCAGAAGCAAGAACATGGTGTTGAAACAATACAAAAAGTGCTTGACATGAGAGGTCTGCAAGTGAGGGTGTTGACAATCTTGAAAACTTGAATGTTGAAATGAAAGCTATCAATTATTAAACACCTATGCCAAAGTTACAACACACTATGAAGTTGACTTTAGATAAGATAGAGTTAAATATTCAAAAGTTTAATAATCAAAATTTAAGGCACGAGAGAAAAGGAGAAGGAGCGGCTTTAGAAAAAGAATGAGAAGGATCGACTTTAGAAAGAGACTACACAACAGAAACAACATCTAGAGAACATAGAGGATTATGGGAGCCATTGGATAGAATCTAGGAAACTATTGTGGTAGGTACTATGACATTGCAATCACATGCAAGTGTCTTTGAGAGTTTATAGTCTTAATATCAAATGCTTATAAGAGTGTTTCAAGTATTGGCATAGTCTCCTTGCGATGATCTCGAGTATCAAATGCTTATAAGAGTGTTTCAAGGTTGGGAACCACTTCAAGATCCTTTGCAAGGTTTAGAGGTAATTTCATAGTGGTAGAGAATTCTGCAAGGGAATGAGCCTCATGATTATGGCTAGTTTCTTTCTAAAAATATCTGTTATGATAGGTTTTTGTAAAATTTCTTGCAAACTCTGCCCACTTTTCCTAGTCTACATTATTTTTGTGGAGGATCTTGAGGTAAGTCATTTAGCATGGGTTGAGTGAGTTTTATTTATTTATTATTTAGATTCTGGAATATGTATGCAGTTGGATTAATTTTTTTATTATGTACTAATAATTAATAAGCACCTTAAAAAAGATCTCTAGATATACATGTTCAAAAGGAGATATAAAGCGATACTCATTTACAAGGAAAAAAAACCAACATTTATATACCCTTGAAGAAAATCATAGAGCTAGGGCATGTCAAAAAAATTGCAGAGCAAGGGAACAACATGAAAAAAAATCACAGAGCAAGGGCATGACACTGAAATCATAGAGCAAGGGCACAATAATGAAACATATAGATCACAAGGTCATGATTCGAATCATAGAGAAAGGGCACAACAACAAAATTTAGAGATATATCACAAGAAAGAAATGCACCAAACACATGCATAATAATGAGGCTCATTCCCTTGCATATGCCATAACCCAGCTAAATATACGTACATACCAACCCAATTAATCAACAACTAGACCCATTTAGTTGGTTATGGCTTGTTTCTTTCTAAAAATATCTACTATGATATGTTTTTCTAAAATTTCTTAGGAACTCGGCCCATTTTTTGTGGTATGCATTATTTTTGTGCAGGATCTTGAGGTAACTTACTTAGTATGGGTTGAGTGAATTTTATTGTTTTATTATTTGGATTCTAGAATATGTATACAATTGGATCATATATGTAATAAGTACCTTGAAAAAGATCTCTTTGAATATATAAAGAGATACATGTTTAGAAGGAAATATAGAGACATACATGTTTAAAAGAAAAAGAAAAAAACATTTACATACGTACCCCTTCTCACCCTTGAAGAAAATCAGAGAGCTAGAGGATGTAGATCACAAGGGCACAACATGACAATGAAATCACAGAGCAAGGACATGACACAACAATGAAATCACAAAGCAAGGGAACAATACAACAATGAAATCATATAGCAAGGGCATGGCAATGAAATGTAGAGATCACGAAGGCACAACAACCAAATGCACCAATCACAAGGGCACCACAATAATGTTCATAACTCTCCACCTCTTTCACACACAACTCTCTCCAAAGTCAAAACAAATGGAAAATGATTGTCACATTTCTTTTTTTTGTTTTATGCTCATGAGGGCTTCACAATTATGATACCAATGTAGGTATTGTGATGATGTTGGGGACAATTGCAAAAAAAACATGAAAATGACCACAAATTATACCACCGTCACAAATTGTCATTGCAATTTGACCCCAAATGTTGTAGTATGAAATCCATAACTATTTTTGGACACTTGAAAATAATCATTTGACACCATTGTACCATAATTAAATTCATACCTTTAATTCAAATAGTTGAAGTGCCACATACACCTTTAAAAACTCCAACTCCACTTGCAACATCATTATTGCATTAAGGATCTAATAGTATCTAACTGACATATAAATCATCAAATTAGATAATATTAATTACAAAATATGATGCAAATAATGATAAAAAGGGATATTTTATTTTGAGTGGTTTATTTGTTGAAGTGATACTAATAGCATGACACTTCTAACCAAATAAATTATTCAAAATAAGCCACAGTTACTAGAAAACCAAATATCCATCAAACTATAAACTCTGGACTTGTCAAATGATATGAAGAAATTTTAAATTTTAGCACCCTAAAAGACAAACCCAAAAACAAAAGTGAATTTCATTATTCACTTTCTCCATTACGAAGCTTCTAGAAAGAAAATGAAAATGTAAAATGTCTTAGGGTTCCTTGTGTTGTATTTTTGACAAGTCAACATGAATTGTGATGTCTCTTTTCTTATTACTTGGTGAATGAAGATAAGAACTCACAATCTATTGCAACTATTGAAGTTTTTTTTGTAGAGTTTTGCATTATCAATATAACTTCTTACCTTTATTTCTTTATAATGGCAATTTAAGAGAATTTTTTTGCTAACATGTTATGCCACCATTTTTAAAGTGCCCCTATTAAGTGAAGTATGGAAAATTTAATGGCACTTTCATTGGTCATGAGGCTGAATGATAAATATGTGTCTAATTTTTGGACCCATGATTGAGTAGTTTATTTTGTTGATCCATAAAAGCATGGTAGATATATTTTATTTACTTTCTTATTAAGGTCTTCATCAAGATGAGTTTTCTTTTTATTTTCCATAACTTTGGTTTCATAGTATTCTTTAAAGGGAGTATGTTGTCAAACAATTGGATCTAATTTTGCATACATTGTATACATTTGTGCAATTTATTCCATACTATTTCTGGTTGTTTCTTCTTCTATAATAATTTATTCTCTTGGAATGAATGAAGGAAAGGCATTGTTGGGTGGATATTTTTAAACTAATAGTTTATGCAAATTCATTTAGAAAATAGGGTTACCAACCACAATTTGTAAGACAATATCTCCTACCTTAAAGGGAAGGCTCCCCCTTCTCACCATTCCTTAGATCAATTCAAGATGAGAAAAAATTTAAGAGATATTTATAGGGGTGTTATCAATATTATTTCCTCTTGTTTCAAGAAATAAATCCACTTACTCACAGAGTGGGTAACGGGTAAGCATGATCTCTTTAACTACACTTCTATCTAATAGTTAGAAACATTGATAATGATACCAAATATCAACTCAAAGACTGATTGAAAGTGTACTAACTTAGATCTATGTCTAAGTTTTCTTATATATAAGAATGACTATGAAGCTCACATGCCTCTATGCAATTCTTTTAAAGGTAAATCTCTACCATTAGGGCGTACAAACTTCCAAAAGCAAATAATTTTTGCACTATAATCCTATAAGTTATTTCAAGTTCAAAGACAAGAAAGTAACTTAATTCTAACAAATTGTGTGAGTATAAGACAATAATATAAACCATAGGAAAATCTTGTAGTCTATACTACCACAATTGCTTCTAGTCAAAGCTTCAAATCCAATTGCTTTTTTTTATTCATCTTTCTTTCAAATTCAGACTATGCAATCACAATTATGCTTACACAAGCTTGGAAGAGATCTCTTGCATATAAAAAAGATAATTTTTTCAATGAAAGAAATTCTTTTCTATAAGCAAAGTAGTATGAGAAAAATGGAGAAAAAGGTGGAAGGAACTCAACCACCTTGACTCAAAGTAAGAAAGAAGATTTATTTGATTACATGACTAAAGGTATGTGTAATTGAGTTACATGCACATGGATTACATGGAGCCTGTCTTCTAAAACTAAAAATCTGAATATAAACATGAAAATGTTGAAACTATTGATTTTGAATGAATCAATCTTGTAGATTATTAGAAAAGGCCTTGTATTTGAGGATACAATCATATATGATCATAGGATTAGGAGTTCCTATATTTTGTGCCACTATATTCACCTTGATAACTATGGTGTTGCATCTTTTGATAGTCTTTGATTCTCTTTGATGAATTGTCAGTTTTCATTCGAAAACATCATATAATCAAGCTTTTCTCATTCCATAATTATTGTAAATTATCCTTTTCCATATTTGTACATTTCAGATCTTTAGGAACCTTGAAGATCTTTTCAATAACATTTGGATGCAATTTGAAACCTACCTTCCCATCTACATTTGTAATTAATTTCCTTTTTTTTGAATAAAAGTGCTTGTCACATTCTCACATGAACTCAGGTCCTAGAGCACCCATTGGAGAATTGGAGACCAAATGAACTATTGCTTCTTTTATTTAAAGCATATCTTCTTGATAGGATATCTTGATTCCTCAAAGACATTTTGATATATCTTGATTTGAAGAGTTTTCTACATAATGAAAATTTTGATGGGATTGGATCCATGAGGCTTTCTAGATTTGGACAATGATGGAAGATCCATGGAGGATGAGTGTTCAAAGTATGATTTAGATAATTATAAAACACTTTAGAATGCTAGAAATGATTGGAACAACTTGTATTTTGGGCAATAATGACTAAACTTGGGTTTGATTAGGTGGATCGCATGCAAGCAAAATAAGGCTTTTGGTTTGAATGACTAAGAATGCAAGTTGGAAGAAGATGGATATACATGGATGAGAATTTTGTGCTTTAAAATATAAGTCTTTTCCTAAAATCAGGTTTTGGAAATGCATTTACATGTGGTTACAACTCTCTATTTTTATGGTGTGTGAATATGCAATTGGGTTTTAGAAGCCCCATTACATATTTTGGAATGTGGAGTTATGAAAAATTGGAGATGGAATAGATATGAAGGCTTGAAATGTAAATCATACTTGCATTCTCTAGGAGAATTTTTATCATTTTCTTCACAAACAAACCAAAAATAAAACAAAAACAAGCACAAAAAGTATTTACAAAACCACATAAAACAAAATTAAAACATATCTCTCGTTTTGATAAAAAATGATAACTTGGAACAAAAATCTAGGGCTGCATTCAAATAAATTGAAGACAAGGAGCTAGAGAATGCAAGAACTAAGCAATATGATCAATAAATGCAATCAAAATCAAAGTCTTATGTCACTTGGAGAGAAAAGTGCAAAACTTGGAGCAAGAAGAAGTTGAAATAAAATCCTTCGCTCCAAAATCAGGTTTTGGAAGTGTGAATGCATGTAAATATCACGTGCTTTGAAAATTTCAAACTCTAGCTCCAAATCCTAGTTTTTTGATGCAAATACATGTGTGAGATGATGAAAATGATGTTGCAAATGCCTTCCTAAGTGAAAATCTCATTTTTTGAAGTGATTTACATGTTTGAAAATATCTTCTCAAGGAAAATTATGGTTTGAAACTTGCATTACATGTGTATGAAATGATGCAAATGCTTGTGCAAATGTATTTCCCTTCTAATGCTTTGCAAAATATGTTTGTTGGCTTGTTTTAATGATAAATTTTTCTGCAAACATGGTTTGAATGATCTAATACATGCAATTTTTTAAAATGAAATGAAAAAATTGTGTTTGGCAATTCCAAATGCATGTTCAATGTTCACATAGAAATCCCAAATCATGGTTTTCAAGTCCAAACACATGTACAAAATATGCATTCCAAGTCTAAGCCAAAATCATGGTTCTTAGTTTGGATTACGTTAGTGTAAATAATTATTATTTACACTTTATTAGGTTTACTTAGGATAAATGCATTATTTTATTAATTATTAGGTTAGACACCTAAGAGTTTGCATACTCATATGAGTTGTCATGTTGACAAAACAGGAGTAAGCAACTCTAATTTAGCAGATGGTGTCTACAACATCTCTACATGAGATACACCTTGTCATACTTATCCTCTCATTGATGCACACACATTCATGCACAATGGAGGATAATCCACTTTTGGTGGATGTGTGCTTAGTTGTCATGATTATCTCCTAGTTCATTCTAGAGAAATTCTAGATGCATCTTAGAGGCCTTTATATACAGGCATTCCTAGTGTGTATGTACATAAAATTACATGAATACAATTTTAGATTGTTATTTTGATCATACTTTATTGGTCCATTCTGTGCTTGTGCTTGAGTTCCTTGATCTTGGGTGATTTTTCCCAAGGAAAATTCTTACATGGTATCAGAGCTGAGGGAATTTCTCTTCACATAGCCACTGGAGACCATTTTCTTGCTTCACCTCTCCTCAAGTTAGATCTGAAGTATCACAGTCATTGGGAGCATCTATAGCCAAAGCGGACCTCACCATTACATCCAGAATGCCGATTTAGTGAAATTTGACTATAAATTTGCCTACCCTAAGCCATAGTTGAATTTGAGGCAAAATTTTTGTGCTAACCAGCACTCGAATGCCCAATTTGTAAATTTAGAATGATCATTTTTAGATCTATTTTATTTAATTTTAGATCGTTATTTATTTTCTCTACCAAAAATTTTCTGTAATTTTCAAAATACTTTCAATTTTTTTTAGGCCATCAAGCCTACAGAGAAATTTTTTTGTAGGAATCGGGTGGTTAAACCCAGGCCCCTGTAGGGAATATTCACTATAATTTTGGAATATTCATTTACTAGCACTTTTGGTGGAAAATTTCAACAAATTCTAGCAATCACATTAGAAACCAATAGACTGCACCCAAAAAATTTTGGCTACAACACAATACCACCGACGACCTCACTTTATTTTGCTTGTCATAGCTTTCTTGTTTTAAACATAGAAAAAGTTTTATGTTTAGTGCATGTGGGATAATTTTAATTCCCCTGGCACTATGTTTTACACATTCAACCACCAACGCTATCAACCCAAGCACTGACGATTTGAATCCCACTCGTAGATCTCCAACTCTTGGCATTTTGCACTTGACACCATTAAACATTTCTCTAGCTACCGTCTTTGCTTTCATGGTAATCACTGCGAGGACCACCCACCACCAACTCAACCAAACATGTGTTCACAAGAGACTCCATGTGGCATTGACACTTTAACACAGTAGGTTACCCACATCATCTCTACCATGTCAGAGTCTATACCAAGCCACGTGTTCCATTCATATGATCGTACACTACCCAATCAACAATCCATACTACCACATCATCTGAGGGACTATCATTCTAGTTGAAATCATCAAAACACTAGTTTAACATTG
Organism: Cupressus sempervirens; assembly: GCA_028749045.1. Lineage (NCBI taxonomy): Eukaryota > Viridiplantae > Streptophyta > Pinopsida > Cupressales > Cupressaceae > Cupressus > Cupressus sempervirens. Next base: position 557,624,746 of record CM053791.1, read on the forward strand.
ATGACCATTTGACCATCATTTTTAGGCCAAATTGAAATGCCACGATGGCCATTTGGATGTCAAATTTGAACTCAGTTTGCTACCCAAACCCCTCATCATATTTAGTTTTGATTTGATAGTTCGACTTTGGGAGACCATATTTTAGTCATCCACACTCCAAATCAAGTGTGATTTTTTTGATTTTGGGTAGAATTTCCTAAAAAAAATTAGTGGTGTTGTTATTTCTAGTTGTGTGCATGGATTTGTCATAAATTGCAATTTTTGGTGACTATACTTGTCCAATCTTGCATTTTGCAACTTCAATTGCTCTGTACAGGCTCATCTAGACTCTAAATTAGGTTCCTTTTTTTGAAAGTGCATAATTTTTCATCTACTTTATAGATCTATAATTTGATTATATGCTTGTGTGGACATAAATATCACTTTTAGAAATAGGTCCTTTCTTTGCATTGTATTGCTTCAAAATTGTTGTACATTGTAAAGTTCTAGAGTTGAACTATAAGAGGAAGTTGTAAACATGAAATTAGAAGTTCACTTAGGCCTAAATTGGCAAGTGGCCTATTGTAAGTGCACTACATATAAAGTGCCAAATCATACATTGGGATGGGAGGGTTGATTAATCATTTTTGCATTCTGGGGGGTGCATATATTTCTTGATCTCATGGAGTCTTGTCACACATGTCAATCAGGTGTTAGATCGAAGTTGAAAATGAGTAACTATAAAAATGGATTGCTTTACTCATTGATCATCCAAGAGAATGTAAGGAAGTGTTTCCTTATCTCTATTCGAAGATATTTCCACCTAATCCTAATTGGAAACATATTTCTCATCTTCTTCACTTTATGTATAATATTATGAGCAAGGAATTCTTTTCTCCTCTTAGTATCGCAAGTTTTCCTCATGATTTTTGGATGTGTCTTTGGGAAGCATATGGAGATCCATGAGTCCCTCCATTTCTAGAGGACATTCTACAACCAGTCACTCTAGTTATGGTATTTGCAACTCTAGATGAGATTATACCTCCTAATGCTCTTGTTGCTTCTACTGATCTAGTTCTAGCCATAGATGTTCTTGATTTAGTGTAGTAGGAAACACCATGTCTTCCTACTTTAGCTTCATGGGATGATTTCTTTCCAGAGATTTTAGTGTTGTTCATGGAGTTGTACATTGAAGATGTGGGAGACATCATCGATGACATCAATCTTCTCTTTGTTGAGGAGACTTCTTCACTCGTTGTGAGGGAACACTCTGACCCTCAACCACTTCATCATTTTGACATGATTGTGGCTTCTTTACAATAGATGGAGAAGGACTCTTTCACTTATGAGGAGTCATATCAGTCTTTTGAGATTGCCTTCTAGTTTCCTCAGACATCCTATTTTTTGAGGATCTTCCTATCAATTGCGGAGCATTCTCTTCTACACCTATGGCACCTTTTCTTCCTTCAAGGAGGAACATCATTCAACTTTTATGGTGCAACTTCTTTAGTCATCAAGGAGCTTCCATCATGGGTGTGCATCCATCATTGAGGGGAGGTGACATTGCTTCTCTTCCTTCATCTAACTATAAGGATGTTTCATCATCTTTGTAGCTTGATTCAACATCATACATGGACATGCTTCCTTGTTTGCCACCTTCTTGTGGGCATTCACCAGATTGGTTAGTGGCATCTTCATTCATCAAGGACTTGTCACCCTATGAGCAGACTTTAGAGGTAGCATCCATCGCATACTACATATGGATCCCTCTTCCATCTTCTTATCCACCATGGGAAGGATACTTGCACCTATACTTGGTGTATCTTCTTCCTAAAGGGAGAAATGTTGTTTGTAGGCATTGGATTATCTTCTGTCTTCAAGCACTCATCATTAGGAGATCCTTCACTAAGGTGGGGATTTCATTGAGGGATTCTATATTGTACATGCATGATGTATGTCACAATGGGGTGGTCTTGATTACTCCATCCATACATGCATCTTTCTTTATTGTACTTATCTCTCTTTTTGGGGGAGGGTTTTTCCCATGAGGTTTTCCCTCTTTCTCCATTTTCAGAGAGATTGCATTGCATTGCACTTGTACATGGGCACCTAACATGGCCTAGTAGTCAGGACCCATTATGCATTTCATCATAGCTTTTGTAAGCTTGAGTGCATTCCCCTAAGTTGCACTTAAGGGGGGGGGTGTTAGTGTAAATTATTATTATTTACACTTTACTTAAGTTTACTTAGGATAAATACATTATTTTATTATTTATTAGGTTAGATACCTAGGAGTTTGCATTCTCATATGAGCTGTCATGTTGTCAACACAGGAGTAAGAAACTCTAATTTAGCACATGGTGTCTACAACATAGGAGTTAGCATCTAATTTATGCACATGGTGTCTACAAAATCTCTACATGAGATACACCTTGTCATACTTATCCTCTCATTGATGCATGTACATTCATGCACAATGGAGGATAATCCACTTCTAGTGGATGTGTGCTTAGTTGACATGCTTATCTCCTAGTTCATTCTAGAGACATTCTAGATGCATCTTAGAGGCCTTTATGTACAAGAACTCCTAGTTTGTATTTACATAACATTATATGAATACAATTTCATTTTATTATTATGATCATACTTTATTGGTCCATTCTGTGCTTGTGCTTGAGTTCCTTGATCTTGGGTGATTTTGCCCTAAGGAAAATTCTTAAAGATTACATGTGATATTTTCCCTCAAAGCCAACAAAAATGCATGTATTTGACCACTTATAGAAAAATCATGGTTTGAAGGAGTCATTACATGTTTAAAATAAATTATATTTGGACAACCAAACAATCCTTTGATGAATCAGGGTTTGGAAAATCAAACACATTTCAAATATACAATACAAATGCCTTAGTCCCAACACTAAAGCATAAAGCAAGGTTTGGAGAGGTCATTACATATTTAAAATAACCTATTAAGGCAAAAACATGGTTTACAAATCTCATTACTTATTTTCATTTTGCATGTATTTGATCAAATATTCCATCCCTTGGGAAAATCATGGTTCAATAAAGGGATTATATGTAATGCAAATGTGTGCATTTGGATGCCTAGAATAAAATTTGGGTTTGAAAGATGCATTGCATGTTTTAAATGACTTATTTTTACACAACCAAAAAATACTTTGGCAAATTGTGGTTCTTGGATGCTCTTACATGTTTTCATTTTACATGCAAAGACCAAACTTGTGGTCTAGAAAACCATTTGCATGTTTTAAAATGCAAGTAAAACCACACAACAAGTTGTTTTGGAAAGAAATAAATGGTTTACAAGCCAAAAATGTGGTTTGGAATGGAAATTATATGTATTTCATTAAAAATTTAACATGTAATTGACTTACATCACTTAAAGTTTCTATTTAGCACATGCCTTTTGATTCACTTAAGTGAATCTCACTTGAGGGTCCATTACAATTTACACTAACATATTTTACATGTTTATGTCTAAATAGGTTCAAAAAGTGATATTTCATTTAAATGTTTAAGTTAAAACATTAAAGTAAATCTCGGCATCCAAATAGATTATGCAGTGACTAAATCACTGAAGGGACAAATTAAAAAGAAACTCAACACCAAAATATAACATAAAGTACATTATAATGACTTAAATCACTTAAGTTATAAATTCAAGTTAAAAACTAACTTAAAAACATAATTTAAAGTTATTTTAAGTCATCTATTTCAAAAAGTGCAACACATCATTAAAATACAAGGTCAATATTTTAAAAATGTAATGAAAGTTTCATACCCCACTTTTTGGGAATTTAATCCTTAATATCTTTTGACTAAAACCTCTGATTAAGACCCAAGATATCTCAAATTGAATACATGACTAAAAGCAAGAGATTGAAGGAAACAAAAAGACAAACATGCCAAGTAAACACTCAAAAATGCAAAAAGGGACTTTGAATGCCTCAAAAATCAAGTATAGGCTAACAAAATTGAAAAAAAGAAAAGGATTTGATGAAATCCTTTAGTAAAAATACTCATTATATGGATTTGGAATAATATTTTTGACAATTACATAATGAGTTAACTTAGAGAAATGAGAAACTTAATTGGAAAAGTTTTGTAGTGCTTCCTCCATTTTGAGATAAAAAAATAAAGGACAACAACTGGCTTTGTCTAGGGGATGTAACTCATTTATTCTTGGAAATAATGTTTTGGGTTGATATTTTTCAACTAGAAATTTATTCAAATCTGATCACTAAATACACTTGATTAGCCACAACTTGTGAGAAAACGTCTCTCCTACCTTAAAGGGAAGGATCCCACTTCTCACCATTCCTTATATCAACTCAAGGTAAGTAGGAAGTTAGGGGTTTTTAAAAGGATTTTACTAATATTCTTCCCTCTTGTTTCAAGAAAGAATCCACTTACTCATAGGGCTGGTAATGGGTAAGGAGAACCTCTAAATTGCACTTCTATCTAGGAATTGGAAATAGCGATACCAATATCAAACACCAACTCACATGTTGATTGAGACTATACCAACATAGATGTATGTCTATTTTTATGTATTCTATAAGAACAATCTCTACCATTGAGAGACACAAACTTCTAGAAGTAAAGAATTTCTAACTGTTTGCATGAATGTGAGATAGTAATACAAGCTATAGACACAACTCATAGTCTATATATTACCAAAATTTCTCCTAGTCACAACTTCAGCTCCAATTTCTTTTTAGATTCACTATGCTCTATTTAAAAACATAATCATAACATGATTAAAAAATAATAGAAGAAAATTGCAGTTATAACTTCCAATTCATTCTATCACAATTATTTCTAGTGTCAACTTAGAATCCAAATGCTTCTTTCTATTCACTTTTCTTTCAAATTGTACTACATTATGATAGCTATGCTTGCACAAGTTTGGTTGAGCTATCTTCCATATGTTAATTTTTTTTTTTTACAATAAGGTTGGCACTCCTTATATAGGAAAAAGGAGTGAGAAAAAAGAGAAAAATGTGGGAGCAACTCAACCACCTTGACTTAGTCAAGAAAGGAAATAAGATTAATTGGATTACAATCTAATTACATGCAATTAGATTACACATAATCTATCTTTTGAAACTACCAAATTGTTGAATCAATCATGTAGATAAACAACAAAGGCTTTTGTAATTGATAATGTAATCATGGATGGTTGCTAAATTGGGAGTTCATGTATTCTGTCATTGCATTCTCTTTGATGAATCAAGCTTTGCTTCATTTCATAGTAGTGAATTCTTATTTTTTAGATTCACTAATTATGGAGTTTTTAACTCTTTGAAAACCTTCTTAATGATGTCCAGATGTAAACTTGAAACAATTTTCCCATCAACATATTCAATTGATCTCTCTCTCTCTCTCTCTCTCTCTCTCTCTCTCTCTCTCTCTCTCTCTCTCTCTCTCTCTCTCTCTCTCTCTCCCCCTTTCTCTCCTTCTCCTTCTCAAAGTGAAAAGTTTTTTGGTGTATTCCCACATGAACTTAGGTTCCAAGACTACCAATGGGAAAGTGGAGACAAAATGAATTATTGCTTCTTTTGATTCAAATAATTTCTTCTTGGCATGATGTATTAATTCTTTGAAGAAATTTTGACATGTATTGACTTGAAGAGTTCACTGTAACATAGAGATTCTAAATAATGAAAACATCATCTAATGGGATTGGATCCATGAAGGGCTTTGGATTTATGTTTCAATAACAGATAAGTGTTCAGAGTACAAATGTGATACTTGTCAAACACTTTTGAGAGCTAGAAAAAAAATGGAACAACTTGTATATTGGGTAAAAATGGCTAAAATCAGGGTTTGGATGGTGGATTACATGTAGGAAAAGTGGGTTTTTTTGTTTTTGTTTTGAATGGACAAGAATGCAAGTTGGATGCATATAGATATATGCAAAATGATAACTTTAGCATTTAAAAGTGTGGCCTTTTACCAAAATTAGGTTAATGAGAGGTGATTACATGTGGTAAAAATGAATCATTTTTACTTGAGGTAAATATGCAACTAGGTTTAGGAGATGCAACTGCATATATAAAAAAATGGAGTTACAAAAATGGATTGAGTGTGAAAGATGAAAGCATGGATATGAAATTGCATTCTCAGGTGAAAATCTTCAAATTTTCTCCAAAAAAATAGACCAAAACAATATATATACATACATACATACATAAACTAAAAACAACAAGAAAGACACCTCTTATTTTGACTCAAAATTTGACAACTCCAAACTTCTCTTTGCATGCAATTTTAATTTTGAAATGGAAGGGCTTTTCATTTGCAACAAAAATAAAGATTTCAATCTTATTTAATAACTTAATGCAAAAAAGTAGGGTTATCTTTGAACAAATGGATTGCAATGAGCCAAAGAATGCAAAAAAGAAAGCAAAACAAGCAAGAAATGCAAACAAAATTGAATCCTTACACTTGGCGATCAATGAGAAAAATGTGGAAGAAAGAAAAGTTAGGATGAACCTTTCTTCTCCAAAATCTAGTTCTTCAAGTGCATTTGCATGTGGTAACCAAATTTCTTTGAAAAACTCAGAGTTTAGCTTGAAATTGTGGTTGCAAGATGCAAATGCATGTGCAAGGGATTGCTAATGTGGTTACAATGTCTTCCTAAGTGCAAACCACACTTATGAGAAGAATCTTCATGTTTGAAAATGCATCAATTAGGAAAATGGTCTCCAAGGGAAAACACATGCAATGTATTTGCATGAAAATGTGTTGAAAATGTTTTTTTGTTTTTGCCACTCATGTCAAAGGGGGAGATTGTCAGTCTCATAATGGTTTTGACATTTGAGTGCCAACACACTTAACCACTTTCTACATTGAAGCCGAGTACACTATGTATGCCGAGCCACAGCTTGTGCCGAGTTAGGAAATCCATCAGGTGTCGAGCAACCTTCAGGTGCCGAGTGACTTCAGGTATCGAGCATGATCCAAGTGCCGAGTGATATTTAGGTGCATTTCCTTTCTCCTTAATGAAAAATTGGACTCTTAGAACCTTAACACGTGTGTTTTTACCTTTGAAAGGAAAATCACAGTCTCAATAATGCATGAAGCCAAATGCATATGAAATGCATGCTTTTAGCTTTTGCAACGCATATCACTCTTTAGAAGGGCATATACATGTGAAATTTTTGGGTAAAATCCATTCCTTCCATATAAATCATGGTCTTGGGATGCAATTGCATGTTTTAAAATGAAACAAGGGCAAACATTTTAACTTGGAGAGCAAATACACACTCTCTAAAAGCAATGACATGTCATGTTTTTGGGTGCAAGAGGAAAATCACACTCTCCAAGTGCATTTGCATGTTTTAAATATGCTAGGAAAAAAAATGCATTTGGGCATTTTTGGATTCCAAGAGGAAAAATTGTGGTCTTGTAGGGAATTTACATGTGCACAAAGCCAAAATTGCACTCTCAAGATGCATATAAAAGTTTTAAAAACTCAACAAACATGTAATTAGGTACATACACATGAATTACACACAACCTATCTTCTGAAACTAAAAAGCTAAAAATACACATGAAAAAAATGTTGAAACTATTGATTTTAAATGAATCAATCCTGTAGATTATTAGCAAAGGCCTTATACTTATGATGCAATCGAAGATGATAACAAGTTCAAGAGTTCTTGTATTACATGCCACTTCATTCATCTTGATAACTATGGTGTTGCATCTTTTGATAGTCTTTGATTCTCTTTGATGAATTTATAGTTTTCATTTTAAAGTTTGATGTAATCAAGCTTTTCTCATTTCATAATTGTTGTGAATTATTCTTTGTTAAAATTTTAGATTTTAGATTTTTCAGGAACCTTGAAGATGTTTTCAATCACATCTAGATGCAAGATGAAAAATACATTCCCATCTACATTTTTAGCCAATATTTATTTTTGTCTTTTTAATTGGAGTGTTTGTCACATTCCCTCATGAACTCAAGCCCTAGAGAAACCATTAGAAAAGTGGATACTGAATAAATTATTGCTTCTTTTATTCAAAGCATATCTTCTTGACATAATGTCTCTATTCTTTGAAGAAATTTTTACATATCTTAACTTGAAGAGTTCATTCCAACATGAAGATTTTGATGGGATTGATTCCATGAGGGTTTCAAGGTTTAAACAATGATGGTAGATCCATAGAGGATGAGTGTCCAATGCATGATTTAGATACTTATTGAACACTTTAGAAGGTTGGAAATGATTAGAAGAACTTCTATTTTGGGCAATAATGGTCAAAATTGGGCTTTTGTTTTGAAGGATTAAGAATACAAATTGAGATAAAATGAATATACATGGATGAGAATATTGTGCTTAAAAATATAAGCCTTTTCCCAAAATTGGGTTTTGGAAATGCATTTAAATATGGTTAAAACTCATTATTTTTGTTGGGATATGATTGAAAAGATCATTGTTGAAGAAGGGAGATTGTTGATAAAGAATTCTTTCAATCATTGTCTTGTCACTAATGTCAAACTTGCTATTTGCTGGAATGAAAATTTCTTATAAGATCCAAGTACTATCACTTAGTTGATTGATGAGGAGGAGTTAATTGATAAGATGCAACAAAAGCACCTAAGGGAAAGGTTGAGTTATGATGTTGTAATCAAGTACAAGGATCAATTAAGACAATGGTAAAATGATGTATTGTTAATATAATTGAAGATACAGAGGTTGGCCACACTTAGAAACATTAGAAGAATAAGGTGTAACAAGGCTGTCTGGAAAGCTTGACTAAATTTAGTAGTGGGTGTTGAGCAAGTTAGTTCATGCTGAGCAAATTTTTTAGTTAGTGCTGAGAAAATGAAAAATCTAGTGTACATTGAGTGAAATTGTTCAGGTGATGAGAAAATAGTAGGTGCTCAGCAAAGTTCAAATGTCGAGCAAGGAAAATGTAATAGGTGTTGAGCACTAGTAAAATTTAGTAGGTGCCAAGTAATACAGTATGTGTCGAGCATCGATAATTCAATAATGCCAAGCTAATGCATTATTTGAAAAGTCAAAGATTCGGTAGATCTGAGCTCCCTTGAATTTTGTGAACCAAGTGGAAGATAAGAAGGTTGAGTTGGTGACACAGAATTTTAGGTTAACTATTTTTAGGTGAATACAGGTGGATTCCACATGATGTTTCTAGAAGAAACAAAATGGAGGGAAAGATACATTGTATCTTACCTAATCAATTCAAAACCAAATATGAGTGGGAAGTAAGAGTGGGAAATGCATTCTAAACTTCTACTAAAGGAGTTAAAGGTCAAGAATCGAAGATAGTATGGTTAGAAAGTGGTTGGTCAGAGTGTGGTGTCTAAGAGAAGGCATTAAGAAGGAAGAATAGAGCACAGAGACTCTACTTTGATAAGTGACCATAGAGAAGAGATTGCATTGGCACAATGAGCAAGAAGACTCAAGGAGACAAAGCTTTAAAGGAGGACAAGTTGTCAGAGCTACAATGATTGAAGGCTGGGAAAATGTATAAGTAGAATTGAGATATGAAATCTGCAAGTTAAGTTGTGAGTTGTATCAGGTCAAAGCCCCTTATTGTTACTCTCTTACAATTGTATAAGTTAGGGAAAAATCCTATGGACTTAGATTTGGCCTAAAATCCATTGAGAAATCTTTTAACAGGGTGACATTCCTAGTTGAACGTTCTAAAGTCCTTTAACCAGGCACACTCCTAATAGGGTGTTTGAAATACTTTAACTAGGTCACATCTAATAGTGTTTTGTAGCCTTTAATAGGGTAGGCCTTTCACATGGCATCACTTCAGAAGGGTGAGAAACAAGGTAGCATGTTATAGGTAGTTTTTCCCAAATTGGGTTTCCACGTAAATCACTATGTTATATGTTGATCTTTCATGTTTGATTTGTGCATGTTGATTTATCAGTAACTTTCTTAGTTGAAGGTATTAGCTTGGATGCATGGTTAGTTTGAATGGGCTCACTATACTTAGTGAAAATGTTTGATTAGGAATTTTTGGACCTTGAATAACTAATTCACCCCCCCTTCAGTTATTCTAAAGCATTTCTAACAATTGGTATCAGAGCCATCTGCTGATTTGGTTTAAAGGTACTAGAAGCATAAAAGATCAAGATGCCTAAGAGAGAAGTTCCCAAGCTCAACAGAGATAACTTCACTGCATGGCAAAGTTTGATGAAGCTACACCTTGGATCTATAGGTGATCATGCAAAAACTAGAATCACAGTGGAACAAAATGATCTAGCTGGTGTCCCTACTATAGAAGCTATGAAGAAAAAGGAGTGTAAGAATTTGCCTTAGGGAAGAATTCACCTAGGAACTAAGAACTCAAATACAAGCAAAACAGTAGACCAAAATTGGATATGATCAATTAATCATAGTATTTCCTAAACATTGTTTTGTTCAGTATATGCAAACACACTAGGAGTGCTTGTATATAAAGGTCTCTCAAGAAGCACCTAGAATGTCTCTAGAAGGAACCGAGACATAAGATAAGCATCATGAAAACTAAGCACATTCCTCATCCATCATTCTAGATGAGTGGATAAGAATGACAAGGTTGTAGGCACCATGTGCTTAATTAGTGTGTTAACTCCCATGTTATAGACACCATTTGCATAAAAGAGGTGTGGACTCCTGTGTTGTCAACATGACAACTCACAAGAGTATGCATACTCATAGGTGACTAATAATTTAAAAAAAAAAAATTGCATTAACCTAAGTAAAATTAAGTAAGTGTAATTAGTAATTATATATTGACACCAACAGCCTTCCTTAAGTGCAACTTAGGGGAATGACCTTAAGTTTACAAAAACTAGGATGAAATGCATAATGGGTCCCAACTACTAGGCCATGTTAGGTACCCATCTACATAATGATATCAAATCTCTCATAAAGTGGGAAAAGAGGGAAAACCTCATGGGAAAAACCCTCCCCCAAAAAGAGATCTGAAAAGGGATGCATGGATGGATGGAGTAATCAAGACCCCCCCATTACGACATACATTGAGTATATATAAGTGAAAATTGAAGAAGGACAAAAACCCCCTAAGAGGAAAAAGTCCCCCCCAAAAAGGAGAAGGAGACGAGGTAGTCCCCCCCCTAAAAGTAGTGTGCCAATTAGTGAGAAATTCTTCAATGTAGAAGCTGATCCATGATTGTTGAATGATGTTCCTCTCCTTTGGAAGAAAAAAATGCAAGGGTACAAAGGAGATGTGTCCCCTATATGGAGAAGGAATCTCTATGATGAATGATGTCTCTAAAACCTGTTCAAGTGTCCCTATGTCAATGCTGATGATGGCTTCCTCCAAAACTACTAAGAAGAAGTATAGATTAAACAAGGAGTGATGTAGAACCTATTTCAAAAAACCAACAGTCTTGTCTAATGTCAAAGAGATCTCCTATAGATGTTGTACATAAGTATCCACAATCACATCAGCCTAGAAAGATTTATCATGTAGAGAATGGACATGAGGGTCAGAATGGGCCCTCGCAACAACTATAGAAGGATCATCCTTAGCAAAGAGAAGTAGTAGATCATCAAAGAAGTCTTCCAAATTGATTGTGTGTGACTCCAAGAACAGAGCTAAAATGTCAAACAAGAAGTCATCACCTAGAAGACAAAGTGTACCCTGTTGTGCTAAAGTACATGAATTGGTCACTGCAACAATGAATGAAGTATTTGCCTCAAAGAGAAGATGAATATCATCAATAGTGTCTCCCACATCTTCAATGTGAGACTCCACGAATAGGCCTGTAATGGTGGAAAGGAAGTCATCACATGAAGGTAGAGTAGGAAGACATAAAAGGTCCTATTGTACTAAATCCAAAGCATCTATGTTTGGAACAGGATCAGTAGGAGCAACAAGAGCTAGAGGTGTGATCTCATCTAAAGAGGAGTCAACTACAACTAGAGGTATGAGATTTTTTGGGAATGAAGGAATGTTTGGATCTCCATACGTCTCCCAAAGATACATCTAATTATCATAATGATCAGATTTCTTAAGGTCAGTAAGTGAATCCAAAACCTCATAATCTGTATATAGAAAGAAAATAATACCAACAAAGGAAGAAGTCTCAGGATCATATTCAAGTCCTCTCGCATATGGTAGTGCATTGTGTTGACTGAGAAATTTGATAATAATTTGACTCCATTCCTGATAGTTTTCTAGGTGCAAATAAATCAAATTTGCCTCTTCCATGATGGACCAATCAATGCAACCTCCAAAGAATCAAAGAACCCCACACCCCCCCCCACCAAAAAAAAAAAAAGATGCTTTGGCACTTTATAATTAGTGTGTGTACAATGGGGCCACTTGTCAAAATGAGCAAAGTGGACTTTCTAATTTTGCTTTTTCAACTACCTTTTGAGGCCCAATCTATCACTAGGCACTATAGTTCAGATGTACAACAATTTCAAAAAGAAATGAAAGCAATACAATGCAGAAAAGGCCCTAATTCTGAAAGTGAGATTTCTATCCACACAGCCCTAGAATCTGACTAGAGATCTAGCAAAAGATGAAAAAAATGCACTTAAAAAAAATGGTACTTAAAAAAGTAACTAGATGTGCCTGTACGGAGCGTTTGAAGTTGCAAAATGTAGAATTATGTAGGTGCAGTCACTAAAAGACACAATTTCTAAAAAATCCTTGCACCAAAACTAGAAAAGAACACCACCACTAGAAGTTTTGGAAATTCTACCCAATTTCAAAAAAAATTGCACCTAAATTAGAGTTTGGATGTTCAAGTTATGGGCTCGCAAAGTCAGGCTATCAAATCGAAAAATAGTCTGGAGAGGGGTCTGGCAGGAAAACTATGTGCTTAAATTTGATGGTCAAAAAGTTGTTGTAGTAGTTGTAAATGGCCTAGTTTTGATGGTTAGATGATCATCAATTTTGAACTAGCAAAATGATAATATTAACAAAAAAGCCCATTGCTAACATGTCAGACTACATGGAATATATAGATGTGAAATGTGTTCGTACATATATCCAACATGGTTTTATGGAACAGGTATGATGTGGCATTGATGTGTGTTAGATTTGCTGACTATGTTGTCTAAGTTGGCAGGTGTTTTCGTGTCAAGGACACGTGGCAGAAGGTAAGTGGTCCACATGTCATAGCTATCATTGTCTGCGTGGTAGGTAGTTGGGACTGCTCATGACTGGGTAGGTGGGTCCGCAAGAGATAAGTGGCTCCTCATGGCAGTGTCCAAGGTATGCCATGTGGCACTTGTGGGTTTATTGTCAGAATATGGAAACAAGGCTAGAATTTAAACAACGTAGTCAGAAAAAAGGATGCAGGTGGCTGAAATCTACAATTTGGTCCCAAAACCTCCCACACTGCTCAAAAATCTACACTGTCACCAGTGTCTAGAATATCCGCTGGAATCTATTGCACCTTGGGCAGAAAACACACAAAAAGTGATGCCAAAAAATTGCTCAAGCTACTGGCAGTGTGGGATATATATCCCACATGCGCTGTGGGTTTGGCCTTTGAATATTTTTTAGACCAAATGACACCACTTGTTAATGTGGTCACAGTTGGGAATATTCATCGATCAGTGTTTGCCAAATTTGTAAGGGTCGCAGTGGTGGAATGTAGGGGCTTCATCAGATTTTTAGAATATTCTTTGGTGATGCTCTATAGATGCCACTAGATTTATATATTGTACTGTGCAAAAATTACATAAATGATGTTTGAAATAATAACTCCTCTACACAGGGCCAAGATCTGACAGCCCGGTACCTACAAAAAAAAATTCTCTGCTGGCTGCCCGAAGGGCAAAAACTTTTCAAAAATAATGCAGTCAAAAAATTATAGACCCAAAAAATAATTAAATAGATCTACAAATGACCATACTCAAACTACATTTGGGGCCTCTAGATTCTGATTTGCAAAACATTTTTGCCTCATGGTTGACTTTGGCCGAAGATAGCCAAATTTATAGTTGATCTTCACTGATTTAGCATTTTGGATGCAATGGTGAGGTCAGATCTTGCTCTAGGCACTCCTAATTTTTGCAGTACTCTAGATTCGGGCTGAGGTGTTGCAGTAACAATGGTCTCAAATGGCTATATGATGAAAAAATCTCCAAGCTTTGATACCATGTAAGAATTTTCCTTAGGGTAGAATTCACCCAGGAACTAAGAACTCAAACACAAGAACAACTATAGACCAAAAATGAATATGATCAATTAATTGGAGTATGTCCTAATACATTTCTCTATTTAGTTATGAAAATACACTAGGAGTGCCTGTATATAAAGGCCTCTTAGGAAGCACCTAGAAGGAACTAGGAGATAAGATAAGCATCATGACAACTAAGCACATGCCTTATCCATCATTCTAGATGAGTGGATAAGAATGACAAGGTTGTAGACACCATGTGCATAAAAGAGTGCGAACTCCTGTGTTGTCAACATGACAACTCAAAAGAGTACACATACTCTTAGATGGCTAATAAATAAATAATAAAAAATATGCATTAACCTAAGTAAACTTAAGTAATTGCAAATAGTAATTACATATTTACACCAACAAGGAGCACAATCAAGTGGAGATTACCGCTGCCCTTAGTTATGCCGAGTTTGATGACATCAAGGGATGTACATCTGCATTTAAGATGTGGGAGGCCTTGTCAAATATCTATGGAGGAGACCAAAATGTCCAAAGAGAAAAAAGAGAAAGCCTAAAAGGAAAGTTCAATGATACGAGAATGGAGGAAGGAGAGAACATTGCCCAATATGCCTCTAGAATAAATAAGTAGTTAGTGCAATAAGAAGTGTTAATGGTGTTTTAGAAGATGAAAATATTATCAGCAAAGTCTTAAGAACCTTGCTCCCCATCTATGCTATTAGAGTATTAGCCATCCAAGAGTTGAGATGCATACTAGGAAACAAACTCACTCTTGAAGGTATAGTCGGTAGGCTTACTGCATTTGAGTTATCTAACTTTGATAACTACAGACCTGAGAACCTTGAATCTGCTTTCAAGGCCAAGCTATTGTTGAAGGACACTAAAGAGGTGAAGCCAAAGAAGAAGAAAAGAAAGATCAAATATGCATCCAGTGACATCAACACAGATGAGGAGGATGTAGAACAATTGGAAGCACTACTAGCTAGAAGATTTTTCAAAGGAAAAGGTAAATTCAAAGGTGAGCTTCCTATCATTTGTTTCAATTGCAATGAAGTAGGTCATATTGCAGCAAGGTGCACACAGAAAAAGAACTACAAAGAAGGAAACAAATACAAGAATAGAAGAGAAGATGATAGCAGAGATTACAAGGACAAAGGCAAAAAGTGTTACAATATTGTTGAAGAAGAGAATTTTGATGAGAATGATGGTGAGGTAGTCTATGTAGCCATGAAAGATAAATCAAATGAAGATGAGGCAACAACACTGGTAACTTGTGTAAACAAGAATGACAATTGGATCATAGATAGTGGATACTCTCATCACATGATTGGAGATAAAAGTAAGTTTGTTACCTTTACTCAATATGATGGTAATAGTGTTATATTTGGAAATGATGTTCCATGTCTAATCAAAGGAAAAGGTTCCATTAAGCTTACAAAGAAAATATCATATGATAATGCATATTATGTAGAAGGTCTAAACTACAATCTGTTGAGTGTGTCACAATAAGGCAATGTAGGATGCAAAGTAGAATTTGGAAACAAAACTATCAAAATCTATGACACTAATGGAAATCTAATAGGAAAGAGTGACTATACTAGGAGTAATTTGTTTTACCTAGATATGGAAGATGTTGCTTATCTTGTTGTAAGATTTGATGATGTGAGGCTATGTCATGTCAAATTTGATAATTTGATTAGCCACAGGAAGATGAAGAAAGTTAGAGGATTATATCAAATTTTCAAAATCTATCTAAGTCCAAAATTTGCAATTTTATCCTACTAGATATTATTTTAACCATCAAAAAATGTTACCAAAACTAAAGAAGCCTGACAACATAATGTGCAAGCAGTGTCAGCTAGCGAAGATGACAAAGTCAAGTTTCAAAAGCAAAACCTAGACTTCCAAAGAAGTACTAGAGTTAATCCATACTGATTTATGTGGTCCAATAGAAGTGCAAAGTTACAAAGGAGATAGATATATAATGTTGTTTGTTGATGAATACTCTAGAATGATAATTGTCACATTCTTAAAGAAAAAATCTAATGCATTCCAAATTTTTAAGTGGTACTTGGCCAGGGTTGAGAAGGAAACAGGGAAGAGTCTGAAGTGTCTCAGATAAGACAGAGGAGGTGAGTTCACATCAAGGGAATTTGAGGTGTTTTACAATGATAAAGGATTTAAGAGACAAACATCAACACCTAGAACTCCCCCACAGAATGGTATTTCAGAAAGGAGGAATAGATCAGTGATTGATTGTGCTAGAACTTTAATGATGGAGAAGAATGTTGCATTAAAGTACTAGAGAGAAGTTGCAAGTACAACTATCTACACCCTCAATCAAGTTTGAATCAAGAAAGGTACTAATGCAACACCTTTTGAACTATGGTATGGTCACTCACCTAATGTTAAGCATTTCAAAGTGTTTAGTTTGAAGTGTTATATTCTTAAATAGTCTAGGAATGACAATTTTGATGCAAAAAGTGATGAAGGCATATCCCTTGGATACTTCACTAGAAGTAAAGCTTATAAGTGTTTAAATACTAACACTAACAAAGTTGTGGAGAGTGCAAATGTAAACTTTAATGAGCACGTAGAAGTTCAAGATAATGAATCCATCAAGAAACCAGAAGAATACAAATCTTTTGTATACTTTTATGAAGGAATGCCTACTGAAGAAGAAGCTATCAATCAAGTTGGGAATCAGCAACAAGTTTTAGTATCTATTGAGTCACAACTAGTGAATGTCGAGTTGCATTCAGATGCCGAGTTGCAAAATGAAGGAAATGCACATTCTGATTCTAAAATCAATACACATGAAAGAGATGTTGAGCTACCTAAAAGAAATGTACATAGTGACTCTAATGCTGAAAGATCAAACATGGAAACAAGAACAAAACCTAGGCTATCCAAGTATGTAATAAGGCATCATCCTATAGATCAAATCATTGGTGACAAGGAGGCCATACCAATGACAAGAAACAGACTAAGAATAAGTCATTTCTACTGAGCAAGATTGAGCCCAAGATAGTAATAGATGCACTACAAGATGATGATTGGTGCAAAGAAATGGAAGAGGATATAGAGAAAATAGAGAAGAACAAGACTTGGACTTTAGTTCCAAGACCAATAGATAAGAATGTGATTAGTACTAAATGGGTGTTCAGGAAAAAGGTAGATGAGAATGGTGAGATCACAAGAAATAAGGTTGGACTAGTTTGCAAAGGTTATGCACAAGAATAAGGACTAGACTATGGGGAAACATTTTCCCCTGTTGCAAGAATGGAAGGAGTTAGAACTCTACTTGCATATGCTACCTACAAAGGTTTCAAGGTCTATCGAATGGATGTACAGTCTACTTTTCTTAATGGTATACTTGAAGAGGAAGTCTACATAGAACAACCATAGGGTTTTGTTGATGAGAACAACAAGGATATGGTTTGCAAATTGCATAAAGCTCTCTATGGTTTGAAATAAGCACCTAAAGCTTGGTATGAGAGACTTCACAAATATCTAGTAAAGATTCAATTTGAAAGAATAGACGATAACAAAAACTTGTACATCAAATCAGAAAAAGGTAAGGATATCCTGATATCAGAAATCTTTGTGGATGATATAATATTTTGAGGAATAGATGCACTATGCAAAGATTTTGCTTACCAGAAGAAACATGAGTTTGAAATGCCAGTGTTTGGGAAATTAAATTCTTTTGATTGCAAATATATCAAATAAAACATGGCGTATTTGTGACCCAATCAAAGTATATCAAGGAGATACTCAAGACATTTGGATTAGAGGATTCAAAAGTAGTCAGTACACCAATGGTAACAAGACACAAGTTGTCCAAGAATGATGAGCCTGCTGAAGTAAATTAGACAATGTACAGATCAATGATTGGAAAGTTGTAGCATGTTGTCCATAGCAGACTAGAAATTGCATTAGCTATTGGAAAAGTGGCAAGATTTTTTGCAAATCTAAGACAAAATCACCTTATGGTAGTGAAGAGAATAATGAGGTATCTAAAAGGAACATATGACTTTGGCTTATACTACAGAAGGAATTAAACGTTTGAATTGAATGCCTGCACTAATGCAGATTGGGGAGGTAATATTAATGATAGGAAAAGCACAAGTGGAGGAGCACTCTTCTTAGGAAGAAGATTAGTCACTTGGACTAGCAAAAAAAAAAGTTGTACCTCACAGTCCATAGCTAAAGCTGAGTATGTTGTAGCTACCATTAATTGTACCAACATTGTATGGATCAAGCACCTATTGAAAGGAATCAAAGAGGAGATAATTGAGCTAGTGATACTCTATTGTGATAATACAAGTGCCATCAATATATCCAAGAATCTTATGATGCACGCAAAAACTATGCACATTGCAATTAAGTATCACTATGTAAGAGAATTGGTGGAAGACAAACAAGTGAAGATGGAATATATCAACTCAAAGAAAAAAATTGTTGACATCTTCACAAAAATTTTACCTAAAGATGCATTTGAGTATCTTAGAGGTAAGCTAGGGATAAAGCCCCTATCCCAAGCTTTTTGAGAAACAATAGAATTGCCCTACATCAAATGAGTTGATTATTGAAATGATATAAATTGATGCAGAGGATACTAAAATACTGAAACTCCAAAATCAGTCACAAGCATGGTAACAAAGGGAGAAATTGGAAATGCTAGAAATACTACATTTGCATGATAAGATGCTAAGATATTATTTCTTTGGCATTGTTGTCAAAGAGGGAGACATAGCAACTAATCAAATAGTAGAAACTAATCAAACATGTAAATAGCATAGAGGGAGAAATAGTAGAATAGACATGTAGAGGGAGAAATATCAAATCCAAAGGATCAGATGTATAGAGGGAGATAGGAGAAAGGAAACAACAACTAATAGGGAGTAGCAGAAGCAAAGAAATTAGGATGACAGATCAGAGAGGGAGTAGAGCAAAGAAGGAGTAAAGCAAAGGAGAGACAATGTATCAGCAAAGAGGGAGATATGAAAGCTAATGAGGATAGTAAAGACAACAAAATTATTTTTGGCATTTGACTTACTATTTTAACCTGGTTAGCATTTTGATAACTTGGTTGATTAGCTTGGCTAGTTGATCAATTTGGTTTGCCATCAATACCAAAGAGGGAGATTGTTGGAATATGATTGGAAAGAGCATTGTTGAAGAAGGGAGATTGTTGATAAAGAATGTTTTTGATCCTTGTTTTGTCACTAATGCCAAACCTGCTATTTGCTAGAATGACAATTTCTTATAAGATCCAAGTACTATCACTTAGTTGATTGATGAGGAGTTAATCAATAAGATGTAACAAAAGCACCTAAGCGAAAGGTTGAGTTATGATGTTGTAATCAAGTACAAGGATCAGTTAAGACAATGGTAAACTGATGTATTGTTAATATACTTGAAGATACAGATGTTGGTCACACTTAGAAACATTAGAAGAATAAGGTGTAACAAGGTTGTCTACAAAGCTTGACTAAATTCATTAGTGGGTGCCGAGCAAGCTAGTTCATGTCGAGTAGATTTTTTAGGTAGTGCTAGGAAAATGCAAAATCTAGTGTACACTGAGTGAAATTGTTCAGGTGCTGAGCAAACTTAGGTGCCAAGCAAAGTTTAGGTGTCGAGCAAGGAAAATGTAATAGGTGTTGAGCACCAGTAAAATTTAGTAGGTGCTGAGCACTTGTAAAATTTAGTAGGTGTCGAGCACCAGTAAAATTTAGTAGGTGTTGAGTAAC
This sequence comes from Cupressus sempervirens, assembly GCA_028749045.1. Taxonomy (NCBI): domain Eukaryota; kingdom Viridiplantae; phylum Streptophyta; class Pinopsida; order Cupressales; family Cupressaceae; genus Cupressus; species Cupressus sempervirens. The sequence goes on from CM053791.1 coordinate 557,644,645, forward strand.
ATAGTATGTGTCAAGCATTAGTAATTCAATAATGCCAAGCTACTGCATTATTTGAAAAGTCAAAGATTCACCAGATTTGAACTAATAAGGTTGTTACATTGAATTTTGTGAACCAGGTGGAAGATAAGAAGGTTGAGCTGGTGGCACAAAATTTTAGGTTAACTATTTTTAGGTGAATATAGGTGGATTCCACATGATGTTTCTAGAAGAAAAAAAATGGAGGGAAAGATACATCGTGTCTTACCTAATCAATTCAAACACAAATATGAGTAGGAAGTAAGAGTAGGAAATGCATTCTAAACTTCTAGTTAAGGAGTTTCAGGTCAAGAATCAAAGATAGTATGGTTAGAAAGTGGTTGGTTAGAGTGTGTGGTGTTTAAGAGAAGGCATTAAGAAGGAAGAATAGAGCAAAGAGACTCTACTTCAATAAGTGACCATAGAGAAGAGATTGTATTGGCACAACAAGCAAGAAGACTCAAGTAGACAAAGCTTGAAAGGAGGACAAGTTGTTAGAGTTGCAACAATTAAAGGCTGGGCAAATGTATAAGCAGAATTGAGATTTGAAATCTGCAAGTTAAGTTGTGAGTTGTATTAGGTCAAAAGTCCTTATTGTTACTCTCTTACAATTGTATCAGTTAGGGAAAAATCCTATGGACTTAGGTTGGCCTAAAAACCATTGAGAAATCCTTTAACAGGGTGACATTCCTAGTTGAATGTTCTAAAGTCCTTTAACCAAGAACACTCCTAATAGGGTTTTTGAAATCCCTTAACTAAGTCATATCTAATAGTGTGTTGTTGCCTTTAATAGGGCAGGCCTTTCACAAGGCATCACTTCAGAAGGGTGAGAAACATGGTAGCATGTTACTAGTGGTTTTTCCCAAATTAGGTTTCCATGTAAATCACTGTGTTATGTGTCGATCTTTCATGTTTGATTTATGCATGTTGATTTATCAGTAACTTGCTTAGTTGAAGGTATTAGCTTGGATGCATGGTTAGTTTGAATGGGCTCACTATACTTTGTGAAAGAGTTTGATTAGGCAATTTTGGACCTTGAATAACTGATTCACCCCCCTCTCAGTTATTCTAAAGCATTTCTAACAATTTTTACCTTGTGTATATATGCAATCATGTTTTAGAAGTTCCATTAAATATTTGGGAATGTGGAGTTGGACAAATTTGGAGACATAATGAATTTAAAGGCTAGAAATGTGAATGGATACTTGCATTCTTTGGGAGAAAATTCATTATTTTCTTCACAAAAAAACAAAAGACAAAACAAAAATAAGCACACAAAATATTTACAAAATCAAAGACAAAAAATATGGTTTGTAGAATCATTTACATGTTTTGAAATGAAAAAGAAACTACATACCAAGTTTTTTTGACAACACATAAGTGGTTTACAAGCCAAAAACACAATTTGGAAGGGCAATTACATGTATTTCATTAAAAAATAACATGTAATTGAATTGAATCACTTACAATTTGTATGTAGAATATTTCCTTTTGATTCACTTAAGTGAATCTCAGTTTAGAGGGTCCATTACAATTTACACTAACATATTTTACATGTTTATCTATAAATAGGTTCAAAAAGTACAATTTATTGACATGTCTAAGTTAAAACAATAAAATAAATCTCAACATAAAAATAGACTATAAAGTGATTAAATCACTTTTGTGACAAATTAAAAGCAACTCAAACAAAAATATAACATAAAGTGCACTTTAACGACTTTAATCACTTGAGTTATAAATTTAAAGTCAAAAAGTAACTTAAAAATATAACATAAAGTGATTTCAAGTCATATATTTCAAAAAGTGCAACTCAACATTAAAATATAAGGTTAATATTTTAAACATGTAATGGAAGTTGCAAACCCCACTTTTTGGGCACTTAATCCTTAATATATTTTGACTAATAACTCTGATTAAGCCCCAAGATATCTTGAATTGAAAACATGACGAAAAGCAAGAGACTGAAGGAAATAAAAAGACAAACAATCTAAGAAAACACTCAAAAATGTAAAAATGGAATTTGAATTCCTCAAAAATAAAGCGTAGGCTAACAAAATTGAAAAAATAAAAAGGATTTGATGACTTCTTTGAGTAAAAAGACTCATTATATGGATTGGGAATAATTGTTTGATCATTTTTTGTTAATCAGAAGTTCCGTAGTGTTGCCACCATTTGGTGATGATAACAAATAGGGTATCTGGGGGAGTTGAGCTTTATGATTAGGATTCACTTTTCTAATGATGAGAATGTAATTCCCTTTATAGATTTGGGTTAGGTCTTTCACTATGATTATTGTTGTTTGTTGCTTAACTTTTTATAGCTTCGACTAATATTTTATTGGAGCTCTCAAATATTTCATTGGTTCTTTCAAACCTCTTGTTAGTCTATTCCATGAAGTTTCTCAACTCTTGGGCTAGTTACTTTTCCATTATTATCTAGAGGTGCTTACATGTGAACTAAATAAAATTTGACAAGATGACATGATTATACTCTGATACCACTATAATGTCCCCACTAATAGGGTTAACTAGAGACTAGTAATGCTTGCAAAATAATTGTGGAATCTTGATAATAAAAAATCTAATTATACTATTCTACCCTCTATCTTAATCCCAACTTTAAAGATATCTCTACATCGAGTTTCCTAACCCTTAACAATCTTTTCTAAAGTAGTGTTTCTAATTTTTTTACACATGTTAAAATATAGTATCATCATGTTTCATCTAAGAAATATATCCTTTTTATTCTCAATATTGATTTATTATTTATTGCAAATCATTTTTATTGAATGCAAACAATTAAAGCAAAAATGGCATTGTATTAATCATCAAATGATATGTACAACTAATAGACAACTGGTGAAAATGAAATTGACATGTTAAATATAGATGTATCTCCCAGACAAAAAAAGTTGCATCTTTGTGTTAGTTCTATTGATTTGCACATCGTCCAAGCCCATCCTTTATGTCCTACAAGAAAAGAAAGAAAAGAGTTAGATACAATAGATATAAGCAATGCCAATACCTCATTTTATTCATACATATCCTACTCTAGTGTCATGTTGTATACTTGCATAAAAGAAAAGAAATATTAGCAACATTGCAAATGTCAATATGCCAAATTAGAAGCCACATGAAAAATAATTTACAAGAAATACCAACTAGATATGGGCATTAAAGGGATGTGTTTCCTACATGAAACCTTTTGTTCATACTAACATATTATCATGAGCATAAAGTACCATTCATAACAATGAAGCATTAGAGTGAGGAAATTTCATCATTTTGAAACCTTTTGTTTCAATATGAGACAAGAATGGATTTGTTGCACATAGCCAAGGAATATATTCAAGACGAAATCAACAGGTAGTAAAGGGTACAAATGCAAAAAAGGATCCAACTATGCAAGCAAGAGGTTAATAAGTAACCTACAACAATGAAAATTGATCAACAATTAAAAGAAGCAAAGGGGTGAATCAAAGACGCACACTATGAAAGGGAGGATACAAAAAATAATGCATGAAAAGTGAAAGAATGATAGGATGGAACTTATATGAGAATATTAAGGATAAGTACAATGTTTTGGCAAAGAGATACAAAGGAAGTTGTAAGGTGTTAATTCATTTTAGCCCCATTAATTAAATATTATCACTTATTAATACAACTCACAAGGGGTTACCTAGGTAGCCTCCTTAGGGCTCCAACCTCCATTGCAAGACACTTCCCAACATACACAAAGATAATCTACCCTAAGCTCATAACATAAAATACTGTAAAACCACAATGTTTACATTAGTTCTATACAAGCAACTAGAAATCACAATAAATACTGATCAATTCTTCAAAGGTTAAAGCACAAAAATAAAAAGCATAACATAACAACATCATAAATCACTCACTTCTCAAGCCTTTGGTAAACATACCTACCTGGCCAAATACTAGGTTTTCCCAAACCCCATCACAAAAATAGGCCATGACAATTCAACATACAAGTGAACAAGTTAGTTATTTAGTTATTTAGACTTATCAATATAATTCATAAAAAATGATTCAAAATAAGTTTTGAATTTTTTGTTTTTCGAAGGTACCCTAGTTGATAGAGGTTTCCAATTTGGACTGATCAAAATATAGGTTTAGTTTATATAACTTAATCAACTATGTTTTCTAATATGTTTGATAAGATCTCAGATTGTTTCACAAGGAGATAAAATAATTGATAATACATAAAATTCTTAATTTAATATTTTTTTGAGATCCAATAAAAAAATAATTATTATTAATAACTATTAAATTCAATCTTAAAATGAATCACAATTTAATATTATTAAGTGGTAATTAAAATTAAATTAAATTAAACTTACTTAATTTAGAATGCAATTTTTTTTAAAAACTTAATTAAATTAAAAAAAATTCTTTCCATTACAAACTTGGAATGCAATTTTTTTTTCAAGAATTCCTTTTTTTTCAAGAAAGATAAAATGGTTTCTCAAATCAAATTGCAAATTTAGTCTAGATTAGATTTCAATCAAACTCTGGCTTTATTTTATTTCTAAAAATCAATTCCTATAATGAGGGTTTCAATCTTCTTTCACAGACATTTCAACAATGAAGAACAATAATCTTCAAATAAGGGTTTCATTTAAAATATGATTTCCAAGACAAGATCCATATAATCAACACAAAGAAATCAAAGGTAATTCAAAAGATTTAATATGATAAACTCAACAGAATTCCTATCTAGATTTGATGATAAAATTTGACGAACACTTAAAGAATGCAACAATTCTCATCTTCCACAATCTTTCTGAAAATTGCTCCTCCAAACCTATGTGTGGAGAAATGAGCCCTAATCTCCTAATAAATAATTTTCTCAACCCAAGATTTTGGTTTCTATGAACACGCAAAAACCTTTATTTATTTATTATTTTAATTTATTTAATTCTTTGTGTATATTTTTTGCTTTTTAAATTAGAATAAGGTTTTTTTTTAATTATTCCCACTTTGTTATTATTAAATAAGAAGATATATTTAGAAAATATATTTATTAATTTTGTTAGAGTTTTAGGTGACTCTACAACACCCCCAGGATGAAATGAAAGACAAATAAAACCTCCACAAGAGATTGGCAAGACAATTGCATGAAGATGCAAGAATGCTATTATTGATAATGGATTTGATTGACATCCAATGGATTGATTTAAAATGTACATAATAGGCCTTCTTATATAGGAGAGGCAATAAGAGACAATGATAAGGAGAAGATAAGTTATCACCCACACAAGGTGGAATCACATGTCCACCAAAGGTAGACCATCCTCCATTATGCAATGAAGTATGTGTAATGACGAGGATGATAATGTGATAAGTGCACTAAAGGTGGAATGAGATAGCAACTATGGCCAACTAGAGTGGAATTTTCCTACACCATGTGCTTAGTTGAGGTGAAAACTCCTAAGTATCTCAATCACAAACTACTATGCAATGCATATTCCTAAGTAAGCTTAAGTATGTGTAATTAATGAATATTTAATTACACCAACATCCCCTCTTAAGTGAAACTTAGGGGAATGCACTTAAAATCATAATGTAAGATGGGTCCTAACTACTAGGCCAATGTAGGTACCCATGCACAATATGCAATGCAATACATGAAATGTAATCTCTCATAAAATAGAGAAAGAGAGAAAACCTCATGGGAAAAACCCTCCTCCAAAAAGAGATATGAAAACAATATGCATGGATGGATGGAGTACTCAGGACCCCCAAAAATTAAATACATCATGTATATACAAAGAATGATCCCCCCATAGGAAGGAAATAAGGAGACATGATATCCTCCTTCCCCCCCCCCCAATAATGAATAAGCTCCAATGTAGATGAAGAGTACATACAAGAAAAATATAATCCAATGCCTTCAAGAAACATGTCTCCCCTTAGGAAGAGATAAATATATTAAAAGATGAAGAAGCCACTCCATGTAAAAAGTGAGGAAGGAGGAAGAAGGTCTCCATGTATGCATCTCTGAAGACTAAGTAGGTGTCTCCAAGCTCAAAGATTTTGTCACACCATCAAGCTGACCTATTAGATATGAAAAATAAAGAGAACATGAAAAGTTGGGAAATCCAATCTCCAAAGAAGGTGAAGAAGTATCTCAAAGAGAAACCTCCTCAGATGTATTAACCAAATCTACATTATGAGACTCATTTGAAAGAGCATCCAAGAATTCATCCCACACTGCAAGATCTGAAGCATAAAGATCATCTTGCTGAATAGTACGTGTCTAAAGAAGAAGAAGGTGGAGGAGTAGGAAGTTCAACACTTGTCTCAAGAAAAAAATGATTCAAGTGTCCAATGTTCTCCTCACATGAATTATTCACCCTTGATAAAGGGTTAGATACATCATGAATATCATCATCATTATCAACAAAATGTGTAAAAGAATACAAGTGTGATGTATGATCAACAACACCCATAGCTATGACATCTCTAGTCTCCATTTCCCTAATATAGACATGACTAAGAGTGAACTCAACAATTTTACCTTATACCCCATGAGTAATTTGGTAAAGAAAAAGGAGATTAGTTGTCAAGGATGGTACACAAAGAACATTATTAAATGTACCCTCTCACATAAGAATAAAACCTTTCCCACAAATGTTCATGTATGTATTATTACCCATCAATATAAGTGGAGAAGTACAAGGCTCAATAGAAGAAAACATATCCATAGAAGATGCCATGTGATGTGATGCACCTAAATCAATAAACCATCTACCTTGCTCAAAATATGTGGAAGAAATGAGTGCTTGTCCTTTGCCTTTGGATGATGATGTAGATGTAGCAACTACCTGATATTGAGAAGAAGGAGAAGACACTAATGAGGGCAACTGGATATTGTTCTTTTGAATAATTTGAGTGAGTTCATCAATCTTCTTAAGGAAACATTTATGCTCATCATGTCATAGCTTTTTGCAATAAGCACATTTATCTCTCTTTCTTCTAGATGTTTCCTCTCTTAGAGAGGACTTGGATTTAATATTATGTTATAAAGGAGAGTCGTCACCTTTTTCATGTTGCTTAGGATCCTTGTGTTATTTTTTTCCCTTTCCTTTGGGAGCCTTTGGAGAGGAGTCATTTGCGACCAACACTTGATACTTGGAAGGCTTCAATTGACCCATGCATGCTAACTTTGCTTGTTCCCTTATGAGTTGAGCTACAAATTAATCAAGAGAAGGCATTTTGTATGCACTATCAAGAGCATCCATATTAGAATAGAATATGGAAACAAAGATAAAATATTCAAGACCTAGCTTGGAAAGAATAGGTAATATCAATTACTCATCATCTTTAGTGATACCACAATTAACAAGCTCTAATCTAATGGAATTGAACTTAGAGAAAAGTCTTGAATATTGTGAAAATACATGGAATTAGACCTATAAGCTCATTCTCCAATTTGAATTTTCTCATTCTATTAGGTTTACCAAAGATTCCTTCCAATGTAGTCCAAGCATCATGAGGATGTGTGCAGGATGCAATATGATATAGAAAATCATTGAAGATGGTAGATCTTAGAGAGCCAAGTTCTTTATCCCTTCTATCAAACCATTTCCTTCTTTTTGCAACACCTATAGCTGGTTCTAGATCTTGTCCAAGAATCATTCTAAGCAATCTAATACTCATCAACTGATTAGAAATTGCTTGTTTCTATTCATGATAGTTATAGGGAGTGAATAATGGAACTTTTAAAAATTCCATAATGAACCTAAAAAATGATTGAAATCAACTAATAAATCCTTCAAATTATTGATTCAATTAAGAAAATTGAAACCCAAATATTCACCAAGTGCAAATATAGCCAAAAAAGACCTATTTTTGAAAGTGATATGTCCACTCCAAATCACTGAAATTTGATTATAGATTTGGAAAGTAGAGGAAAAAGTATGCACTTTCAAATAAAATTGTATCTAAAAATGTTACCGAATGTGCCCAAATAAAGCCTTGAAAGTTGCAAAAAATGAGATTTGTGATTTTCAGATAAATTTAGAGCCAAAGATCCAAAATCTCCTGCACCACTGTGTATATTATGATATTCTACCCAAAAACAAAAAAAAATTGCTCAAAAAAAGGAGTCCATATGAGAAGATATCGTTGTTTGAAAATCGCCTCTAAAATTATTTTTTCTGAATCATCATTGTCGCACCTTCAATAATCAAATTTTGCTGTAGATTTGGCCTCATATGTCTGATCTGGATGAAAACAAATTTGATTTAGGGGTTTTTGGACCTCCTCAATATGATGCCAACCTTTGATTTACACTAGCAAGCTCTAATTTTCACCTACAATAGAAGGCCACAAAATACAACTCCTAAAATATCCTCCAAATTGTGATGTCCAATTGCCAATGCTCCACCAACAATAAGTCAAGCCAAGATTGCACTTCTTGAGAAGAGGTCTTCCTACCTTGAGATCTCTGATACCATGTTAGAGTTTTAGGTGACTCCACAACACCCCCAGGATCAAATGAAAGACCAATAAAACTTGCACAAGAGATTAGCAAGACAATTGTATAAAGATGCAAGAATGCTATTATTGATAATGGACTTGATTGACATCCAATGGATTGATTTAAAATGTAATAGTAGGCCTCCTTATATATGAGAGGTGATAAGAGACAATGATAAGGAGATGATAAGTTATCACCCACACAAGGTGGAATCACATGTCCACCAAAGTTGGACCGTCCTCCATTACGCAATGAAGTATGTGCAATGATGAGGATGATAATGTGATAAGTGCACTTAAGGTGGAATGAGATAACAACTATGATGACCTAGAGTGGAATTGTCCTAAATCATGTGCTTAATTAAGGTGCAAACTCCTAAGTGTCTCAATCACAAACTACTACACAATGCATTATCCTAAGTAAGCTTAAGTAAGTGTAATTAGTGAATATTTAATTACAACAAAAAATTTAACTAATAATAATATTTTAAGTTCATTATTTAAATAAAATTTCTAAATTTATTATTATTAAATTAAATAAATATAACTATGCCAAAATTGGTCTTTTAATTAAATCTTTAAATTTATTTCCTCTATTTAATTAATTTTCCAATTAATTAAATATATTTAAAATTTGATTTTTCTTTATAAAATTTTGGTTTAATTAAATTATTTAATAATATCTTTTTTTAATTTGACTATAATTGAAAATCACAATAGACCCACAAATTGAATAGAAAAACTCATCTAAAAGACAAAGTACAAACTCAAACTCAAAGGTCAAAATCTTGAATTCACATCACTTGACAAATTCAGAAAGGAAAATAACTTGAATATTTGTCATATATTTTAGGACAATTGGGTTAGGTTTAGGATTTGGACTCAAGAACTATCTCCCCTCTTTACCATTGAGCAATTGCAATAGGGCACACTCATCCTAGAAATTTAGGGAAGTTGATCTTTGGTACCTGTAACTGCATAAAATTTAAACATGTACATATGAATATATATCTAAACAAAACAAGCAATGGTGGGGAGTGGTACATTGTGTAGATTCTGACTAGTAGGTGACTGTGACTCCCTCTCTCAACCACATCAAAAATGTCAAACATAAAGTAAAACATACATGTACACCATACCCATGCAAGTATGGGGTAAGTAACCATAAATGCACCTATAAATCATTCATATAAATTTAATTACAAAATTAATTGAAACCACTAAATGAAATATTCAGAGAAACATCATCAAAAGAATAACCATGGACACATGAAATAATTGAGTATTGCATAGCTCATCAAATATAATATAAGTATAAAATAAGATCAATCAAACCACATAACCAAGTACCATTACATTATAACACATTACCATAAAAATTGGCCTAAAAAAACTCGATAGTATAACGTGAAAAATAAACTAGGGTTAGACACTACATCCACCCCCTAGACTTAGGCTTACTCCTGGAGGCCTATAAACAAGTAGGGATATAAACCCCATAGTCTAGATGCATCCTCCCATGTAGATGATGATTCATCAATAATGTCTCATTGGACCCTTACCTACTCTATGGCTTGACCCCTGAGGGTCAAATCCCACCATTGAAGAATTCACACCGGCTCCAAAGCCATTTGCTCGTCCTCCACCTGTAACACATTCCAATCAAGAACATGTATCACATCAAAGAATATATTATCTTAGAATCAAAACATGGAAAACATCATGTACACGAGCTAAGATGGGCAAAAATGTAAGACGATAGGCAACTGGACCTATCCTCTCAAGAATCTCAAACAACCCCCCCAGAAAGAGGTGCTAGCTTTGAACCCTTTCCATAATAGATTGGAATCTTCCACAAATGTACTCTCAATAATACCTTCTCTCGAACTACAAATTACTTTTCCGTCATGTGAGCATTGACATAATTCTTTTGTCTATCGTGTTTTGTACACACATGGTCACAAATGTGCACTACCTGTTGCTCTATATTTTGAAGCATCTTAGGATCCAATAGGATGTGATCATCTAAATTATCCCAACTTAATGGTGTGTGACAAGGATGACCATACAAGGCCTAAAAAGGTGCCATCCCAATAGAACTATCATAACCATTATTATATGAAAACTCATGTAGATATAGATAATCCTCCCAAAGAGTCTATCAGTCCATAACATAAATCCTCAACATATCCTCCAAAACTTGATTTACTCTATTTGACCATCTGTCTTAGGGTGATATGTTGAGCTAAAGTTCAACTAAGCTCCAAAGTCATGATGTAAAGATGTCTGAAATGCAGATGTGAATACATGATCCCTATCTAAAATATTTTTTTGGGGAATATTGTTCAATGTCACAATGTCACACATAAAGACATTCACTAATGAAGCTATTGTGTAGAATGACCTCATTGGTGAGAAGTGTGCCACCTTAGTCAACCAATCAACAATGACCATGGTAGCATCATGTCAACGAGAAATCATAGCTAATTCCACAATTAAGTCCACATAAATAATATCCCAATTCCATGAAGGAATGAGATTAGGCTACAAAAGTCATGTAGGATGTTGATGCTTTGCCTTAACCCTCCGGCACTCAAGACATCTAGCCACAAAATTAACAATATCATGCTTCATCCCTACCCAAAAGTATAATCCTCGTGAGTTTGCACAATGGGCCTAAGATAGGATCAATGTATGAAGCTCATCCCATAGTGGTACATAAATCCTCCTGTATAACATAAAAGGCTATTTGACTCTAGGACACAACCTAAAAATATTCCCTCTAAAGATCTGCCCAAATCTATCTCAAGGCTCATATCTTGATACCAAGTATTTGTAGGAAGTGGCTAAAGTATACGGCTCCACAAATCCACACTAAAAGTCAATGCTAATGTCTCATGTCTCCTATTACTCAAAGTGTTAGCTAGCACATTCTCCTTCCCCTTAATATAGTTCACCTCAAAGTCATGCTTGCATAAAAATTCCATCTAATGCCTCTGCCTGACATTTAGATCGGGTTGCATCAATATACACCATAAATTACGATGATCACTATGAAGCTCAAAATGATGCCCCAACAAGAAGTGTCTCCATCTCACTAGAGCATGAACAAGTATAGCTAGCTCAAGATTATGTGTGGGATAGTTCAATTCATGATTCTTGAGCTTGCAAGACTCATAGGCAATCACACTTTTGTCCTACATTAGAACCACTCCAATACCTTCTAGGGAAGAACCAATACACACCATAAAATCACTTGCTAAATCAGATACTACTAGAATTAGTGTACTAGTCAAAAGCTCATTGAGCTTCTAGAATGCTTCCTAATATTTCTCTATCCAAATCAACATCTTCCCCTTTCTCTGGAGGGAAGTGATGGGATATGAAACTCTAGAAAAGTTCTGAATAAATTTGCGGTAATATCCAGCCAAACCCATAAAGCTATGAATCTCAGACATAATATTGGGTGGTGTATATCAATCTACCATTTCTTGGATCTTCTTAGGGTCCACTAAGATACCATCTCTTGAAATGACATGTCCTAAGTATTATACCTCAAATTGAAAGAAGTCACACTTTTTTGAATTGGCATAAAGTTGATTGTCTCTAAGGCATTGAAGGACTAACCGTAGGTGTTTCTCATGTTCTTCCTAAGATCTAGAACATATCAAAATTTCATCCAAGAACACAAGTACAAAATGGTCTAGGTAAGAATGAAATACTCCATTCATCAAGCACATCAATACCAATGGAGCATTCATCAAACCAAATAGAACCATAGTAAACTCAGTGTCCATGATGAGTGTGGAAGGTTGTCTTATATATATTAACATCATTATTGTGTAGTTGATCGTACCTTGACTTCAAATCTATCTTAGAGATCACTTTGGCTCCCTTGATCTAGACGAACAAGTCATCAATCCTTGGTAAAGGGCACCTATTCTTCATCGTTACCTTGTTTAATTGTCTATAGTCAATGCATAAGCATAATGATCCATCTTTCTACTTCACGAAGAGAACTAGTGCTCCCAATGGAGGAATTCTTGGTCTAATACAACCTTTAGGCAAAAGGTACTCTAGCTGGAGGTGCAATTCACTCAACTCTTAAGTGGTCATCCAATAATGAGCTCTAGATATGGGCTCTGCTCTTGGGATGAGGTTGATATGAAAATTAATGTCCCTCTTATGTGGTATACCTGGAACCTCACTAGGAAAGACATCAACATACTCTTACATGATAGGGTGATCTAGGGTCTTCCTTGTCAAGTTCACTCACACTAATGATGAATATCTAACAACCCTTATGGATCCTCTTCTTTAGCTACATAGTAGAGATCATTTGGAGGGATATGGGTCTTTGGATGTGTACAATCTTAGAGTCCTTACCTTGGTCATTCTTATACTGAATAGTCTTCCTTCTATAGTCAATGCTAGCTCTACATGACTCTAACCAATCCATGCCCAACGCTATGGCATACAAACCAAGGGGAATAACTTGAAGGTCTACTGAAGTAATGAATCCTCTCAGTTCCAACTCTCACTACTACATGAGAGAGTTTGTGGGTATCTTAGCTCTTGAAGCTAGTTCCACCTACTAACCTAAGCCTTGCTTAACCAACTCAAGCTCACACTTTACAACTATAGAAGGTGATATGAAGGAATCCATAACACCTAAATCAAATAAGATGGAAAGGGGTTTGCTTCTAATTACTCCTATAGTCTCAACTATGGTACCCTGGTGATCTTCCTAGTGGTGATCTACCACTAAAAAAAATCTTTGTGATCTTCCAATGTCACCAACTATAGGTTTTGATACTACTAGCCTTGGTCCCAAATACTAAGAAGTACATTGTGGAAAGTTGGTTGTAATATGCCTAGACTATCCACATGAGAAACACCTTGTACCTCTACCTGAACCTCTCCCTGTAGAAGGTGTACTAGACTACTAATGATTGTTTCTATTGGCAAAAGAGCAGTTACTCTATGCAAGTTAACTTTACTGATTGCATATATTGCACTAAGAGTTTCAAAAGTTCCAAGAATTGGAACCACCACCACTCTATGTTGGAGGATAAGATCCCTTCTACTATTGTTGTTGTTGACCCTAATTTCCATTAGAGTAAGGAGGCTTCCTATTACTATCTATACCCTGATTTTATGTGCCCTTAGACCCTAATGGAGCATGTCCACTAGTAGGTGCCCCCACTAAACCACCATATCCCAAGATAACATTCTGCTCCACAAGAATATCATAATGAATTGCATCCTAAAGGGTCTTAGGTTGGAATACCTTCACACCCCCAATGAAATGGTTGTTCAGACCATGAATGAAGTGATGTACCATCAGTGGTGAACTATCATTGATTCCTACATATGGCATGAGCTCATAAAAAATTCCCTCATATTATGAAACTCATCCTCTTGGTGCCATTATTCCAGTAAGAAGCGATCACAAAAAATTTCAAGGAACAACTCCTAGGTAACACTATTCATGTCCACAACTACCTTCTTTTCCATAATATTCTACCATGTGGTCACAGAGATATCCAAATGTGTGATGACATGCGTTGGTTAGATGTTGGAGTCAGTCTTACATTGTGAAACATCTATCCAAGGCAATCAAACATTGCTCTGCAACATAAACCCTACCTATCCCAGTAAAAGGTTTGATCTTGGCCCTCTGTAGGTCCCTCATCTACGTGGCCTTGGCCGACCTCTCTCTATCACCATGGGGATCTCCACAAGGACTCTTGGATCTTTGTCTCTCATGACCAATCCTATGCAAGTTGATATCTCTACCTCACCCATGACCTCTACCTTGGCTTGAGCTATGACCTCTCATAGTCAATCTAGTCATAGAAATCATCCTCCTGCAACATCCAAGGAAGAACAACAAAATGCCAAAAAAATCACCAAGGGAACACTACTGTAAAGCATAATCATAAGAAACATGTTTTGAAAATCAAATCAAGAGCTATTCCAATTTTTTTAATCTATCTTTAAGTATTCAAGTTTGAAGTTCAAGGTGTTCAAGTTGTAATAGATACATATAGTTGTTTAGATTTTGTTTAAGTTAACTAGTTTTCATCTAGTGGCATTCTAATATACCCATAACTCCTAATGTAGAAACTTGTGCTCTAATACTAGATGTTATGCCCCACCAAGGAACCCAAAAAAAATTAACCTATCATGTCACTAAGTTTTCTAAACAATTTTTTTTTTAAAGATTAGAACAACAAGAAATAATAAAGTGGAAGCAATATAATCATAGTTACATCTATTAAGGGTTCCATGACGTTGAGTCACATACATAAGTTTTAATAAGATCAAATCTAATAAATAAAAAAAGTCCACAACATAGAATAACCTGATGAAGGTACGCTCTGATACCACTGACGAAGGGCCACACCACCCTTACCAACTCACAACCAAGAATGCAACAATATGAAGACAATTTTATTATACTTGAAAATCCAATAGTAGTTACAATAACATTTCTCCAAGATCTCTCAAGATCCAATCCAAGCCTAAGCTAGTCCAGATCCACACTCTGGTAGAAACCTCTGAGATCTCAAGTTGTGCTCGCAAGCTACCAAGAAACCTCCTTGTTTCTAAACCACAGTCACTAGCTCTTCTCACAAACCTTATCCAAGATCCAAGTGTAAACTGCCTCACATTCGGTGCTCTATCTACACACTCACAAGTCCACCACAATCCTGTTGTAAACTGCCTCACATTCGGCGCTCTATCCACAGACTTAGGAAAACTCACTCTTCACTTTCTCCTCTTTCTCTTTCACACCTTGAAGCCTTCACACCTTCCAACTTTCACACATTCAATCTTTTCCTTCCAAAGCTTCTACTTCCCGAGCTTCTCCTTCTTGAGCTTCCACTTCTCAAGCTTCTTCTCAAGCTTTCACTTCTCAAGCTTCCACTTCTTAAGCTTCTCCTTGAGCTTGATTAGAAATGCTCATATGCCTTGCTTAAATAGGCACTTACCAGCCAATACATGACTTATCCACAACCTTCTACAACTTCCACAACTTTCTACAATATTCATAACTTTCTATAATTCTACCCACTCACCTCAATAAATGGAATGACAACCATTTTTTAAAAAAAAAATTCTATTATGCCACCTATGCACCTCGAAAATAAAAATCCTCTTTTCCTTTCTTTTCTCCTTTTTCCCTTTTTTTATTTTTTATTATTTCTCCTCTAATTTTTGTCACTTTCTCTCTCCTCCACAATTTTTTTTTTTTTTTCAACTTTTTTTTTTCCTCAATAATTTTCCCATGCAAGATGCTCCCACATCATAACCATAAGTATGAAATCATATAAAAACATATACAAATACATAAGATGCCACATGGCATAATCAAAATGCATAATCATCCTCTATACAAATTACAGGGTATGAATGTTGGAATTCTTTTAGAATAATTGAGAGGGGGGGTGAATCAATTATTCAAGGTCCTAATGTACTAATAAAACTTTTATTTCCTAAGCTCAGTGAACCCACAAAGCATTCATATACATGCAATCACTAAAACTTGTAGCTTGTTGTTAAAGTAACCATGCAGAAATGTAAACACAAAACATCAACACATTTGACACAATGATTTAACGTGGAAACCCAATTTGGGCAAAACCACTAGTAACATGCTACTCATTTCTCACTCTTCTGAAGTGATGTCTTGTGAAAGGCCAACCCTATTAAAGCTTACAAGACACATTATTAAATGTGACCCGATTAAGAGATTTTATCACCCTGTTAAAAGTGATCCTTGCTAGAGGACTTTAGGTCACTCACTTGGAATGCCACCCTGTTAAAGGATTTTCTAATGACTATTAAGTCAACCTTAGTTCAAAGGATTTTACCCTAACTAATATGATTGTTAGAGAGTAACAATAGAGCTTGATTTGATTTAACTTACAACCTCTCTTGTAGATTTCATATCACAATTCAATCCTCAATTTAGCTTGGCTTTCAATCTTTGTAGCTTTGAAAACTTGTTCTCCCTTCAAGCATATGTCTCGTTAAGCCTTCTTGTTTAGTATGCTGATGCAATCACCCTCTTGGTCACTTGACGAAGCATAGTCCTTGTCTCTATTCTTTCTTGGTATTCTCTAACCTTCTCAATATCTCCCCCAGATTCTTTTCTCTCCAACCATTTTGCTTCTTGACCAAACATTCCTTAAATAGGAATTTAGAATACTTTTTTGCTTTATTCTCCATCATCCATTCTAGGGTTTGGACAGATTAGGTAGGATACAATGTATCTACCCCATATCTTGTCTCTTCTAAAAACTTCTCCTAGAATCCACTTGAATTCACCTAGAAACGGTTTACCTCAAATTCAATGCCACCAGCTCATCATCCTTATCTTCCACTTGGTTCACAAAATTCAAGAAAACAAACTTGTCAGCTTAGATTCAGTGAATCTTTGACTTTTCTAATAATGCAGCATCTCAACATTATTAATCTTATGATGCTCAACACATATTGTGTTGCTCGGCATGAATTGTGAGTTCACTCAGCATCAACTCTGATTTACTGATTCTCGAAACCTTATATTTTCTCGAAATCAATTATTTTACTTGACATACACTAGAATTTTCTTTTACTCAGCACCAACTGATTTTCTACTTGGCTTAAACCAACTTTTCTCTTCACTTGCTAACCAACTCAGTCAAGCTTGGTAGACAATCTTTGAGTAACTTGTTCTTCTAAAGTTTCTAAGTGTAACCAACCTTTGCAACCTTAAGTAGATTATCAATACATCATATCATCATTGTCTTAATCGATCCTTGTACTTCATTATATAAACATAACTCAACCTTTCCTCTAGGTGTTGTTGTTACCTCTTATCAATCAAATCCTCTTCATCAATCAACTAAGTAATAGTACTTGAATCTTATAAGCAGTTATATTACCAACAAAATAACAGCTTTGACATCAGTGAGAAAACAATGATTGAAATACATTTTCTACTTCAACAATGTCCCTTCTTCAATAATCTCTTTCAGCAATGATCTTTTCAATCAGATTCCAACAATCTCCCTCTTTGACATTGATGGCAAACCAACCTGATCAACCAAGTCATCTAGATGGTAAAACAATTTGTTCAACCGAACTGAGTAGGTTAAAACAATAAGGCAATACCAAAAAGAAAAATTGTATCAAAATTGCTCCCTCTATCAACAACTTTATTCTCATAATTAGGTTACAAACTTCTTTCTTATGATTCCCTCTGAGTTTCTTTCTTGTAACTCCCTCTTACAAGGTAGATTAAGATTTTCTCCTTCATTATACATGTGTTTACCTTTGATCAACAAAATCTTCCTCTGATATTCTATTTGTCTTTCTGATCAATGTCTCCCTCTTTGTACTTACTCTCTCTTGGAATAATAAACTTGTTGATCAGTAGAATATCTTCCTTATCTACTTTGAAATTTTCCTTTGATGAAGATTAGTTTAATTCTTTCTCTCCCTCTTTGACAACAATGCCAAAGACACATCATCTTTACATCTTAACATGTAGATATATAGTCTTTTGTAATTTTAGCATCTTTGACTAATTTCTCCCTCTATCACCTTGCTTGTGACTATTTTGGAGTTTTTAGCATTCTGATTACTTCAAGCATCTCCTAAAGTAACATCCTCTACATCAATTTGTAACATTTTGGCAATTAGCTTGTTTGATGCAGGACAATTCTCTTGTTACTTACGTTGCCTATGATAGGGGTATCACCCCTAATTTACCTCTTAGGTATTCATGTGCATCCTTAGGTAATGATTTTGTGAAGATGTCAGCAATCTACTCCTTTGTATTGACATATTCCATTTTTGCCTCTCTATCTTCTACTAGCTCTCTCAAGTAATGATACTTGTTTGCAATGTGCTTTGTTTTTGCATGCATCACTAGAATCTTTGATATATTGATAGCACTGGTATTATCACAATAAAGTATCACTGGAGCTATGATCTCTTCCTTCATTCCTTTGAGTAGTTGCTTGATACAATACAATGTTTGTGCAGTTTATATCAACAACAACATATTCAGCTTCAGCAATAGACTATGATGTACAACTTTGTTTCTTACTAGTCCATGTAACTAGTCTCTTGCCTAAGAAAAGTGCTCCACCGCTAGTGCTCTTTCTTTCATCTATGTTACCAACCTAGTTAACATCAATTTAGGCACTCAAGTCAAACTTTTCATTCTTCTTGTAATATAGGCCAAACTCCTTTGTACCTTTCAAGTATCTCATTATTCTTTTCACAACCATTAAATGATTTTCCTTGGGATTTGCAAAAAATCTTGCAACTATCCCTACAACTAATGCAATATCAGGTCTGCTATGTACAATATATTGCAACTTACCAATCATAGACCTGTACATTATTTGTTTTACCTCATCCAAATCATCATTCTTGGATAATTTATGTCCTATTATCATAGGTGTACTTATTGGTTTTGAATCCTCCAGTCCAAAAGTTTTTAATATTTCTTTGATGCATTTTGATTGAGTAATTTTTATGCCATACTTCATCTAATGTACTTGTAGTCCTACAAAGAATTTGATTTCTCCAAACATTGACATTTCAAATTCATGCTTCATCTGTTCTGCAAAATCCTTGCATAAAGCATCTTGTCCACCAAATATTATGTCATCAACAAAAATTTTAGATAACATAATACCTTTACCTTTTTCTATCTTTATGTACAAATTATTGTTATCATCTATTCTCTCAAGTCCAATTTTCACAAAATACTTATGAAGTCTCTCATACCATGCTCTTGGTGCTTACTTCAAACCATATAGAGCTTTGTGCAATTTCCATACCATGTCTTTATTGTTAACATCAACAAAAACTTCTAGTTGTTCTATGCAAACCTCTTCTTCAAGTATGCCATTTAGAAATGTAGATTTTACATTTATATGGTAGACCTTAAATCCTTTCTAAGTAGCATAAGCAAGCAAAATTCTTACTCCTTCCAATCTTGCAATAGGCGCAAATGTCTCCCCATAGTCAATTCCTTCCTCTTGTGCCTATCCTTTGCAAACTAGTCTTGCCTTATTTATTGTGATTTCACCATTTTCATCTAGCTTATTTATAAACACCCACTTGCTTCTAATCACATTTTTATCTTTTGGTCTAGGGACTAGACTCCAAGTTTTGTTCTTCTCTATCTACTCAATTTCTTCTTCCATGGCTTTGCACTAGTCATCATCTTCCAATGCATCTTTCACTATCTTGGGCTCTTTCATGCTTAGTAAACATGATTCACTTCTTAGTTTGTTTCTTTTCATTGGACTTGCATCTTTGTTTCTAATGATTTGAATAGTAGGGTGATATCTTCTAACATACTTGGATAGTCTTGGTTCAGTTCTTGTTTCCTTTGTTTGTCTTTTAGCTTTAGTATCACTATGTGCATCTCTATCAGGTATCATAGCATCTCTTTCATGTATACTAACCTCAAAATTAGAATGTGCAATTTCTTCATTCTACAACTTGGCATCTACATGTAGCTTGGTTCCTAAATGCGACTCGACATTCATAGGGTGAGACTCGGCAGACATTGAAACTTTTTTGTTGGTTTCCAACTTGATTTGTGGCTTCTTCTTCTAGAGGTATTCCTTCATAAAAATATACAAATTATTTGTATACCTCTAGTTCTTTCATGGATTCCTCCTCATATACTTTTTTATACTCATCAAAATTTACATTTGTACTTTCCACATTCTTGTTAGTGTTAATATTTAAACACTTATAAGCTTTACTTCTTGTGGAATAACCAAGGAATATTCCTTCTTCACTTTTCACATCAAGTTTTCCATTTCTAACATCCTTAAGAATGTAGCATTTACTTCCAAATACCTTAAAATATTTTACATTAGGTGGATATCCATACCATGATTCAAAAGGTGTAGAATGTGTACCTTTCTTGACTTGTACTTGGTTTAGGGTATAGATAGTTGTACTAATAGCTTCTCTCCAATATTTCAAAGTAACATTCTTCTCCATCATGAGTGTTCTTGCATATTCCATTATATACCATTTTCTTCTTTCAGCTATTCCATTTTGTGGAGGTGTTCTAGGTGAAAATGTCTATCTTTTGATCCCTCTATCATTACAGAACATCTCAAATTTGTTTGATGTGAATTCTCCTCCTCTATCTAATATCAAGCATTTTAGACCTTTTCCTATTTCTTTTTGAACTCTAGCCAAGTACCACTTAAACATTTGAAAATCATCAAATTTCTACTTTAGGAACATAACAGTCATCATTCTAGAATAATCATCTACAAACAACATTATGTACTTGTCTCCCTTGTAGCTTTGAACATCAATTGGCCCACACAAGTCAGTATGAACAATCTCCAGTATGTCCTTAGAGGTGTAGGTTTTTCTTTTAAAACTTGACCTTGTCATCTTGCCTAGTTGACATTGTTTGCATATTATATTTTTAGGATTTTCAACTTAGGCAGACCTCTAACCTTTCTCATGTTGTTGATACTAATAAGTTTGTCAAAGTTAACATGACATAACCTTTTGTGCCATAGCCATACATCATCAAATTTTGCAATAATATAAGTAGCATCCTCTATATCAAGGTAAAATAGATTGCTTCTAGTTTGATCTCCTTTTCCTATCAATTTCTCATCTATGTCATAGATTTTGGTAGTCTTGTTTTCAAATTCAACTCTACATCCCAAATTGTTTAATTGTGATACACTTAATAGATTATAATTTAGCCCTTCAACATAATAGGCATTATCATATGAGATCTTGTCTATGAGTTTAATGGGACCTTTTTCTTTTATCAGACATGGAGCATCATTACCAAATCTAATAGTATTTCCATCATAATAGTTTAAGGTAACAAACTTACTTTTATCGTTAGTCATGTGATGTGAACATCCACTGTCAATGATCCATCTATCATTTTTGTTCACACATGTCACAAGTGCAGTTGCCTCATCTTAATTAGATTTATCTTTCATTACAACATAAACAACTTCAGCATCATGTTCAAATCATCCTCTTCATCAATGTAGCACTTGTTGCCTTTTTCTTTGTAATCCTTGTTGCCTTCATTTATTTTTTCTTTGAGCTTGTCACCACCTCTGTATCATTTCTTTTATAGACATCTAGCAACAATACGACCTATTTCATTACAATTGAAACAAATGATAGGCAACTTACCTTTGAATTTTCCTTTTCCTCTATGGAATCTTCTTTCCAGCAGTGCTTCTAATTGTTCAACATCTTCCTCATCTTTGTCACTATCACTAGACACATGTTTTATTTATCTTTTCTTCTTCTACTTCTTCTCATCAAAATATTTTAATAGAAATTTAGCCTTGAAAGATGATTCAAGACTCTATGGTTTTTAATTGTCAAAGTTAGATAGCTCAAAAATAGTGAGTCTACCCACCAGACCTTCAAGAGTTAGGTTGTTCCTCATAATGCATCTTAATTATTGGATTGTTGATACTCTAATAGCATAGACATGAAGCAATTTTCTTAGGACTTTTCTTAGAGTGGTGTCATCATCTATTTGACTAGTTGCACCCTTAATTACACTAACCACTTATTTTATTCTAGCAACATACTGAGGAATGTTTCCACCTTCTTCCATTCTCATGTCATCAAACTTACCTCTCAGACTTTTAGATTTGGCTCTTTTTTCATTCTTGTCTCCTTCATAGAAGGTGTACAGGGCATTGCACAACTTCTTTGTAGTGTAACAACCTTTGATGTCATCAAACTCGACATAGCTTAGGGCAGAGGCAATCTCCAACATCGCCTAATTGTGTTCCTTCTTATTTTTCATATCTTCGATAGTAGGAACTCCAATAGGGTCAACATGTTTCATTGTGATGGTAGATTGTGCATGATCTCCAATCCCTCCAAGATGCAACTTCATCAAACTTTTTCATGCAGGAGAGTTGTCTCTGTTCAATTTTGGTACATCTCTTTTTGACATCTTGATCTTTATGCTTCTAGTACTTTTAAATTAGTCTTCCTTAGCAGATGGCTCTGATACCGATTGTTGGAATTATTTTAGAATAATTGGGAGGGGGGGGGGGGGGGGGAGGGGCGGGGGTTAATCAGTTATTCAAGGTCCTAATGTACTAATAAAACTTTTATTTCCTTCGCTCAGTCAACCCATAAAGAATTCATGTACATGCAATCACTAAAACTTGTAGCTTGTTGCTAAATCAACCATGCACAAATGTAAACATGAAATATCAACACATTTGACACAATAATTTAATGTGGAAACCCAATTTGGGAAAAACCACCAGTAACATGCTACTCATTTCTCACTCTTCTAAAGTGATTCCTTATAAAAGGTTACAACACACACTGATAGATGTGACCCAGTTAAGGGATTTTATCATCTTGTTAAAAGTGAGTCTTGTTAGAGGACTTTAGGCCATTCACTTGGAATACCACCTTGTTTAAGGATTTTCTAATGACTATTAAGTCAAACTTAGTCCAAAATATTTTACCCTAATTGATAAAATTGTTAGGGAGTAATAGTAGAGCCTAATCTGATTTAAATTACAATCTCTCTTGCAGATTTTAGATCACAATTCAGTCCTCAATTCATCTTGGCTTTCAATCTTTGCAGCTCTGACAGCTTGTTCTCCATTCAAGCATATGTCTCCTTAAGCCTTCTTGCTTGGTATGCAAATGCAATCACCCTCTTGGTCACTTGACAAAGTAGAGTCCTTGTCTCTGTTCTTTCCTGGTCTTCTCTGATCTTCTTAATATCTCCCCCAGACTCTCTTCTCTCCAACCACTTTGCTTCTTGAACAGACATTCCTTAAATAGGAATTTAGAATACTTTGTCACTTTATTCTCCATTATCCATTCTAGGGTTTGGAAAAATTAGGTAGGATACAATGTATCTACCTCATATCTTGTCTCTTCTAGAAACTTCTCCTAGAATCCACTTGAATTCACCTAGAAATGGTTTACCTCAAATTCTGTGCCACCAGCTCATCATCCTTATCTTCAACCTGGTTCACAAAATTCAAGAAAACAAACTTTTTAGCTTAGATTCAGTGAACCTCTAACTTTTCTAATAATGCAACAGCTCGACATTATTAATCTTCTAATGCTCAATGCATAGTGCATTGCTCGACATCAACTATGAGTTCACTTTGCATCAACTACGATTTATTGATGCTCGACACCTAGTGTGTTTTCTCGACATCAACTATTTTACACATCATACACTAGAATTTGCTTTTACTCGGCACCAACTAATTTTGTGCTCAACTTGAACCAACTTTGCTCAACACCTACTAACTAACTTGGTCAAGCTTGGCAGACAGTCTTTGAGTAACTTGTTCTTCTAAAGTTTCTAAGTGTAACCAACCTTTGCAACCTTAAGTAGATTATTGATACATCATATCATCATTGTCTTAACTGATCATTGTACTTCATTACATAAGCATAACTCAAACTTTACTTTAGGTGTTGTTGTTACCTCTTATTGATCAAATCCTCTTCATCAATCAACTAAGTGATAGTACTTGAATCTTATAAGTAGTTCTCTTACCAACAAAATAGCAAGTTTAACATCAGTGATAAAACAATGATTGAAATACATTTTCTACTTCAAAAATTTCCCTTTTTCAATAATCTCTTTCAACAATGAAATGCTAAAAGAATATACATCAAGTAAAGATACATCTTGTAGAATTTCAAATAATCACGTACAATAAACTAGAATATGACCAAAGAATATAATCATAAGATCAAAAGAATAGAACAACTACACAAATACATCCAACATCGGCATCCAACTGTCATGGGATCTCAATGGTATAAGAAACACTACCACCCAACCTCATAGAACCTAAATGACTCACTCTTGGATTGTGTTGAGGACATAATCTCAAGTCCCAAATGGATAACATTCTAAAACTCATAACAAGAATCTAGGGAAAGGAATCCTATTAGAAATATATCTCAAAGGTACCAAGTACACAAGTAACATCTAATCCCAGAGGCAACAAAGACATGTAGGAAACCTACTATGTAAGTGGGCAAGTGTCATCATATGAGCCATCTCTAAGGTTACCCTAGTAGCCTCTCTAGACTCCGCCCCCCTAATGACTCTATGTGGCATCAATATCCTTTCTTATAGACAAGTCATACTAATGAGGCAAGGTCACAACTGAGCATCCTCTCTACTCCTATCCTAGCTTGTACTAGCACTCGAGGCATGGGCGAGGTAATACACTAAATCTTGTTAATTTATTTTAACCCCATTAATGAAATGTTATCACTTGATAATACAAATAACAATGGATTACCTAAGCAGCCTCTTTAGGGCTTTGACCTCCATTGCAAGCCACTTCTCAACATATACAAAGATAACCTACCTTAAGATCATAACAAAAATCCTCATAAAATCACAATGTCTACATCCATTCTATACAAGAAATCGGAAATCACAATAAATATTGATCAATTCTTAAATGGTTAAATCAAAAAAATAAACAACATTACTTAACAACATCATAAATCACTCATTTCCCAAGCCTTTGGTAAACATACCTAACTAGCAAAAATACTAGGTTTTCCCAAACCCCATCACGATAATAGGCCACAACAATTCGGTATGCAAGCGAACAAGTGTAGTTATTTAGTTATTTTGATTTATCAATATAATTTATAAAAATTGATTCAAAATAAGTTTTCAAGTTTCATTTTTCGAAAGTATCCCAATTGATAGAGGTTTCCAATTTGGACTAATCAAAATATAGGTTTAATTTATATAACTTAATCAATTGCGTTTTCTAAATGTGTTTGATAAGATCTTGTGTTGATTCACAAGGAGATAAAATAATTTATAATACATACGATTCTCAATTTAACATCTTTTTTAGATCCAATAAAAAATAAAATAATAATAATTACTATTAATAACTATTAAATTTAATCTAAAAAAGAATCACAATTTAATATCATTAAGCGGTAATAAAAATTTAATTTAATTAAACTTACTTAAATTAAAACACAATTTTAATTTTGAAAAAATAAAAAATAACATGACACTATCTAACAAACTTTTTAATTAAACATGATTTACATTTATAATAATTATAAACTAAAAATAATATAAAATATACATACATACATGCATTACATACATACATACATACATACATACATACATACATACATACATACATACATACATACATACATACATACATACATACATACATACATACATACATACATACATACATATATATATATATATATATATATATATATATATATATATATATATATATATATATATATATATATATATATATATATATTGATTTTAATAATAACCAAACCCCACAACATGGGAAGCCTGCAACTAGATCTTGGAGCCTGCGCGCGACTGGCTACTCGGCTGCCTTAGTAGTCTCGACAACTACAACAATGTGGGTTGCCTTGGCAGTCGTCGCAAGCAAATATGGGAGGTGGTGGGGTGGGGGTCGTAGCCTCTACCCCCTTTTGAATTTTTTTGAAATTTTTTTAATGTATATTTAATAATATAAAAAATAATATTTTTATTTAAAAAATTAAAAATTTCTTTCCAGTATAGACCTAGAATTCAAATTTTTTTTAACAAAGATAAAATAGTTTCTCAAATCAAATTGTAAATTTAGTCTAGATTAGATTTCAATCAAACCCTAGCTTTATTTTATTTCCAAAAATCAATTCCTATAACGAGGGTGTCAATTTTCTTTGGCAGACATTTTAGCAACAAAGAATAATAATCTTCAAACAAGGGTTTCATTCTAAAATACAATTTCCCAAAAAAGATCCATATAACCAACACAAAGAATGCAAAGGTAATTTGAAAGATTTTTTGTGATAAACTCAACAGAATTCTTACCTCAATTTGATGCGAAAATCTAATGAACGCTCAAAGAATGCAAGAATTCTCATCTTCCAATATCTTTTTGAAAATTGCTCCTCCAAACCTATGTGTGGAGAAATGAGCACTAATCTCCTAATAAAGATTTTTCTCAACCTAGGGTTTTGGTTTCTACGGATATGCAGAAACCTTTTTCTTTTATTATTTTAATTTATTCTTTGTGCACAATTTTTGCTTTTCAAATTAGAATAAAATTTATTTATATTATTCCCACTTCGTTATTAGTAAATAAGAAGCCATATTTAGAAAATATATTTATTAATTTAATTAATAATAATATGCAAAATTCATGATAAAGGAATGCAACTAGAGAGGGAGAGGACTGCGATGAAGGAAAATGGCGCGCGTCTGTTGTGCTAGGGCACACAAGCCCGACCTGCTATCTTCCTTGGTCCCTAAGGCATGTTTCCTCTGGTGCGAGGGCTACTCCGTGATGTATTTTGGGAGCATGTTTTTTGCATTGTATCTTTTTTTTCTTTTTCTAGCTGTGGGTGAATGCCTACAGTAGCCACTTAAGCATTTGAGGTCATTTTGCGACCAAAAATTGTGACCAAGTTTTTTGAATGGGCAAATTTTTTATTTTTTTTAATAACTAGCCCGTGTTGGTCGCAATTGCGACCAATTAGTTTTGTCGAAATTATGACACACAAGGAAGCATAAAATAGAAAAAAAAAAGGGCAAAACATTTCATTTGGCTTTTGCCCGAGGTTCATTTGGCTTTGGTGCGAGCGAGGGTCTCCATCAACATTGGCTCTACTACAAATCATTGGCTCTACTACAGATCATTTTCATCTGGCTTTGGCATGAGGGTCTCCATCAACATTGGCGCGAGGGTCTCCATCAACATTGGCGCAAGGGCACGTCTTGGCGCGAGGGCACGTCTGATCTGGTGCGTTTGATTGTAGAAATTTTGAGGGCACGTCTAAAATTTTGAGGAGTTCCATGTGATTCTATTAATTTCCTACCTATGGCAGGAACTAATATGTTTTAGGAGAAAGTTGGATCTTTAACTAATTTATGAAAACCATTGCAATGTGCCTTTAAAATAATGTATTGGGTACCGTCGTATGATCGTAAAATGGTTAAATTCAATCGCACATATACTTATATATTATATCAGGTGCATTTTTTTATACTATTCATTTTACCATGCTACTTACTCAAGGAAAAAAGTCATTATATTTATTATTATTGAATTTAGCTGAATGAAATGAGTTTTGGTGGGTCTACAATCTTACTATTTCTTGTATTTCAATAACTAAAAGGCTAATGAGTGTTGTCATTTAGTTTGGCTTTCTATTTATATTACCATGTTTGTGGTTTGGAGCAGCAGTTAATGGATTCCTAATTTCTAATTAGGAATATTTGTTTGGGTGCATTTCATTTCTATTTCCATTTGAAATTGCTTTCAAACAGTCTACTACATTATGCTTTGACATCAGTTGATGGGTTTATGATAGTTTGCATTCATATTAATTGGTTATTGTATAAAATTAAAGTTCGCTCAATGTTTTGATTTGTATAGGCATAACATTCCACTTATTCTCATTTGTGAAGGAACTCCAACCGATCACAGTACCATTTTTATCACTAACCATTTCTATCAGATAGTGATAAAAATGGTCAGTGGGTCATTCAGAACAGTGGCTTTTCAAAGACATAGCTTTTATCTCTAAATTTCTAATATTTTACTTGAATTAGATGGTTGCATAGGCATTTATAGGAAGCCAAACAACATTACATAAATCTTTGAAGAGATTGCTTCTCATAGTATTGGGGAACAAATGAGTTGGGTGGCAGGCCACAACACTCATAGTTGAATGCCATTTACACCGCACATCTTTTTCCAAATCTTTTATTCAACAAGACCACATCACACACCATATTAAAAATGGACCTTCCTGAAACTTATTCAATATCTCAATTATATAGCCCATGCAAGACATCGATTAACATCACAGTCAAAATGGTCATCATGTGGTCAATCTTTCAACTTATTACCGTATACTACGGGTATGTCTATTGAGGGAATGATTGGAAAATTGCACAGAAAAATGTAAAAAATTGTATAAAACATGGGTGAATACATAAATCTTAAAATGGTGAAACTAAGGGTAGAGATTTTAGGGAGTCAAAGAGATGTTTAGTGACATGATTAGCTTTTGGCATAGATCAGATTACATAATTAGGGATAAGGATTGTAGTCTATAACTCTTTTTTGGGGCATCCTTTTTATGATATGCAGTGTATCATCTCATTAGATTCTTCACTCATACTATGCGACTTTCCACGAACTGCCTATTTGGATTATGTTCATGATCTCAACTATCAGGGAAAACTGTGCACACTCTGTCTTCTCTTGATTGTGTAGGGTTCTAGAATTTTGAACACTTTTGATCTCCTTACGGCTTGAAGAGCCTTATCTTTATCAGGTCTTCTTCCTTTGAAATGGATGTCGTCTGAATTGACATTGAGTTTCTTATCAAATGCAATTGGCTACTTTGCATAATTCACACTAATAGAAACAGCAACACCAACTACTTGTTACTCTGCAAGGAAAAAGTGAGCATCTTCTGCACCCCTTTCACAACTTTCATGCAATCTTTTGTGTTTGTTACAAAGTGCACTCCACATTTAATGATTCATCTTGATAGAAGTCCTCTCCTTGTAAAATAACAAGCTTTTTCATTCTTGAATAGGGCTTGACTACTATTCTATTTATCCCAAGAATGCCATGTAAAACTCTCTGCCATATACTGACATATTCAGGCTGTATTGTGTTTTTTAATGGACACTTTTAATGGATTTCTACCAAGTCACTACTTTAAGAATATGCTCTCTTTCGTCAAGATTACTTTCTAGGATAGTTACTAAACTTTTTATGTCAATACTTCAGTTAGAAATATGCTTTCTTGTTCAGCAACACAAAATCTGCCTTGTCTTCATAATTTTGTAAAGTTCTATGATGCTCATCTTACAAAATCAACCTTGACATTTATAAAAATTCATTGAAACATATTGCATATTCCTTGTTTCTTGTATCATATTTCATTATTCCACAAAGTTTTTCTCATGATCAAATCATACAATTACATAGCCTGACAGTTCCTTAAATCAAATTAGCATACATATAGAAAAAATGCACGGAGATGGCAGGTTGTGAAAGCAATCATATAGGGCTGCAACGTGGGCGGCTTGTATTAATCCTTCAAACCTGCCATCTAATTCTTGTCATTTTATCTAGAGAAATCTTTAATTCAACCACCTATTCAGAATTTGTAACTGCATACCAATCAGGACAAAACAAAATTCTTAATAGAAAGTAAGGTCACTATGGTAACATTTTTCAATGCCAATTTTATAAATTCAATTGTGTTTATTTTTAATTTTAAGAATTTAGACTACTCATTTGTTTTTTCAATTTAAGACTGCCAAACACTTCAGTCATTCAAGTTCCTCAGTATAGCCACCCAACATAGACACAAATCTATAAGTACAATGGACCAGTGAAAATTTGAACCTTGATGACAGCCTCACCTATCTATTTTGACCCAGCTCTAAATAGATCACCACAATGTCAATTAATATTTACTTTAATATATTTTTATAATAGTAATATATTATAAGAAAAAATTAAATCTTTACAAAAAAAAATTAATACCAAAATATTTCTTTTGAAAAAGATATAGGCTAGTGTAAATGTAAAAAAAATTAACTAAATTTTTTAGATGTTAAAACTAGCACATATGTGAATTTAAAAGATTTATTTATATAATCTATTAATATTTTCTTTAAAATTTATCTCGACTCCAAGGAAAAAGCTAAGGAGTGAGCAAACATAAATTTGAGTGGTAAATGGATCCACCTAGGATTCTATTGGAAGCCAAAGTGGATGCCCGTATTGTTGTTGTTTTTACTAAAATAGATTCAAAATTCAGAAGCTTGTATTAGATAAAAGGGAAAACTTTATACAAATTGTCAAAAACCCGTGACTATCAAATACAGGGCCTTTGATCATTTCTGCCATAAACATTCAATAGAAAAATCTCTTGTCCATAAGTTTTGGCTTCCTTACACTTACAGACACCTCAATTCTGATTTATATATCTGAATTAAGAATCATGAAAATTAATTATAGTTCATAATTTTTTTCTACTTTCTGAGATCTATATAATTCTGATGATGGGTGTGATTTCAAAAATTGATAAAAGCAATTTGAGACAATCAAATTAAATTGTAAATTTTTCATCTTGGAAATCTTAGATTTGAATCTATTGAAACTTAATACATAATAACAAAAAGATTTATAACAAAATCTACCTGAGCTTTGAAGACAAGTGGTTCATAGTAAACTGACAAATCCTCAAAATTGAGTATATAAAGACTTTCAGGCCACTCTCTAGACAGAATCTCTTCCACAATCTCAATCCTCTCCTCTCTTTCCACTTCCACACTTTTACTTGAACTCACATTGAATGCATACCTCACCTGACCTCTTGATTGCCTTCTCTTCCTTTCACACTGAGATACTTGTGTTGGTAATAATGGCAGTGCAGCAAATGCTACACACTTCAATTTCACTGCATTTACCAAAGACATTGGTTGTTCCTCTCTACTTTATTATACTCAATTTAACATCTCTTTCATTTTGACATTTATATAGAAAATTAAATGGGCCATACTGAAATAAATGAAAGCTAAGTGGTTTCAGAATTCAGCTTCATTTCGTGCAGATATACATTGAATCTTATCTTATATGTGGGTCCATTTTAAGACACATGTCTATACATTGGCAAAGATTTGGAATGCCTTGGCACATTCCTTTGAATTATTGTGCAATGGATAAGATGGACTAAGCTATTGAAAGAGATTGATGGTAAATTCTGTGGACTCTGATTTGCATGAAACAACTGTGTATTACAAGTGGCTTCTACAATGGAGGACAAACTGTTTTTGACTCTTGTAAAACAACTGGCTTCTATCATGGAAAGTGGGGAAGCTAAATTTTAGGGGCTTCAAATGAAGCCAAATCTTTGAATGAAGGTCCAAAGGGGCTTCACTCGAAGCCTCCATGCCTATATTGGTGTGGGGGCTTTGAATGAATCTTAGGGCTTCATTCAAATCTGACATGCAGACCTCATTCATACTCCTAATAATCGATCAAAAAAGCTTTTAAATCCAACATTTTTTCTTTTTTGTCCCATGGTTTCATGTATGAGTTGGTGGACTAGGGTGCTAAGAGGGAAGTCAGTAACATCATACCTTGCATCAGCATCTCCGTCTATGGTGCAAGAGCACCTAACTCTTATGAAGTACAACTGAGCAACTATTTGACAAGCTTTAATAGTTGACATGTAATGGGTGATTGGTGTCAAGCTACTGCGTATGCATTAATCCTAGTCTTGAATGCAAAAGAAACTGTGAATTCACTAAATAGGGTCAAACTTATTTTTGTTGATTTAATAGATTTGATTTGAGAATGATGGTCTAATGATTTGAGAGAAAGAGTTGAGAGACAGATGGAGAGAGAGATAATACAAGTGATAGAAAGACTCCTAGATAATATTCTTGAGGACAATGTGTATTATAGTCCTTACCATGTTTTCCTTTGATCTACCAAAAGGATGGTGGTGTCCTACAAATGGCATGGCTCTTTCTACCACTTGTATTATCTCTCTCTCCATCTGTCTGTCCATTCTTTCTCTCAGATCATCTGACCAACATTCCCAAATCAAATCTTGACCCTATTTAGTGGATTCACAACATAAACTTCAAATGCTTCTCCTATCAAATATGTAGATTTCACAACAGCTAAGAAACATAATTGCAGGCATCATGGTCACATTTTTTTGGAAACGTAATTGGGTTGTGTACCCAAGCAATGCAAAGCAACTTCCACACCTTTGATTCCAAGTCGAATTCATCTGTAAGAATGATCGCTTGCCAACAATTGTTGAATACATCTGTAGCTCATGAATACAAGGTCCTCCAACAAATGTATTCAACAACTGTTGGCCAGCGATCATTCCTAGCTCATGAATACAAGGTCCTCCAACAAATATATTTAATAGATATTGGAAAGCAATAATTCCTAGATGCTTTTGTTTTATAAGGTTTGTCTCAATCCCAATAGGTTGTAGTTTCATTTTCTAGATGCACTTCATCGCTTGGGTATACAACTTAATTACATTGATTCCAAAAAAATGTGACCACGATGCTTACAATTATATTTCTTAGTTTTTGTGTCCTAAGATCCCTTATGACCCTTTATGACCATTTATGATCCCTAAGAATAAATCTTAGAGCTCTTAAAATGTCGTAAAGGGTCATAAGAGACTCCTAGGAGGGGCCATGATGAGCTTCCACCTTCACGTGGTTGGCCCTGTTAAGTAGAGAATGCTATAGTTTTCACAAAACAAAGAGAAGCTCAATAATTTAAGGTCTTAGTCCATAGACAAATTAAATTAGACTTATTATCCAAAACACATAAAAAACATGCACATAAACATGGTAGGCACTAAATAGAGATAGTTAGAAGAGAATTAAAAAAAAGATTAAGGATTATGTTATTTTAAGAAATATTTAAATAACAATTATAAATTGAGTTAAATCAATAAGTATTCATTTCTACCTTTTCCAATATAAATTTAAATATTGAATGGTCTCTCCTTTATATCTTAATCCTTCAATACTCATAACTCTTTATTGCATTCATTTTGATCATTCACTAAACTTAATTAAATTATAATTATATCACATGTTATTTTAATTTTTTATATTTTTACTTTTTATTTTTATTATTGAATGTCATGTCAAAAAGGGGACATTATAGTGAGATGCATTACAATATAGCAAAATAACAAGAACATTATTGAAACAAACTGATACAACATTCAAATTATAAAATCAGACTACTGCAACAACACAAATTAACCTAACAGAAAGCATAGAATACCATTCCCACAATGACCGAGCATTTACCCACTGAACTACACCTCTTCTAAATAATGTAAGATGCTGATAACACGTTGATACTGCCATCACACATGTCAAATTAGACTGATACACACTAAAATCCACCCCAATCAATTGTAGGTAACATCTGGATGCACACTTATAATTGATGTCAATCAGAATACTAAAGGTCTGGAATAGGGCATAGTGGCTGCTGATACAACAGGTACAAACTCGTAGATAGCTCACCAGATTCGCCAAAGTCTACATAACTAAGACTTAGCATCAAAGGTTCTCCCTAGGCATCTAGAAACCACCAAATATTGGCCCCAAAACATGAGCCCTTCATCTTAAGGCTCTCACATACTTGCTCCACTTAGTAAAACACCCCATAAAGGTCATCTATTCACTTTCAACTTGGATAGCCTACAATATGGTCTTTGCATACAATTCAATTTTTGTCGTTTCATTATATGGTTTGAACAAGTGTGGAAAAAAATCAAATTTTTATTATGAATTTTTTATGTTAATCAGTTTCTGGATTAGATTGTGTGGAGATTTTTGATGACAAAAATCTCCACACAATCTAATCCAGAAACTGATTAACATAACTAAGATGGATTGTGGAAATCTGATCGCATTATGAATTTTTTGTTCACCAATCTATGTTAAACTAATCAGCAAGGTCACTTTCCTAATAATTTATGAAATGGATGCTATTCGCAAGGTCAGTTTCCTAATACTCACTATAGTACTTGCTATTCAATTGAGATAGACACGGCTCATTAGTTTGTTTGTATTCTCTTTGGATTTTGTTAAAGAAGATAGCTGAATGCTATATGATGAACTAAAAGTTTTGTGGTGTCAACAGGCTTGTGCATCTCTTGAGCCAAATTACCAGCCCCAGTGACATTTTTTGTTGTTCAAAAGTGGCACCATACTAGACTATTTGCAAACAACCATGCAGATAGGCATTCTATAGATAGACTTGGGAACATCTTGCCAAGTCTTCAGTACATAATAAAGCAACTAAATTTCATAAATTGTTTTTAATTGGCATATTTATTTGAAACAGGTGGTCGAGAGTGGGATGCAATACATTTGTATATTGCGAACAATCTTGATTGGATGACAAAATGGATTGAAGGATGTCAACAAAATGGTTGCTCATTAACATGGGAAGGTGTTGCTTCATTGGTTACAGAAGCTCATCGTAATGGAGATTCCAATGTTATGTCGATGGTAGTTGATCTAGTAAATGGTTTAAGAGGTGGAGAGGTATGTAGAAATTTATTAATTATCATAACTTGATGTATGTTTCGTATCAACTCACGATGCAAATAATTTACACAGACTTCAAAAATTGTAGGTCAAGCACCGCAAAGCTATGTACTATCATGGCCACAAATTCTGCATAAAAAGGTTGAATGACACAAAGAAAACTTGTGATTCTGGGATAACTGCAGTTTTCGAGGTCACCAATATATCATCTAGAAGTGAAATACATCCTCAACAATCTCAAAATCAATACTATGGCATCTTGGATGATATAATTGAGTGTGAATTTAACACCTTCAAAGTAGTTCTATTCGTCGTCAAATGGTACAGGTTACGACTAAATCAAAATGATCTAGATAGAATGGTTATTCAACATGATAATGGATTTACAATGATCAATACAAGGTCATTTGAGCCAGTTGGAGATGAGCCGTATGTTCTTCCAAGCCAATATGAGCAAGTGTTTTACTCAGAGGTTCCAAATAAATAGGGTTGGTCATTTGTTGTTAGACATGATCCAAGAGGAAGGCCGATAAAGTATAATGTTATGGAAGAAGAAGATATTGAAGATGATGAAGAAGCAGATGATGAAGATGACGATGATGGTGATGGTGATGGTGATGATGATGATGATGATGATGATGGTGATGATGATGATGATGGTGATGGTGATGATGGCGATGATGATGGTGATGATGGTGATGATGATGATGATGATGGTGATGATGATGGTGATGATGATGAAGAAGAAGAAGAAGAAGAAGATAATCAATGACTACAAACATCATCACCCCTTCTGTTGACGATCTTGCATTCCATATATAAGGTAAATTTGTTCATGTTTATGATGTTGCATATTGTTCATGTTGTCTTCTAAGTTATTTGTAGCATACACGTATCATGTAATTTTTAGCGAACTTAAGAAAAATTATTAACATATGCAGGAAATTTGATTATATATTTATTGTGTTCATTTCTAATGATTACAACATATGTTATTTAGAGTTACCAATGTTTATGTTGTGTCTGATTATGACCCTTTTTGCAAACAGTCAATTGACTACAGGTACATCATCACCCCTTCTGTTCACATATTTGCGATGTTGCCTATTGTTCATGTTGTCTTCTAAGTTATTTGTAGCAAACGTGTATCATGCAATTTTTAGCTAACTTAAGGTAAATGATTAACATATTCAGGAAATTTGATTACATATTTATTGTGTTCATTTCTAATGATTTCAACATAGGTTATTTATAATTACCAATGTTTATTTTGTGTCTGATTGTTACCCTTTTTGCAAACAGTCAATTGACTATAGGAGATTTGACCCGTTTGGCATGGATTGTGCATAGTGACATGGATCAATAGGTATAAGTCAATAAATAGACATAATTTTCTTATATTCTTCTTGTTTATCATTGAGCACGTATGTTATAAATAGACATTATATAATCATATAATGTATATATAGACAAAGAAGGTCCGTATAGAAATATAATTGTATAATCACTTTCAAATTACTACATTTTATATATGTCACTTTCACTTTCCATTTGATGGATTGCAGGACCCACCAAATAGGTACTTGTTAGATCTATCTACATCGAATGAGCGAAATGAGGACATGACAGATGAAAGCTCTACATGTAGCATGGCTAAAAGAGGGAGATCAACTAGAGGTCAAAAGAATAGAAAAAATATTGATAAACGCATGCAATTTTTCCTTGCTAATTGGGGGTCATGTTCTTATGATGATGAGACCAAAGGCAACATCAACGTGCCCTTTCGGTACTCACACATTGAGAAAGAATGGATACCCAATGAGCTACCTCCAATCAACACTGATTTTTGTGTTAATGAGAGGATATATCGCATTGCTCCATCCTCATTACATGGTTTGGGCCTATTTTACATGGATGGGATAAAGGTATGTTACAACAAAGTTGTCAAATTATTCAAGTATGTCGATCCATGTTACAATTACAATGATTGGATGCAGATTGTTCGATATAAAAAAAGTATGCGTAGGTATGGGGTATCGGCTAATTATATACAACGGAAAGAAAATGATCAAAGTAAAAGATTTTCTATGTACATTGATGGGAGACCAAAAGCAATAGGTAATATTGCAGGTTTTATAAATAGTACGTGACCTGCTTCAACTAGTAAGCAACCCAATTTCATATTTGAGGCACGTGAGGGGAATGAAGTTTTTGTTTGTGCAATAAAATCAATAAGTGCAGGGGAAGAACTGCTAATTGATTACCATTTAAATCACATAGATATAACAATGTTACTATCATGAGGGCTGTAAGTACTATTTACCATTTTGTTAATAAGTTTTTTTTTGTTGTCTATTGCTTTCAGTTAGCTGAATTTTTTATGTTTAATCTTTTTGACAGGATGATATGGATCTGACAGATGATAGAGGTCAGCAGGATGCTACTCCCACCCCTTCTTCAGCGAGGGTAAACCTTTTTGAAATTGTACAAATTAGATAGTTGAAAAATGTTATATTATTACGTTATT
Organism: Cupressus sempervirens; assembly: GCA_028749045.1. NCBI lineage: Eukaryota > Viridiplantae > Streptophyta > Pinopsida > Cupressales > Cupressaceae > Cupressus > Cupressus sempervirens. The sequence goes on from CM053791.1 coordinate 557,681,903, forward strand.
TTATTTACGGTTTTTGAGTTTTTATGATAGTTTTACTGATATTCCTCTCACAATTTGATGTTCAGGATAAGGGTAAAGCAGTAGCAGTGACCATCGAGCCACTAGCTATGCATTCTGATGAGGCCGATATTGCTAATACTCCCAATTTTATAAAAATGTTGAAAAAAAAAATTAGGCAAATTAATTTAGAAGCAATGAAAATTTTGGATGAGGCAAATATGGAACCCGAGGAGATGAGGAAGAGGCTATCAGAATTGAAAGCGCAAGCTCAACATTATGAAGTAAGCTCCAATGAATATTTAGTTATAACAAAAGTTTAATAAAGATTTATATTTTATAATCTTTTATGTTGTGAAGTAAAATATGTAATATGTGCAAAAATACTTTATTGATGCAGTTTTTTTAAAGAGTTGTAAGAAACTTTAACTACTAAATTCTTGTTATATAGGAATTTTTGGGAATTGATCCAGAACGTGGTCAAGGACAATGCAGTGAGGGTGGTAGTAGCAGAGTTTCGGCTGCCACTGGTAAAATAATCTTTTAGTTGACAAGTTAGAAGGAATTTTTTATTTCGAACATTCAAAACTTCTTAACTCTTACTTTTATTATTTTAGAATGTCTTTGCTAACAATGTATTGTTCAAGTCATCTAGTGCAGGAGACTCCTACGAGGTTGACGGATGCCCGTACGAGATTGCCGACTGCAATGTCGGCAACAAGGGGACATCCAGCTGGTAAATCATTGTTTTGCTATATTTGGTTTTGTGTTAATTATGAGTTGATAATATGTACTTTAATCTTGGGATGCATAACATAGTGTTTTTTTTTTTTTTGTGGTAAGAGATGCACCGTCTGGTACGCTGCCAAATGTGGATCATAGTACATCTATTGGTGATAATTCACCGTCATTTCCTAGAGCTACCCATGTTTCTAGCACAGGATCTATGGAGACATCGTTGTTGATTGACCATAATGAATTAATGCCTTTGAAATGTCCTAAGCTTCCAGGTACTTTAAATAATTATTTTTTATATTGTAATAAGGATTTTCTTGCAAGATGTAAACATGATAGGAAGTGGTGAATGCAAGGGCTTTTGATGTGGAGTGATGCCTCATGACCTTTAGTGTGTCGTATTGTGCAAGTATTCTGGAATTCCTTTTTATTAGGGGTTTGGTAGGATCATTTGAATTATCAATGACCTTTTGTCTATACTAGTAATTCTCTAGTTTAGTAATTTGGTACATTGCAATTTCATGCTTTGAGTAGAAGATACTAACTAATTTTTCTACAAAGAACCAAAAGTGGGAGTCTTCTTTCATATGATTGATTTTAATGGTTTTTACTATTAATTATCCCATGATATTTTTTGCAGGAAACAATACATTTTATAGGAGGCTTTATGACCTCACACTACGAAGATTCGGGGCCACCATACATACTAGGTTGTTGTACATCATAACTGAACTAATTTTATCCCACTGTTTTTTTTCATATCATTAACTAGTGCAACATTTTTCCTTTCATTTGAGTCTTTTCTTATACTAGCTATATCTAACAATTTTGTGTTTTTTCTTAAAAGGTGGAACTACCAATCTCAAAAATTAAAAGATGAGCTCATCAAAGATATAGAGCATGAGTTTGGTAGTAATATTTTTTATCGTAAGAAATTGTTACAAAAAGCTACCAAACATCTTAAGGTTGTGAGGGACACATATAGAAAGAGCCTCGTCCATAACCCGAAGTATGAGAGTCCTCCCTTTGTTTCAGTGAGGGACTGGAATGAGTTCATTTTGGATGTAAAGGAGAAAGGGCAACATCCGCCAAAAGAAAGTGCACCAACAAATCCAAAAAGTTATGCAATAGTATTAACTACTAGTACATTAATGAGCAAATTTAGGGTTCAACTTTAGTATCAACAATTTCAACTAGCTCAATTTAATCTATCTATTGATGAAAGGTATGTAAGTCATATGCTGACACAATTGCTTATAAATCTCAATCTCAATCTGGGCATAAATCCTACATAAGATATATTGACAAAATGAAGCCCTTTATTCATATTTAGTGACAAATTTTAGAGCCTATGTCTCCTATGGGTTCTTTTCTCAAATTTTATCTTTGCTGAACTCAAAATCTAATTCAACTAAGAAATTCCTACTCAAAGTTGTGACAACCGAATCTTGTGATATGATGTACCATGTTAGATTTTGAGTCATAAAAATAGGCAACACCTTGACCACTATACTTGTTGACTTTCCCTTTCTTTTACAATAATTGCTCGCTATCTTGAGTTTCCTATCCCCTGTTTTCTTTTGGGTCATGTGGGCATCAAATCTACACTTAATCTGCATGTAAATCCTGATGAAATCCATCATTGAAGATATCAAATCCCATATTCTATAGTATTCTGTTAACTATGATAACAGTATATAATGTTGTCATTAGTGATTGTTATTTTATACTATCATCAATTCCATTTTGTGCTTTGTTGCACATCAAAAAAGAAGTGCATATACACTATACATCAGATTTAAGTGTAAAGCATCACAAAATCTAATCTCTATCTTTAGATAACAATGTAGTCTGAGAATCCTAAAGAATTTAAAGCTGAGCATTTCCACCACATCTAAAATCCATTCTTCTTTTTTAGTATTTTCCGTTGCTGTTGAAGCTTTGATCACATGGATTATGTGTCTATACCCAACCAATAGATTATCCTTTTTAGGGAATCCCTGCTTTTTCTCCTATGGAAACTGTAAAGATGGAAACTCATTAAGAGATTTTTCCTAATATCACCCTGCTTCCAATCTTTCTCTTCCATTCCTTAGCTCTTTGCAAGCTCACAAAAGGTGTATCAACTTTGGTAACATGTTAATTATTTGTGTGTAGACTAATTCAAACACATATATCAGTGAAGTAAAGAGATGAAGTACCAAGCCTAACACATCTACCTTGGGGGAGCACTCTTAAAATACAACATAATGTACAAAAAAATTCATAGTGTGTAAAAATGACTTTTCAAGTGATTTGAACCTTCACCTGCACCTCTTGTTCCTTCACATTCTCATCCTTTTGAATTCAATATTTCTTGCTATGTTGTTTTGTCAAAATCCCTAAAATAGGAGTTATTTCTCCAACATACTACCACGCATAATCCTCAATTTTGGTATTTAAATTTTTTTATTGTAAATATGAAAGGTATGTAATTCATATGCTGACACAATTGCTTATAAATCTCAATCTCAATCTAGGCATAAATCCTACATAAGATATATTGACAAATGAAGATATATTGACAAATGAAGCGTCTAATATGTTCTCTCTGTGACCAAAGGCACTCACCCTTATAAAACCTTCACCTGCGGGTCCAAACCCACTTCTTGGAGTTGTAACTATATGTGCTTTCTCAAGGATCTCAATAAAAATATCCATGAATTTTGACCAGGAAATCGAACCCATACATATGGCACATTTTTTCCTCCAAAGACATCAAACCCAAGTGAAGTAAATATTTCTGCAATGATTCTAGTATTCTCTTTATATCATGTAACATATTTCAAACTTTTCATAGGTTGCAGGACACATCAAAGGCAACAAAGGTGAGGCTGGAAAAAGTTGGGCAGCACAAACTTGGCTCTGGGGGATATTCGAAAATCAAAGCACATGTTGTAAGTAGCAATAAATGAATTGCAAAGAAAAATTATTTATAAAATGCAAATAATTTTGTTAATTAATAAAAAAATGAAGGACATTGATTTTAATCTGGAGGCCACATAAGAACACAAAAAAATTGCCTTCAAGCAAGGCTATGCAGCGGTGGCTGAACGCCTACGACAAGCTTCCATTGCCCCAACCGAACAATCTCCTGCATCATGTGCACAGGTAAATATGCCAAAAAATATATTAGAAATTGAATACTTGAGCAACAATTTATTTGATAATAATGTGCATGACATTGCAATGCAGCCTGTTAATCCTGACACAAATCATACACAGCATTATGAAGCCCCTGATGTGCATCGTACCGTCGATGGAGGTGCTCATTTTTTATTTAAAACTAATTATGTAATTATTAATAAAATTTAACATCTTTAATTGAACTTGGTGTAACCTTTTTGTGTTGAGGATATAGAATCATGTCGTGCTGAACGAGTGCCAGAGGATGTTCAGACTGATTAGCAGGTAGATCATGTGGCACATTCAGGTAAAGAAAATCTATGTTTTGTTCTTTTAAATTAATTTTTTGATTTATAGTTCTTTTACTTAAATAAAAACTCATAATTCACTAATATAAAATGGTGGGAATTTAACCTCATGAAGTACTTGTTATTGCAGCGGACCCCCCTTTGGTGCAACAGCCTCATGGTGTTCTTGAACGGATGAGGAGGAGACACGTGTTAGAACCAATAGAGGAGGGGGATCCTAACAAGGACATTGATATTCCTCTTAGAAATTTTATGAAAAAAAGAAACAGCAAGAAAGAAAAAAAGAGATGATTATTCATGAATGACTTACTCTTGAATATTGTGTTAATGAATTATTCATGAATGACTTACTCTTGAATGTTGCGTGTTAATGAATTATTTGTGAATGTTGTGTGTTTATGAATTTTATGTGTTAATGAATGTTATCATGTGATTATAATGATTGAATGTTCTATTTCAAAAATGGATGAATTGAATGTTATTAAATGTTAATGGGGAATTTAGAGTGATGTTGGGGGTGGGGGGGGGCAAATGAGCTTCCACCTTCACGTGGTTGGCCCTGTTAAGTAGAGAATATTTAACTATTCTCGAAACCAAGTGAAGCTCAAACTTTAAAGATAAGCTTATAGTTAATAGTGACAACCAATTAGCAAGTCGAAATGAAGTTCTTCGTTGCAGGTAGCTTTTTAGTTTTTAAAGCACGATATCATGTTTTAATATTGTATAGTTTTTTTTCTCTTAAGTTAAAGTATTCTTTTACTATAACAACATAATTTATGACCATTTTAGTAACTATTCTAACATCGCTTTATGACAAATCCTGTTTCTCAGATGTTGAGCATGGCTGAAGTTGTGCAATTAGCATTTCAAAGTATTGGTGTGGTTTATGGGGACATAGGAACATCACCACTTTATGTGTATGCGAGTACTTTTCCTGATGGCATTAAACATCCTAATGACATTCTTGGCGCTTTGTCTTTGATCATATATTCTCTCACTCTTTTGCCCCTCATCAAATACGTCTTCATTGTGTTGTGGGCCAAGGATAATGGAGATGGTAAGATTATAACAGCTCTAGTTTCACTTTGTTTTTAGGTCAAAGTTTGATATTTTTGATGTGAAAACATGTGTTCTAAGTTTAAAGGGACGGTTTCTTTTGCAGGTGGAAAGTTTTCTCTTCATTCTTTGATTTTCCGCCATGCAAATGTCAGCATGATACCCAATCACCAGGAAGAAGATAGGAAACTCTCCTCATATACACTTGAAGTTGTAGGTAGACAGCCCAATAGAGCCATTAGGATAAAGGAAGCTCTTGAAAAAAGTAACTTTGCCAAGAGATGTTTGTTAATACTAGCCCTTGTGGGGACTTGTATGGTTATAGGAGATGGCATCCTCACCCCTTGCATCTCTGGTACATATTATTGTTTTTACAATATGTAATGCTTTTTGTTGTTATTTTTCAATATATTGTATGCTTGTTATATCAATGTTTCAATAGTGTGATCTATTATCATATGTTAGAAATCAAATGATCTCGAAGTCTACTTAATTCACAATAAATCCCTTAGATTGTACAAAATTTGTTAACTTTTCCCTTTCATTTGTTCAAGTAGTTTCACTAACACTTAATTTGTTGATATATTTTAGTTCTTTCAACGGTGGAGGGAATCAAAAGGGTGGACAAGTCGCTCAACCAAGGTGAGTTTTCAGAATTTTCTCACATTATAATATTTGAGATGGGTAGGAAGGTTATGGTGAGCAGAAAACATGAACACGAAATTAGATTGATAAACTAATGACATTTCATTCTTTGTCCTATTCCTCAATTTCATGCTTGGGTTTTATAACCCCAATTGATCTCCTTAAAACATTATTCCATTTCTTTTATGAATTTCGAAGTCAGGAATCTTTGAAATTGTAATGACTTTGCAAGGTATCCCAACAAATCTCAAATTCACATTCTTTTTTTTCTATCTTAAAGTCTTGCCTGTAGGAAATTGTGATCTTGTGTTGAATACACACGTTAACCTGCAAATTTATCTGACTTTCTCTTTGGACCTGCTTTTGGTGTAATCTTAGAACCCATATTGTTGTATTCGAATTTGGAAGGCACGCTAGAGATGGCATAGCTGTGAAATGCCTGTGTTTGGAAAGCTGTTTGGTTTTTATCTTGATTGATGAATAGTTTGTTGTCATTATGTGGATAATGGCTTCAATTACGGGCATCTTATCTTTCCAAAAGCTGTCATACCTAATGACTTGAGAACATCCTAAAATTTTGACGTGTTATATCTGATTTGGAGGAGGAAGAAGTACAAACAATTCAAAAGGTTGTCTAGAATGAGAGAGTAGTGTGCTTCCATAGTTTTCATCTGTCTTATTTTTGTATATTGGAATGACTTGAAAATTTTAAATGCAGGAAGAACTGTGCCAAAAAGAACGTAAAAATCGTGATGAATTTCGAAGATTGCTAGAGGATCATAAAGCAATTGGCCTGCTTACAGCAAAGACACACTTCATTTGAAGCAGGCTCTTTGCTTTATGATCCTCCAGTTCTTTGATAAAGCAAAGAACTGGAGGATCATAAAGCAAAGAGCCTGCTTCAAATACATCTAGTTCACCACCCAAGGATTTGTTTGAAGATGTTACAAAAGGGATGAAAAAGCAGGTAAGAAAGTTGCATATATTTTAATGATTTGATTGTAGGATTTAATTGCACTTTCACAATCAGGCTTGCAATCATTATTACTCAAGACAATGTATGTTTGATTCCTTTGATGTAACCATTTTTTGAATATGTATCTTTGGCAGTACTAGGAGGACAAATCAAACACAAAAGATGATATGGAGTCAGGAAAGGTGTGCCTTTTGTGCTTTAAGATTTTCTATTGGATGTAAAATATATTGTAATCTTTTTGATGTAATGATTGCAGCTCGCAGTAACATCAGCATGGACTCTTGACAAGTTCAAAGCCTCCATTGGGGAACTATATGATTTGGTTGTTGCATTTGAAACAAATCTTAAGGTTTGTTCTGGTTACATTTCTAGATTTTTTGTCTCAGCTACAGAAGACTTCACAATAAAAGTATTTGGTATTTGCCTTTGAACAATGTTGTGACATATTGTTATGTTCCTAGTAACTACTATTTATACAAACAAGGATTTTATCCTTATGTTCCATATGACTCTGGTTCCTAACTAATTTGATCATTGCATCAGCTATATTATGTTTTGACTCATTTGCACTGGTAAGTAGTTGCTAGAAGTGAATCGCTATCACAAATGCATTAGTCTATTCTCATTAGTGGATAATGGATTTTTATTAGGTTAAACTGAAACAATTGCAAATGTTGAAAGTAATGCAAGTTGTTTTGGGATATATGATTTTGTTAGGTCTTACTGGCATCCTATGTATTGCTTGCAGCTTGTGTTTGAAGAAGTGATTGAACAAGTAAAGGAAAACGAAGAGAAAGAAGCAAAAAGGAAGGAAAGGCTCGTAGATGATTTCACGGCTTTGCTTTATTCTTTGAAGGTTTACATTATTCATTTTGGAAAAAATCTTTCTAATGCAGCCTCTTTTTCCTCTACTACTTTTACACCTGGAGTAAAATTTCACAGAGTTTTGTACATTAAAAATCCTGAATATGAATGAATTTCTATTCTTATCATAAAAGAATTTCTATCTATGTAACGATAAATTAGTTATATATTATTTTTCCATTTCAGGAAATTGTTGCTTCCTCACAATGGGAGGATTGCATACCTTTTCTCAAAGATGTGGAAGCATACAGGTAAAAGAGCCACTATCAGGAATTAATCTTATTGTGAGTAATTAAAGGTAGTTATCATGTACCTTACACTAGTAGTAGATATAAATGTATTGGATATGAATATTCAGGGCAATTAGTGATGAAAGCTTCTGTTAGGAGATATTTGATAAGTACATTGCAAATCTTCACGAAAAGGTTAAGGAAAACAAGCGCAAACGAGATGAAGAAGAGGTACATGACCTGATTATCATTTCCACTTTCATATCTAATTTTTTCAAGATCTAATTGTTGTTTAAATACCTTTTGAAAGCATATTTGGTTGAGTGTTGTACTGAGAATGCAAATTAGACCTCCTTATGAAGATAATTGTATTACTAACAAGTTATTTTAACTACTTTTACAAACTAGCTATTAGAAGTTAAATTGTTGCAAACTAGCCTTTATCAAGATCTGATATGACCTAGATGAGATGAGTTAGGGTTAGTAGACTAACCAACATGAAAGGTCATTCCATGTTGAACTAGAAAAAAAATAATTTTAAAATTTAATATGAGAGGCAGCCACCAGATAAGATTTGGATGTTGTCTACAAGCACAACTCTTACCTATGAAATTGTTATAATATAGTGTGTTAAGATATGGATGCCTTAGTTCAATTTCCTCTTGGTAGAGTTTCAAACATTAGCTCAATGCAATCCTTTTGGTTTAAAATTTGACAAAAAAAGTTTCTTAAAATTCTTATAAATGAATTTTTTTTTGTAAAAGAAGCCCTCATATTTCCATACAATGAAATTTCTTTTTAATTACAAATTAGATTAATTGAAACTGTGAACTTCACTGTACTATGAACATTTCTGCCACTTAGGATAGCCCATACATTGCGACCAGTCTTTTTCTTGTATTTGCAGCTTAAGTAGTTCACCGCCAACAATTTTTCTCTTCAGTTTTGCTACTATTAAGTTAATCCATACGACTAATTTCTTTTTATCTAAGCTTCTCTTCAAGGCTCTCATACATGAGGACAATGGGGCAAAATTAGTGCCTTGGTTGTATTGATGTTTTCACATATTATTCACCAGACCTGATTAGAACTAACCTATGAGAACTTTCTGCCGCAGCAACTTTAGTAAGCACATTATTTGTGGAGTAGATACAAGGTTCTGTCACCAGCATTGAATGCCTCGTAGATGGAGAAGAAGTCTAGTGCCAAGGTTTGTACATTCCATAGATATTTTTGTTGTCTTGATCACATGGCACCATCATTTTTTGTTTGAGGTATAATACAAAATTTTGGCGACGTACAAAATGTAAGGTTGCTCAATCAAATTATATTAAGTTCCTCATTTGCAGGAATAATTTAAACAGTTAATACTACAATATATTGCATTATTATTGATCAGTTTCAGAGGATGATGAAAGATTTTTAGGATAAACAATCTATGGTTCAGAACATTTTGTTGTGCTGTCATAAAAAAATCAACTCTTCAATGGGCAAGTGAACTGCAACAATTTTCATCCTGACTATAATGATTACAAATATATGTATACATTATGGTTAACTTCAACAAAAGTCATTCTATTGGCACAAGATTCATATACATCGGCCATTTGTGAAGCAAATATTAGCCCAAAACAGTTGGAACACAGTCATCAATGTTAAAGCCAAAAGAAATACAAAAGTTGTCAACAACACTCTTGACATTCTCTATGTATATCCTAAACAAATGTGCTATCATCAAATGCACTTAACAATGATGTCAGCCATTCCAATATGCATGCAACTTTAATGTTAAATGAAGATAATTCTAATGTAACAATCAATCATTCTAGCGATTCTTTTGGCCACAACTTCTTCCAGGCTAAAATCTCTTCCTCTGTAATTAACTTCCGAATGCCTCCATAAAATCCTTCAACCTCACCTCCTACTTCATGATGACGTTTCCTATTGATTGGAGCACTTCTCCATCGAGAACTAAAGGTATATTGATGAAGAGATATTGAATCTTATTAATATAACAACTAACTTGATAGCATTAATATACATTATGGATGAAGAGATATTGAATCTTATTATGGACCTTATCCTTGGTGGCTATGAAACAAAATCTAACTTGATAGCATTAATTTTGAAGTTTCTAACTGAATGCCCTAAGGCATTGGAGTACTATTAAAGAAAACATCAAGGGATAATATTTGAATTGTGGATATTTGTAAATTATGTTGGTTTTAGACAGTTATAGTTATAGTTATATATGCGCTCTTATGATGATGTGATTGGGACTGTAAGTTTTTTTGTCACGTTTATCTGTTTGAAAAATAGATGAAATTATTGGCTTTCATTCCTGATAAATAATTATTTCCTAATTTTATTCTTCCCTGCAGGAACCAAAATTTAGACGCGCTATGCCAATTATTGCAAAGCCTTTTATCTCATAGGAGCCTTCTAAACTCCACAAAATTTGAGTTGTAAAGCATAATTGCTCAGTGGAAACAGGATATCGTGTACATTTCTTCCTCCTTCCCATTGTTTTGTATAAAATAAATCATTTGATGAACAAAACAATGGTGTGGAGGAAGAAATGTGCATGATACCTTGACTCTCATGCATCAAGCAATTACGCTTTATAATCAAGTTTTGTGCAATTTTGAACGCTCCTATGAGAGAAAAGCTTTAAAAAAAAATGGGACAGCGCATCTCAATTGCAACATATGTTGGTCTCAATTGCGACCAATCTTCGTCGCAATTGAGACACCAAACTGGCACCATTTACGTCACGAGTATGGCTCTGGTGTTGAAAGCTAAGGGTTTGTCATCGAAATTCCAACTCAAAATTTGGCAAGTTTATGTCAAAATTGGGAAAATAACAGTTTAGGCTGGATAGAGAAATGGACAAAATTTGTGTCGATAAATCGACGTTTATGTAGTCAAAATTTTGACGCGCAATGAATGTGGCAGAAAACTGACCAAATTTGTCTGAAAATGACTTTGGTGGCTTTAGCAACCAACTTGTGTCAAAATTGAGACCTTTTCACGTCGCAAATTAGGCCTAAATTTACTAGTGAGCTTTGATCTTTGTCGTGTCTGTGGGGAGGGTCAGTGGTGATGAGGGGTTGAGGGGCTTTTGCCCCATCTTTCCCTCTTCTTTTGCTTAATCGAGGTTTGGGGTGAATGTGGGATCTCAGTGTCACATTTCCCTTGCCTTCTGGTGGAGAGTTGGAGATGGGTGAACTGGATACAGGGGTGCATGCTGATAGTATGGCTTTGAAGGGTAAACCCCAATTAGGGGAAGGAGAAACCTCCTCAAATGGGAAGTTTCAATTACAAAAAACTAATGGATGTTTGCAGAAAGCTGAGGTCTGACCAATATTGGTTATTAAACTTGAATAGGTTTCACAGGATGTCGAGTATTGGAGCAATCATGCTCTTATTTGCAAATATTTGGGCCTTCGCCTTTCACTGCCTGTATTGGATTCCTAGGCTCGTCGTGCGTGGATCCTAGAGGGAGATATGGAGATTTTGTTAGCGGCTAACAATTACTTTATGGTCATCTTCTCATGCATGTCAGAAAGGAATAAGGCCTTTGAAGGTGGCCCTTATTTCTTTAACCAAGTGGGGCTATTCATCAAGCCTTGGCACATGGGCTTTAACTCTGCCAAGGAAATCCCATCTCGGGTCTCGGTGTGGGTTTACTTGCCGAGACTTCCTTTGGAATTCTAGAGGGAAGATATTCTTCACTCAATCTCTATGCTTCTTGGAAAACCTGTGGGATTGGCTACACAGACTCAAGATCGAAAGGTAATTTATTTTGCTCGTATTTGTGTAGAAGTTGATTTAAATAATCCATTGCCAGATTCTATGGAGATATGTTTGGGTTCTATTTCCTAGATTCAATAGTTGGATTAGGAGACCCTACCATTTAGATGCAGAATTTACCATGAATATGGGCATCTTCTTCACAAAAGCCCCAAGTATAAGAACCCTCCCTTGGATGCTCCTGGTCCCCCTAGAGAGGATAAGGGAAAGGTCATGGTATCTAATGGACCTGTTGACATTGAGGGATTTACTCAGGTTAAATCTCGTAATAAGGGCAAAGGTAAGAAGAGAATTTGGACAGACAAGCAGACTGATGGCACATTTAACAACTTTGAGGCTCTTGGAGATATGGTCCAAGAGGAAGGCATCCCGATCGAGTTCTCTTCTGAGGCCAAAGGTCAGCATGAGACTCAAGAAGTAGATATGTAGAGAGGGGATCAGATTCTAGTTACAAGGGACCTACAAGCTGAGCAGTTGGATATTGATTTGTCCCCTCCCGTTTAGGATATCGAGGATCTTCGTGATTCACAGGGTTCGCAGGGACTAGTCTTGGTGGCCACTGACTCCCGTAGGTCTAAGGGGACATCAAACTCTACAAAAAGTAATAAGGCTCCTATTGTTTTAGGCATTCTACAGAAACCCTTTAAGAAGGGGCCTTTAGACAAACTGGTTTAAAGTGGTAGGAAGACTGATTAGGAGAAAGTGAAGATAATGGGGGAAAATTTGGTGGAGTCTAGGTCTGTGAAACCCATTGATTCTCATTTTTCTCAACCCCATAAATGATTGTGTTATCATGGAATGTAAGCGGGTTGAATAGTATCCCTAGACAAAAGGTTGTTCACAGATCAATTGAGTCCCAGTCTCTTGATAAGGTCTTCATTCAGGAAACTAAACTTTCATTGGATGGATTGGCTAATTGTGCTGCGTATATCTAGCCCCAGGGCTCTTGGTAGGGGGTGGTTGCCACAAATAGTTCAGGAGGGGTGGCGTGCTTATGAGACCTAAGGAAAGTCTCCCCATTATGGTGGATCTCCAGTCAGTCTTCCATTTCTTTGGTTGCCACTAGCTTTGAGAATGGAGAGAGATGCTTCTTATCCAATATTTATGCTCCTATGGACTTTCCAGGTAAATCCCTATTATGGACCCATATTAGATTCATCAGATCCCTGGAACCTTATCTCCCATGGATTATGGTAAGAGATTTTAATGTAGTTATTAGCCTAGAGGAAAAAAGAGGAGGGTTAGCTAGGTTGGACCAATCCTCAAATCTACTCAAAGATATGATTGGCTCATTGTTTCTCATTGATGTGAAGCCATTTAATGGTGTCTTTACTTGGAATAACCACAGATGTGGTGGTAAGGCTATCTCGGAAAGGCTTGATAGATTTTTGGTTTCCTGTTATTGGATGGACAACAAGTGGATCACCAGTTCTAAAATTCTTGACTGGAGGGGATCAGATCATTGGCATGTTAAGCTTTCCATCACTTCATACAGAGTCACCAAGAATCCATCTTTCAAATTCCAGCTGATGTGGCTCAGAGACTTGTCTTTACCCGATCTTATGGTGGATTGGTGGTATGAGGGGATGTCTGATCATGGTATGGCCACGTATACTTTTAGTAAGAGACTTCAACATGTGAAATACAGGCTTAAGAGATGGAATAAGCAGTGCTTTGGGTATCGACATATCCAAAAGACTGCTGCTCAAACCAAGCTAGATAAGATTACCTGTCAAATTTGGGACCAAGGATTGAATTCTAAGATGAGTGAAGCCGAGTCCCTAGCTCTTAAGGAGCTGGAAGAATGGGAGCTTCGGGAGGAGATTTTTTGGAAGCAGAAATCCCGTATTGACTGGCTCTAGGAAGGGGATAGGAACACTACCTTTTTCCACAACTCTGTCAAGGGTCGAAGGCATAGGAACTCTATCTCCTCTCTTGTCTTAGAGGATGGAATTCAGATTTTTTCTTGTGAAGATATTTCTAGGGAAGTAGTCAATTACTTCTCTGGTCTCTTTTCTAGGGAGGATCCTTGTGTTGGGCTTGAGGAGCGTGATATATTGGATTGTATCCCTCACCTAGTCTCTGTAGAGATGAATGCCACCCTTTTAAGCCCTATCTTGCTTCCAAAAGTGGAGAAAATTGTGTTCAATATGAAGAAAGGTAAGGCCCCTAGTCCAGACAGGTTTCTGATTGAGTTTTTCCAAGAATTCTGGGAGATAGTAAAGTATGATCTCCTAGACCTGATCTAGGAATCATATAGGAATAAGCAGATGCTGAAGTCTTTAAATTTGACCTTCTTGGCTCTCATACCTAAGAAGGAAGGGGCTTATCGATTGGATCAATTCAGGTCTATAGCATTATGCATTGTTGTCGACAAGATCATCACCAAATTGATTGCTGAGAGGCTCAAGCCATTCCTTGATTTTTTGATCTCTGTTAAATAGGGTGGCTTTGTGGATAGAAGACAATTTTTGGATGGAATTGTGATAGCAATGGAGGCAGTCCACTCTATGGCTACTTCTAAGGAGAAAACTATGTTCATTAAATTGGACATGGCCAAGGCTTATGATTGGGTGAGTTGGGAGTTCTTACAGAAAATTCTTTTAACTTTTGGGTTTGCTATGGAGTGGGTCGAATGGGTTCTTAGCTGTGTGACATTGCCATCCTACTCAGTTCTCATTAATGGAGAGCCTTTAGAGCTATTTGGTGCCTCTCAGGGACTTTGGCAAGGTGACCCCCTTTCTCCCTACTTGTTCATTATCATGGCAGAAAGTCTTGGCAGATTTTTAAAAGCTCAGGTGCGGCAGGGTTTTATCCAAGGTTGGAATTGGAATAGGAACTTTCCTTCATGTTCTCATCTTCAATTTTTGGATGATACTGGATTGATGGGCATGGCTAGAATCAGTGAGGCAGTGAATATCAGGAAAGCTTTGGATATCTATCTGAAAGCCTCAGGACAAAGACTTAGTGATGACAAGTCTTCTATTTATTTCTTTAATACTCCTTGGCTTATTCAAAACAGGATTGCCAGAATTCTTAGATTCCAAATTGGTTCCCTTCCTCTAATGTATCTTGGGGTTCCTTTGGTCTTAGGTGCTTAGCAGTTGGCTTATTGGTAGGCAATTTTGGATAAATTTAGGAGTAAGGTTAGTCACTGGACCTACAAATGGTTATCTTCTATTGGGAGAGTGGTGCTACTTAAGACTGTGGTGCAGTCTATTCCCATTTATAGGTGTTGTGTTCAAGTTCCCCCCTCTAATTTTTTGAGGGAATTTGATGCCTTATCTCGACAATTCCTTTGGTCTAGTAGCCTTCAATCCTTGAAGTGGAGCCTGGTTAGGTGGGAGTATGTGTGTAGGCCAAAACATGCGGTTGGCTTTGGGCTTCACTTAATGGCACTTGTTTTCATGGCCTTGGCTGCCAAATTATACTAGCGATGTTGTTACAATCAAGATCAAGGCTGGGCTAAGATTTTTTCCCATAAGTACTTTTCGGGTGTGGATTGCTCTGAGGTGCCATGTCTTCCTTTGGTGGGTAAAGGCTCTTGTGTTTAGGATACTCTTAAGAAGGGAGCCCAACTAGTTAAGGAGGGGCTCTTTTGGATTTGTCACAGGGGCTTAGATACTTTGTTCTGGTAGGACTCGTGGGATGGCCATCCTCCCATTCTCTCTAGTTATCCCCAACTTCTCCCCCTTTCCCAATCTTTCACTAATGCAGGTTGGCTTAAGGTGGAGCATTTTAAGACTGTTAAGCGCCTGGGGTAGATTGAGATGACTTGCTCTGATGAGGATCGGGCCCTTCTCTCTAGGGTTCTAGAGGATAGGTTTTGCAACTCTCTCAATGGGAGGGACAGCTTGGCTTGGAGTCCTAGTCCAAAAGGCAAATTTATAGTGCTCAAGGCTATGCTATTCTTGACAGGAACTTACATGGTCTGGTTGAAGTGAACTGGTGGAAGAAGGTTTGGAATAGCTTTTCATGGCCCAAGTGTAACTTTTTCTTATGGTTGTTAGCTCAGAAGAAATGCCTCACTTGGGAGAATCTTTGCAAATGAGGTTTTTTAGGGACCTTCGGTTTGCGTTCTGTGTATGCATAATGAAGAGTGTGTCTCCCACTTGTTTTTTCTCTGCCCTTTTTCAAGAGAGACATGGCATAGATGGTGGGAGGCTTGGTGTCATGTGTCATGTCCCCTTTTCAAATAATTAAAAAATAATAATCTTTGCTAAGGCAGGCAGGCCCAAGAAAGTGAAGTTTCAAAAAAAGGGGGTTAATCTTTGGAAACCGTTGGACTAATAAATGAAAATTATTATTAAAATATGTTTCATTAACCTCTCTTGGACGTGAGTTACAGTTATGCCCTCTTTTAAGGGGTTTTGGAGGCATTTTGGGCTCATTCCAGACTTGATTTTCGCTCATTCTTTGTTATTCTTCAGAGGCTGCCAAACCTGTGGAGAAGGAGACCCAAGAACGGGAGTTTGCAGGTTTCCAGGGAGACCCAAGAACGGGAGTTTGCAGGTTTCCAGGAAGGCTAAGGATGGGAGTTTGAAGCCATTCCATGTGCATGCTCATACAGAGTTTGCCTTTGTGCTGAACAGTGCAGATTTGTGAGTTTCCGGGTGTATTTTTGTAAGAGTTTGGTGTTTCCGGTTGAGTATTTCATATCAGTTTTGGTTGCTGCTGTATTTTATACTTTAAGCTGTTAAAATAGAGCTGAATATATATATTGGGATGTGATTAAACTTCTGAGATAGATTATTAGTGTTCTTGTGGTGTTTCCGAGCATATTTTGTGCTATTTCGAGAGCCCGATGAGCATAGTTTTGGTCCTACATTTTCGAGCTGTTGTGTAAAGGCTATACGGATCTAGAAATGTCAATTTGTAGGCTGTTATGTTGCTGAAAGTTCTGTAAAAATTTCCATTTTCAGATTCATTAATAATTTGTGAAGTTGTGAAGCTTTTAGCACTATTTTCAACATACCCGATTTGGGGTTTCTTGAGAAATTTGGTGGATCTTTGTGATAGCAGTTGTTTGATCTTAAAGATCTGATTGAAGGTTGGAAATATCATATCAAATCAGAAAAGGGGACATTTCAGTGGTATCAGAGCCATGATCTTGCCAGCCTGAGGGTTTGTAGAAGTTGCAACTGCATGTCAAAATTTATGGTTGCATGCAACTAAGTGAAAGAGAAAAAATATATTTGCAGCGAGAAAAGAATAAAGAAATTTTGATCAAACCTCCAGTTGAAAGTAAAAGTACAAAATCCAAGGAAGGGAAAAGTATGGCTGATCCAGATGAGATGGCAAAGAAATTCTTCCAAGACATCCAAAACACTCAGAAGCAAACAGTGGATAGTTTGGCAGAAACTAGAGAGGCTTTGCGAATATTGACAGAAAAACTACAAGGAGTTGCATCTATTAATGAGAAAGGGAGCACTTTAGAGGAGCCAAGAAATCTGAAATCCACACCATCTAAATCAACCAAAACTATTTTCTTGCCTGCAGATGAGCCACCAGTACCAAATCCAGCCATTAATCCTATGGAAGAGGTTACAGGTAACTTGATTACATTAAGAGCTACTTATAATGGCTTAGATGATGACTTTCGTAGTTCAGTTCCTTTTAGAGAATATGTGGATATGATGAACACTTTGATGCCCAAGAAAGAATACAGAAGGGAGCATGACATAAGTGGAAGAGAGCTCAAAAATAAAATAAGCAAGTTTATAGCACCTACTTTTGATGGAACAAATAAAATTTCAGCTAGAGCATGGCTACAAAAATTACAGACCTTCTTCACACTTAACCCCATGAAGGAGAGTGATTTTGTTCAAATTGCAAGTCTACACTTGGAAGATGCAGCCTATGATTGGTGGTATCATGGAATGACTACTCAAGGTCATGATCAGGTAACTACATTTGATGATTTTAGTCAAAGAGTGATAGATAGATTTGACCTCAAGGATGATGATTATGAGGGTGTTGTTGTGCATGATGGTGAGATACCTGGTGTAGATGAGCAGACATTGAGCATTCATGACTTTTCTGAGAGAGAGAGTACCAGGCACAGTTAGATGCTTCGTCACATGAGGTTGAGGCTAGTAGTACTTCACATGATTTATCCCGCCAGCTGAAGGTGTGTGAAGACAGTATTGTCACTACATTATCTCATCATGACAGGTATGTGGAGTTAGTTGGTATTGGTCATATTACTCAAGTCAGGATTTTGCTTGAGTTACCAGCTAATTCTAGTTTACAGATATGGACTTGAGATTCTTATATTGGCATTTGGGGTTCAGTTGACTATAAATCATTAACACTTTTTGGTAGCAGTGATTGTTTGGGTGCTACCATGGATTTGATTAGCAGATTGCACGGTGTTGTCTTTTCTTGTGCCAGGAGCTTATCCGATGTTTGTATTAGTTTTTATACACCGGTGTTGGGCTTTGTTCATATATCTAGTCGACCATACTTGCTGGAATGTGTTGATGATATTTCATATTTGGCAGTGTGTACAGATGAGTCCCAGGATCATATTGGCATTGATGACATCCAGGAGGATGTAGTGGGCAGTTTTGAAGACTTAGTTTTCTTGGGTACAGAGGAGTTGGACAGCAGTGCTAATGTTTTTGATACTTCGTATGTTGATATGAGCTTTAGATCTAATTCACAGGGTATGGATTGTAATACTCTAGAGACTAGTGACTTTGAGGATACTCCTTTAGACAGTGCATCAGAGGAGGATTGTAGGAGACAGTCAAGCCAGTGCCATCATGTGCCTAATCAGTTAAGAGTTAGTGACCGAGACATTGTTATCGCTTGCCAGCATTTTGATGCTGCTCGTCAGTTGTTAGCAGTTTATGGATGGGGTTCTCCTACTAGTGATGAGCAGGAAGGTAGTTATCTTTCCTTGATAGAGATCCACTCTTTATGGGAGGCTATCCAGATTCTGAGACAAGATTATATGCAGTTGGTAGCTGACAGAGATTATCTTATGAAGTGGGGCAGTACAGCATATGATGCATTGTTGGCCAAGGAAGATGAGGTGAGTGAGCTTACTGAGCAGCTTGTGGTGACTTCTGAGATTCTTGAGAGTACTCAGTTGGCTTTCAAGGAGTCACAATTTCATTTGGCTAAGGTGACCATGGAGTTAGAGCGACTACAGTCTTCACCTGATTCTATACAGTCACAAGCAGTGGTGTTTGGTGATCCGAGGATGTCCATGGCCGAGATTGTCAAAGACAATGGAGATGGGGATGCATCCATTCTTGATACTAACATTGGAATATCAGGTTCATTCCCACTAGAGTTAGGTTTAGTTGAGTTGGGTATTGTAGCAGATTGTTGTATGCCTGACATGGTGGTGGCATCTAGTGCTGAAGGCACAGAGACTAGAGATGTATCAAAGATCATGTGTGATGTTGGTGAGTCGGCAGTTGGCATGGTTCTTGCTAGTAATACTATTCCCTTGGTGATATCTTTGGAGGTAGTAGTTAGTTCCAACATGGTTAATGATCAATTGCAATTAGTTTCATCTGGATTACAGTCTAAACCACTGACTGAGATTGGCGCATTCTATCGGCATTACACTATGAGGTATGCTCATCAATTTACCTTTGATGACCATGTTGATGAGATAATGATGCAGAGATGTACTTTGGTTCCTAGTACTTATCATCAGTTATGGGAAAATTTGATGCCTCAAGATGAGAGTTGTGATGGGCATGACATGGCAATAGGTTCTACAGTTGAAAGCTTGATAATACATGACTTAGAGCAGGAGTTTCAGAGTGATGCTTCAGCAGGTGTTGTTATTGATTCTACTCCTTTGGCTATGACATCTCCTGACTTAGCCGGTGATCAGTCACAGTGGGTTGTATCACTTGTTCATGGTGAGTTGTTGACTAAGGTTGGTTTTTTTTATCAACATTATATTGCAAGGTATGTACATCAGTTAGCATTTGATCCTTGTGTTGAGGAGTTGATGGCAGGAAGATTTGGTTTGGGTTCCAATTCTTGCTATTTATCTTGTGATGGCTTTTCACCATCAGGGGTGCATGGTAGTTATGGTTATGAGATAGTGGCCAGTGATTTGCAAAGTTGTGTTGACTACAGGAGTTGTACAGTGTGTGGATTCTCCATACTTGGTACAGTTTCATTCGAGAGCATTCACCATTGTTGCAGAGTTGGATTGTGCATTCCGTATAGGCCAGTGGGATGCGTTGATGGTATTTACTGTGTTGGTAGTTTGATTTGTCCACTTTGCTTGGGTTCTGATATTCTAAGAGTTTGTGCCTCATGGGTTTTTCACTGTGGTAGTGGTGCTTTTGGATTTTGGTTGAGCTATAATTGTCAGTTTGATTATGGATTCATCTTGCTCATATTGCAGAGGATATTGCAGGAGCCTATGTTAATTGGTAGTAGTATAGTTCATGACTACATTTGGGATCCAGGTGGATTGATTGGTTTATTGTTTATCCATTGCTTGAGGACAAGCAATGTTTGGGAGGGGAGGACTTGTCATGTCCCCTTTTCAAATAATTAAAAAATAATAATCTTTGCTAAGGCAGGCAGGCCCAAGAAAGTGAAGTTTCAAAAAAAGGGGGTTAATCTTTGGAAACCGTTGGACTAATAAATGAAAATTATTATTAAAATATGTTTCATTAACCTCTCTTGGACGTGAGTTACAGTTATGCCCTCTTTTAAGGGGTTTTGGAGGCATTTTGGGCTCATTCCAGACTTGATTTTCGCTCATTCTTTGTTATTCTTCAGAGGCTGCCAAACCTGTGGAGAAGGAGACCCAAGAACGGGAGTTTGCAGGTTTCCAGGGAGACCCAAGAACGGGAGTTTGCAGGTTTCCAGGAAGGCTAAGGACGGGAGTTTGAAGCCATTCCATGTGCATGCTCATACAGAGTTTGCCTTTGTGCTGAACAGTGCAGATTTGTGAGTTTCCGGGTGTATTTTTGTAAGAGTTTGGTGTTTCCGGTTGAGTATTTCATATCAGTTTTGGTTGCTGCTGTATTTTATACTTTAAGCTGTTAAAATAGAGCTAAATATATATATTGGGATGTGATTAAACTTCTGAGATAGATTATTAGTGTTCTTGTGGTGTTTCCGGGCATATTTTGTGCTATTTCGAGAGCCCGATGAGCATAGTTTTGGTCCTACATTTTCGAGCTGTTGTGTAAAGGCTATACGGATCTGGAAATGTCAATTTGTAGGCTGTTATGCTGCTGAAAGTTCTGTAAAAATTTCCATTTTCAGATTCATTAATAATTTGTGAAGTTGTGAAGCTTTTAGCACTATTTTCAACATACCCGATTTGGGGTTTCTTGAGAAATTTGGTGGATCTTTGTGATAGCAGTTGTTTGATCTTAAAGATCTGATTGAAGGTTGGAAATATCATATCAAATCAGAAAAGGGGACATTTCATCATGGTTGTATTCATGCTTCTTCCGTTATTGAGTTGGGTAGACCTCTAGCGAAGACCTCCTTCTTACAAATTTCCTGGTTGGTGGGTCTGATCTTCATTCTTTGGAACCTCTAGCTAGAAAGGAATCACAGAATCTTTTGTGATTCCAAACTAGGAAGTTCCCAATTGTGGAAGTTGATTCTTAGTAGGCTCCAGGAGATAATCTATGCAAAGTGTGATATGTCTGTTAATATAGATATTGGGGATCAGGTTATTGTAAAGAATATGAACCTGAGAGATAACTGGCGGGGATGTACTCCCAGTAAAAGATCGATCCATGGTAAGCAGCGGGTGTGTCAGGATGGGAGGTGGTCTCCTCCCCCGACTGGGTTCTTGAAGATTAATACAGATGGGTCTTCTCGTGAGAACCTGGGTCATGTTGTTATTGAGGCTATTGGTAGAGGCAATGATGGTGGAGCATTTTTTCTCCTCTCTGTTTATAAGGGTCAACACTCTAATAACTTGATGGAGGCCTTGGCTATTAAAGTTGCTATTGAGTGTGGATGTTCGTTAGGGTGGTGGAAGATCATCTACGAGTCTGACTCTTAGATTGTTGTGGACATGCTGAATAACTAGAGGTTGGAAGATGTTAGTTGGCAACTTGCCTCTTTGGCCAAACAAATTCTTGGTATATGTAGTTCCTTAGACTCGGTCTCCTTTTGTCATATCCCTCACAAATGGAACAAAGTGGCAGATTGTCTTGCAAAGTGGGCTTCAGAGAATGTGGGAAGATGGGTTATTAATGGTAGGGATGAGTTACCTTCTGAGTATTGTGAGATCATTGAGTAGATGTTACTAGAGGACAAGAGCATGTAATGCTATTTTGGGCCTTTGGCCCTTGCCCTGTAACTTAGCTTTAAATGAATAAATTTTTACCCCTCTTTTTTCAAATATGCAAAATTCATTATTTAAATGAAACTTGCAAATTTATTATTATTAAATGAAATAAATATAACTACGCCAAAATTGGTCTTTTAATTAAATATTTAAATTTTTATTTAATTAATTAAATATAATTTAAAATTGATTTTTCTTTATAAAATTCTAGTTTAATTAGATCATTTAATAATATCTTTGTTTGACTTAATCATAACCAAAAATCATAGTGGACCGACAAACTAAATAGGAAAACTCATCTAAAAGACAAAGTAAAAATTCAAACTCAAAGGTTAAAATCTCGAATTCACGTCACTTAACAATTTTGGAAAGGTAAATAACTCATATACTTGTCCTATATTTTAGGACAATTGGCTCAGGTTTAGGATTTGAACTTGAGAACTGTCTCCCCTCTTTACCATTGAGATACTGCGATAGGGCATGTTTATCCTGACAATTCAGGGAAGTCGATTCCTGATACCTACAATCTTCATAAAAGCCAAACATGTATATATGCATATATATATATATATATATATATATATATATATATATATATATATATATATATATATATATATATGAACTAAACAGGTAATTGTGGGAAGTGGTACATTGTGTAGATCTCGACTAGTAGGTGACTACGACTCCCTCCCTCAACCCATCAGAAACATCAAACATAAAGTATAATATACATGTACACCATACACATGCAAGTATGGGGTAAGTAACCATAAAACCACATATATATCATTCATATAATTGTAATTATGAAAGCAACTGAAACCACTATATGAAATATTCAAAGAATCATCATTGAAGGAATAACCATGAACACATGAAATAACCTAGTATCAAGTAGCTCAGCAAATATATAATCTAAGTATGAAATAACATCAATTAAATCATGTAAACAAGTGCCACTAAATAATAACACATAACCATAAAAGCTGGTGTAAAAGAATTTGACAATATAACAAGAAAAGTAAACTAGGGGTAGGCACTACATGAAACTTGACCTTAGGGTCATATTGGATAGTGCATCTTTCTAGTTCATTCTTGGAGTTTCTCCTTCATTTGTTTCACCACTAGCATCACTAGTACTAATTTTTAAACAATCTACATGGAACTCCTTGGAAGCACTAAGATTTTCCTCATAATGTACTCTTGAAAGTTTGATAAGTGGCCCCAATAATGACAACTTATTAAGAGTAAGGGTTCACAAGTGAAGGTATGAGTACTCTCCATTTTGCAATCTAAAACTAAATTCTAATGACTTGAAAATTGCACAACTTTAATTTAAATAAGTGTTAAAAGGTTGGGGAAGTGAATTGGGTAGAACCAAAGACTGAATAAGGGGGTTTTGTTGAAGGCATAGTTTTTGCATAACAATCTAGCTCACAACTCAAGATTTCACACAATCATTCACCATTTCTAAAGAGTTTAGCGACATATTTATAGGTTCCAACTAGCATTGAGTGCTTTGAAGATAATCTAGCACCATATTTTGCTAAAAAAATAGCACCCTTTCCTGTTTAAGCAATTGTTTTATTTTTGTTTCTTCCCTGGTATGAGGATTCTAACCATTTAATGGTTTCCTAAATCATATCACCTATGCATTTCCCTTTAAGTAGTGTAGTCTTAATACCATGAAAATTAAAGAGATTTCTCGTATGGGAGGTGGGGAGTCAGTAACATCAGTGGAGGAAGGTAAAATGGAGAACTCCTCTACAATGATGGATAGTGGAATGGCAGATATTGTGCTAAAGAATAATCAAATGTTAAATGAGGTAAAAAAATCCAAATCTATAGGGCTTGTTGGGCATGCTAATAACAACGAGGAAATGGTGGAGAATCTGAGTGAACATATAGGTAAATTGTAGAATTTACACTTCCTAATGATGTGATATAATGTATCATTGAATGACAACTTAAATCCATTATTTTATTTTTTCTAATAGATGTTCCTGTTGAATTTGATTTTTATAAATGGGCTAAAGTTAATTGGAAAAATTAATAATGGGACATTGAATCTCTGAGAGGGTTAGGGAAAGGGTATGTTACATGTACCTTCAAGTTTGTAGATCATGCTTAGGTTATGCTTCAGTGTGACACCTGAGTTATTCGTGGGAATATTTGTTACTTACAAGCTTGGACCCTCGATTTTCACTGAGAAGGATCTTCTAGGTTAAAGTATACTATGTGGGTTCCTTTTTTAAATCTAGCATTCAGACCCTTTATGAAACCAATCGTAACTCAACTTGGCAAAGTTTTATGGTGTAAAAAGATCATTGATAAATTTGAAACCCTAAGAGTTCATCCTGGAGCATGTGTGGAGATGGACCCAACCAATCATCTATTAGATAATATTATGCTAATAGGCCTTGGGTTTGAATTTTCACAACCAATATTGTATTTGAATAAGCTTAATGCATGCTTTTTTATGTCATCAAGAAGGTCATTTGGTTTGAGATTGTACCATAAGGAAAAATATATTCTCTATGAGTCAAATGACTACTACACCCGATTTTGAACATGTGCACGATCTCTCTCAACCTACTATTATGCCTACCCCAACTCCCTAGGTGAATCAGAACAACTATGAGTCTATTGAAAAATGTTCATCTTATAAAGATGCTATTATGTCAGATAGTTGGAGGTTGGTTAAGAAATGAAAGAAACCTTTGAAACCTTCTAGTTTAAATGGTCTAAATTGTCTTCTAACCCTCCACCACATCTATCTATGAGAAATAATATTGCCCCTTCAACTCATACTAGGCATAGATCCCCATCTCCACTGAAAAATCATGAGGCTTCTCCTTCAATTGTTACACAAAAATCCAAGTCTTCTTCCCCTACAACAAAAGACTTCATTTATGAAAATTTGATTGTAACTGCTAATCATTTTTATGTTTCCCCCCATGGAGATGGTCCCAACCTTTCTAATGAAGCATAAAATCATGTCTTGGAATGTTAGAAGTATTTATCTCCCTCATTGCAAATATGAGGTTAAAGATTCTATTGTCAAATAGAAACCAAACATCCTCTTCTCGTAAGAAGATAATTTGAATGGGTTTCAACTCATAGAGAAGGAAGGGGTGGGACAATCATTGATTTAACTCCTTGGGAGAAAAACTTAGTGATTTATTGGGTGGAAGATTCGTCACATAGTCGTGTGTGGGTTATTTCATTTACCAACAATTAACTAATTATATTTTATTATTTTTACACTTCTAACATTGCTAAAGAGAGATGTGAACTATGGGATTGGATGTCCTCCAATATACCTCATGATGATTGAGTTTTTAGAGGTGATTTCAACATGGTTGAACATGATGCTGATCATAATTGGCCTAGTGGTGTAAATATTGATCAATGTAGAATTTTATAAATGGTTATATTTGTCAAAATTCCTTAGGGATTGTTGATCCTATCTACAAAAAGAAAGCTAGCCAAAAATAGAATTGGTTTACTTGGTTTAATCATAGGCTAGGAGTGGATAGACAAATAAGAAGGATTGATAGGTTTTATATTTCTCCTAATATGAAATTGGCCAAAATCCAATTGTTACTTAGTCAATATGGACTATTCTACCTTACTTTCAAATAATTTTCCTATCTTGTGTTGCTTAAAGGAGGATGATAAAGAAGTAGTCTATAAGATGCCTTTCCAACTCAATTCTTCTCTCCTTGAAATTCCTTCTTGTATCACTGTTTTGGTGGGTGTTTGGAACTCTATTTCCAAACCTAAAGAAGGTGGCTCTTATAGGATTTGGTGGCAAGAAGCCATTTCTCAATATACCACATTTTAAAGATCCTTTGGTAAAATAATGGCTTGGCAACAAAAAAGAAAAGAGAAATCCCTTAAAAATAAGTTGGAACTCAATTTAAAATTTCTTGATTAAGATCCCAACAACCTCTATATCCAAACTTCTATTGTTTCTATTAAAGCTCAACTTCAAAAACTTGATGTGTATAAAGGGCAAGACACCGAAATTAGGGCGAGGCTAGAGTTTGGTCCTACAATCTATAAACATGTTCATATATTATTTCAAGGTGCTAATGCTCAACCTTTTGTCAATAATTCCCTTACCGAGTCATTTCCTTTGCAAAAATATATCAAATAGGGTTTATCCCTATATTCATTCCTCTACGTGCTTGTTGTAGATGCTCTTGGTTATTTACCACATAAGTATAACAAAATGAACTTAATTAAAGAGATTCTTATTCCCAACAACTATTATACTCAACTCCCACTTTATTGATGATAGTTTTTTGTTCATTCAAAATTTTGAATATGAAATTAATAGTATTTTGGAAGTTCTAGATCTTTATTGTTCTATTTTGGGTTCTAAGCTAGCTTACCATAAAACAAAATTTCTCATGATCAATGCTTAACAAGTGCCTTGTAGGATTCCTAAGAGTATAATCAAATTAGGCATGGTTACATTACAAGATAGTTAGGCATTCCTTTGAGTTTGGGGCTTTCTTTAGTTGATATGTGGAACTGGCTCTTTGTCATATTGAAAAGTAATACCTTTAATTGGAGGAACATATATCTCTCTTTCACTGCCAAGATTGAAGTAGTGATTTGGCTCCTTATGTTTATTACTCTTCTTGTTGGATGCCTTCCAAAAAAAGGCTATAATGATCTAATCAAATTTGTTCATCAATTCTTGTGGTCAAACTAGGAGGGGAAGGCTTGGCAACAAGTCAATAATCTTTTGAATTGGAGGGAATCTCTTCAACATGGACTTAGTTTTGCAACCTCGTCAATTTGGTGGAGCAAATTAGTTTTGTATCATGATCAAGCACTTACAGTAATGTTCCCCAAACATACTTATTACTAGTTCAAGAAAGGACTACAACAATTTAGTGATATTTAGGATTTTAATTCTTTTGATCAGGTTAATTGGCAGAGATCCAAATCCTCCTTTGGACTAGATGACAAGTACAAAATCTTTTTGATATTCGTGAAGTCAATGGTGCCTATGGAACTTCTTATGAAGTTGTGCTCACCCCTTAAATGTAACGTGTTCATAGATTGGCTATGATTTCGAGAAATACCATTTTCACGCTTTTCTCTAAAAAAATCTATTTAACCCTCCTTCCCAATATGAAATTTATCCAAGAATTAATATTACATGGGGTTGCAAGTTTAAGGAGAGAAGATGGAGAAATTTGAGAGCCCAAATATGGAGATCTAAAGTTGAGGCCAATGCCCAGATTTTGGCGTGGAAAATCTCACATTTTAGATTACTAGTTTGGGGACAAATTAAGAATCTAAAAGATTTCTCCAACCAAGTGGCCTTTTTGCCAATGCTTTGAAAACATTAAATACATTTTTTGGAATTGTATATGGGCTAGGAGAAAATGGTTTGTGTTTTTGCTCATTGGCCTTAGATTTTTTACCGTGTTTTGAACTAGAAAGAAGCAGTTTTGAATGTTGGACTGTATGTGAACTTAATTGTCGATTCTCTTAGACAAATAATTTTGTTGAGCATCTGGAAAAGTCAATGTCTAGCTATTTTTTCTAGCCATGTTCTACACCAGGAAGTGAAATGCTACATTTTTACTAAGATATTAAGTTACAATTTACTTTTTTGTGTTCCCAGATGGAAAACACAACTGCATACAACAACAACCATTTGGACAAGATGAACTACTTGTTTTTGTAATTGAGAGTAGGGGATATTTTATGTTCAAGACAATTGCACAAGTTCCTCAAGTTCCCAATACAAGGAGTGCAATGTTTGAATTCTTTTTGCTACCATTATTTGGTGTTTCAAGGTTGCAAAATTGCAACATATATATTATAATGATGCATAGATAGAACTAGTTGTTATATATCTCTGTTTTGTGTTTTTATTTTTTCTTTCCCTACTTGCAATACCTCTTAGAATGCTATGTATCTTAGATGGCTATTTCCTAATGTATCATCGTTGATCAATAAAATAAAATGACATGTTACAAAGTCAAAGATGATTTTAATTTTCTTTTTGAAACTGAATGGAAGAAGTGTGTCAAAATGATACACAATAATATGAGACCACTTCTATTATAACATGACCTCTAATATCTCGAATCTCTTTGCGAAGACCAAATAATGTTGAAAATCCAACAACCAATGAGAACTTTTCAGATACTAAAACCGGCCAAGCGGCAAATGCAATGGAATTCCAGATCAATGTTACGCGGCGTCGTCAGAACACAAATAAATCGATCCGATTCTCGAATCCGACCGGGGACGCGGTTCCCTGCTCTTTCCTCTCACTTTACCGTTGCGACCGAAATCTGTCTCTTCCCCTATAAAATCACGACTTCGATCTTCTGAGTGGAGTCACAAATCTGATGACTCGCATTCCTCTGTCTCTCCTCCACTTCTACCCTGTCATGAAACCCGTTTCCTGGGCTGTTTCAGAGCAGTAAATTCCCCTAAAAAATGGTGTTGAAGGGTTTCGTTGAAGGAGGAATAGCCTCAGTAGTAGCAGGATGTTCGACGCATCCGCTGGATCTGATCAAAGTCCGAATGCAACTGCAAGGGGAGCTAAATGTCGGGGCTCCAAAGGGCGGGCCTTTGGCCGTAGGGTTTCGTGTGATCCAGACTGAGGGTTCCATGGCGCTGTTTTCAGGGGTTTCTGCAACCATGATGCGGCAGCTGCTGTATTCGACGACTCGGATGGGGCTTTACGACATCTTTAAGGAGAAATGGAAGGAGGAGGGGAAATCGAGCCTCCCTTTGATGAAGAAGATCGCCGCGGGTTTGCTCGCCGGTGGCGTTGGAGCGGCTGTGGGGAATCCGGCAGATGTGGCGATGGTGAGAATGCAGGCGGACGGACGGCTGCCATTGGAGCAGAGGCGGAATTACAAGAGTGTGGCGGATGCTGTGGCGCAAATGGTAAAGCAGGAAGGGGTTACTTCGCTCTGGACTGGTTCAGCTTTGACTGTGCAGAGGGCTATGGTTGTTACGGCCTCTCAGTTGGCTTCGTATGATCAGTTCAAGGAGACGATCCTTTCGCATCATTTAATGGCGGACGGAATCGGAACTCATGTCACGGCAAGTTTTGGGGCTGGATTTGTAGCCGCCGTGGCTTCGAATCCTATTGATGTCATCAAGACGCGGATCATGAATATGAAGCCAGATCCGGGGCAGCCGGTGCCTTATAATGGGGCTCTTGATTGTGCTTTGAAGACTGTCAGAGCCGAGGGTCCTATGGCGCTTTACAAAGGGTTTATTCCAACGGTTACTCGGCAAGGGCCCTTTACCGTCGTCCTTTTCGTCGTTCTGGAACAAGTTCGGAAGGTTTTGAAGGATTTTGATTTCTAGATTTTGTTTCATTTTGGATGTCTCGAGATTTCAATGGATTTCGGGAAATTCTGACATTAATTGATTTTAGCAGCCCTCTTCTGTTGTCTCTTGCGCTCGATCCAAAATATTCATTTATGTTCTTGTTTTTTATTTTTTAATTAAAAAAGTCTCCTTTCTTCTAAATTCGGATACTGACAGGAATGATTAAGATGACATCTGAAATCTAAATTTTCCAAAATAAATGTATAGCTTGGATTCGTTGTCGTTGAGTCTTTCTTTCAATTCGGATACCGCGGGAATAATCCTGCAAATAATTTTATAGATTGGATTGGTTATCTTTTCTTTAAATTTGGATCTGCGGTAATGGATTTTTTTGGCTCCTCTGTCAGTAAATTTGCAGGTTTACCCTGGACGAGAGTTTTTTATGGCGTCTTCCCCGGCCTTTCTACAGTGTTTTTATTTCAATTTGGGAAGAATTTGGGGGGCTGATTAAAGAATTCATATTGGGAATAGGAAGACTGTGATTGAAGAACTGATATGGGGGAGTCTGTGTAGGAAGTGTCGGGGGAAATTTTGAGGGTTTTTGTTAATTTGAAATTTGAACGTGTTAGTTAAAAGGGAATTTTGCTGAACTGCACCTAATATTTGACCTGTTGTAGAAAATTATGTGTTGACAAAACGCTTATATCCTGATCAAACATTCAACCCATCACCACCAATCATTATATATTTCTAATTTTTTTATTTTGTTGGTCTATGAACAATATCAATTGCCACCATCACCAATCAATGTATATTTCTAAAATTTTGATTTTGTTGGTCTTTAAACAATATTTATTGTTGTAGTTAATGGCTTTCAGTTCTTCAAAATATTTAGTCTTAAAGAACAGTATTTGATGTATGTTAGCCACACTTATAAAATAGATATAACTCCACTTTTGAATTTTATTTTATTTTGATGGAGATTCTTCTTTGTTTAATTAGTCTGGGGCACGATCCCAGCCTCATTCCTTTTAGATGTCAGTAGGTAGATTTAACATTTAAAAAAGAACCAAGGGCCCGTTTGGTTGCTGGAATAGGAATAGAAAAGTTGGAATACGTTTTCCTTTTTCTGTTTGGTTTGTCACTTGGAATACCTCTTTGGTTAATTCGTCTGGAGCACGATCCCAGCCTCATTCCTTTTAGATGTCAGTAGGTAGATTTATCATTTAAAAAAGAACCAAGGTCCCGTTTGGTTGCTGGAATAGGAATAGAAAAGTTGGAATACGTTTTCCATTTTCTGTTTGGTTTGTCACTTGGAATAGGAAATAGGAATACGTATTCTCATTTTGCCTCTAAAATGAGCTTATACCCATTCCAAAAAATACCTGTTATTGGAATAGTCATTCCTATTCCCAATATTACATGCTTATTCTCCATTCCTATGCCTGCGACCAAACCGGACCCCAAAAGAACAAGAATCACCTATGTCAAAAGACAAAAGCATTTCAGTAATATAATACTTACAAATTCAACCAGACATTCATCCAGAAATAACTGTGAAATCATTTCTATAAGACCAAAGCACTTCACTAGTACAATCAATTGCAAAATTTTTAATCTATTGTTTTCTATACAAGATTACAGACTAACAAAAACTTTATTTTTATAGAGTTTGTTATGTAAGATTAATTTGTATCAAAATTTCAGATTACTTTTCATAATTGAAATAATACTCATTTTCAGTAAAATTGTCTCATTCTAATAATTAATCACAGAAACCAAGAGGAAAATATCATTAAAAAGAGGGATTTTATCTGCACGTGTGTTGCAATGTGGTAATGCACAGTTTCATCACACCCCTGTTACAACCTGGATCACTGGGCAATACATTGGCTCCCATTTGATCAAGTTTCAAAGCATGATATGTTTCGTAGTTATTTATCAAGACTTTTTAAGCGTAGAATGTCCTTACCACAAGACAACAGGATTAGATACTGGTAATAAAGCAGTTCTATAATTGGCACTTATATATAAATATTCTTGATCGACATCTGCCTGCTTTTATTGTGGGTTATGAATCTTAGTGAAATGGCGCTTTAAGAAATCAAATTTTAAAGATAAATTGATATATTTAGTTTTTGACATTTGTTATTTATATTTGAATTTTTTCTTGCATTTCATAGTCTTAACTTAGGCTTTTCTTAGATAGCTTAAGCATAGATTATTTTTGAGGTGTAGTTGGGAGTATTTGGCCTCCATTTTGGACTTATTCAGACCTCTTGGCAGATAGTAGTCTGTAACTTTGTATTATTTATTTATTTATAATCACTTTGGTCTCTTATTTATCAAAATGAAAGACAAAATTAAAAATTTATTTAATTTCTTAAGATATTGAGTATAAGTTGAATTAAATTTTCTTCTTGAAAATGTCAATGAATAAAGTCCAGAAAATTATAATTATATTTGAAGTTCAGGAATCAACTTTTGAAATATTGATGCATCTGATATTGACATTCTTGTATTGGAGAAGACTAACTTTGAGAAAAACAGATCTTCAATCTGTCCATTCTTCTTTTTGTGCATTGTTTGATTTTGTAAATTACTTTAAAAGAGATTTGTCTCAGATGTCAATAAATTATTCAAATTTTTATATTATTAAAAGTATATTATAGAAATTCTTATGACCACTAAAACTAATTTACTGTTTAAGAATAATTTATACATAATTTTATCATTAAAATTTATCAAAATATAAATTAAAATATAATTCTGACACAATAATTTCTTAATTTTTAGTATTTTAAATTTTAAAATATCTATTAAATAAAATAAAAAAATTCATATGTATTTTTAATAAACCATTTAAATATAAATAGTTCAACAACAACGTAATCGTGATAAATATATATACAAAACTCTAAAATAAATGATTTTCTATTTTTTAAAAAATTTATTTTTTAACCCTAAAATTTGTCTAAAAAGCAATAAATCCGTTCCATACCACCACATTCTTTAAACGTTCCTTACAACAAGTGCTCGTTTACACGTGTCTTCCAATGATCACAACAATTATATGAGGAGTCCACTTTGTTGAAATCCAAAGGATCATTTCAATGGTGACTTTTGAGCCACTAGATTTGCTATTATATCACCTTTATAGAACTAGTGCTTGCACTATTGAAGAGTGCAAGCGTTGCCGATAGTCTTGTATATTCTTGAATAGTTATTACTATATTTTTATTATAATTAAATATTTTAATTTCAATAAAATATTTGATAGAAAATTTTGATTTTTTTCATATAATCATATAGATATTACTTTTCATTTTGGAGTATCTCTCATGTTAGATTGTGGTGACTGATCAGGAAAGTACTGTACATACTTCGTAAATAGTGGGGTTCGGGGCATCGCTCCGAATTTTTTTTTTCCGGCAGTAGCCGACATATTATGGCCGACATATGGCTGACATGTTATAACTCTAAAGCGGTTTAATACTTGTATAAAAGGGCTTAGGGTTGGGTATTTTTCATAATGTGGTGATACGAAATTGGTTCTTGCGGCGGTATTGAGCTGTAAGGGATTACGGATTGTAATCAGGTTGTAATCACTGGATTGTAATAAGATCGGTCTTGCTGTTTGGTGGACGTAGCCCAGGGATTGGATGAACCACGTTAAATCTTGGTGCCTTGTGTTCATTTCTGTGTGTTCTATTATTTTCTATTATTGGTTATATTTGCATGTAGTTTTTATTTCTGTCCGTGGTTTCTCCTAACATCTCAAAGACGTAAGAAAATCCAAGTTCATCTATTAATTTTGCTCTAGATATATCTATAAAAGTCATTCATTATCTCTCACATGCCCCAATTTCCATTGTCTGCTAATTAGCATCGAAAAAGTAGAAGTTAAGACGCCATGTCAACATGCATACTTAATGAATAAATTGACTTATCTAATATGTTGATAGTTGCTCTTAGAATAAGTGCTAGCTTGGTTATTAGAAAGGTTGCCAGTTCTGATGCAAGTGGTTATAGAGTATGTAATTAAGGTTTATTTTATTTTTTAATTATTAGACTTGCTGCTATGTAATAACTCGACAGTATATTAGTGAAAAAACAAACAAGAAACCATAAAGATGAATCAGTAGAACAGACAAGAACCCTTAATGTTAGAGAGAGAATGTCTATGGAAAGAGTTCATGATCCAACTTAATGGGAAAACATTTTCGAGAATGTGAAAATGTAGGAAAATAAATATGTTTTTAGAATTCTAAGGGGAACATGTAATGCCCCAATTAGTTGGCAATTTTTCCCATTTGCAAATATTCTCACTGCAATAATATACTCTCACAAAGGTGCCTGTACATCCAAGTGGTAATGGATTCATTCATCGTTGTGTTCATTGAGGAAGTGAAACATGTAAGTGAAGACACTCAAATGTATTATGTACTGCACAAGAATCGTCTGAATGTCCGGACATAACATCGCTATTTAAAATCTCTTCACTCAAATAACATGTTTGAAATTAAAAACTGTTTATCGGATCCTCTTTGAAAGCAATTATTTCATGGCCTGCTGGCAATTGATTAACTGGACTATCTGATTGAAACTGTGGAGTTTCTGTCCATATTATTTTTCACGGCGTCTGACAATTCCGGCGAGTCGTAACATTCTGGTGGCAATTCTCTTAGGAATAAGCCTATCGGCTTAAAGATAGCCATTTAATAATTCATTGCTGATGCCACCATTTTGGAGTAGCTTTGGGGCTTACCTCACAATGATACGAGCTTTCAAAGAAAATTATTAATTTGTTAAAAAAATATATATATTTTATGAAAAAAATAGAGGGTAAATGGAATGATAAGAGATTGTATTAATTAAAAATAAGTGATTATATTAAGTTCAATCAAAATTTGATTAAAAGGGGATAGTTGGATTTTTCATTTATGAATAATTCTTGTAAGATTTCTTGTTGATAAGTAGGAGATATTTTCTATTGTGATTTTTGAGTCAAATTCATTAATCCATATTTTATGAGCAGTTGGTTCATCGAACTCATCTCTCATGAGAATGAATGGAACACTTAACACTCATTGGATCTAGGTGATGGTCATAGAGGTGAAGCACCAGGACTTCCTAGGAGGTCAACCATCTTAGTATTAGCTTGAGAGCTCTTAATTATAGAGTTTCCTCCATGATTAAACCCACTCTGTTTGCAACTCCATTTGCAAAACCCTCACCAAGTGTTGTGCCTTGTGAACCATTCATTAGAAAATTCCTTAAGCTCATCAATTGATAAGTAGGAGACATGTTCCACAACACGTCAAATTGTGATATTGCTATCAGGATTTAACTTGCGTGATTTTGAGTCAAACTCATTGACCCATATTTCACGAGTAGTAGTTCATCGAACCCATCTCTCATGAGAATGAATGGAACACTTAGCACACATTGGATCTACGTGATGCTCACAGAGGTGAAGCACCAAGACTTCCTAGGAGTTCACCCCTCCCAATACTACTCCAACTTGAGTGTGCTTAACTATAGAGTTTCCTCCATGGTTAAACCAACTATGCTTGCAACTCCATTTGCAAAACCTTCACCAAGTGTTGTGCCTTATGAACCATTTATTAGAAAGCTTCTTAAGCTCATCAATTGATAAGCAGGAGAAATTTTCTACAAGAAGTCAAATTGTGATATTGCCATCATGATTTAACTATGTGATTTTGAGTTAAACTCATTGACCCATATTTCATGAGTAGTGGTTCACTGAACCCATCTCTCATGAGAATGAATGAAACACTTAACACTCATTGGATCTAGGTGATGCTCACAGAGGTGAAGCACCAAGACTTCCTGGGAGGTCACTTCTCCTAGTACTACTCCAGCTCGAGTGCGCTTAACGACAAAGTTTCCTCCATGGTTAATCCACTCTGCTTGCAATCCCATTTGCAAGACCTTCACCAAAGTGTTGTGCCTTATGAACCATTCATTAGAAAGTTCCTTACTTGGTAAGTGGGAGTTATTTTCCACAACAAGTCAGATTGTGATATTACTATCAAGATTTAATTGTGTGATTTTTGAGTCAAACTCATTGACCCATATTTCATGAGAATGAATGGAACAATTAGCACTTATTGGATCTAGGTGATGCTCATAGAGGTTACACATTGAGACTTCTCAAGAGGTCACCCATTCAATTACTACTCCAGCTCGAGCGCGCTTAACTACATAGTTTCCTCCATGGTTAAACCCACTCTGTTTGCAACCCCACTTGAAAAACCTTCACCAAGTGTTGTGCCTTATGAACCATTCATTAAAAACCCCCTTAAGCTCACAAATTGATAAGTAGGAGATAATTTCCACAACAAGTCAAATTGTGATATTGCTTTTAGGATTTAATTGTGTGATTTTTGG
Organism: Cupressus sempervirens; assembly: GCA_028749045.1. Classification (NCBI taxonomy): domain Eukaryota; kingdom Viridiplantae; phylum Streptophyta; class Pinopsida; order Cupressales; family Cupressaceae; genus Cupressus; species Cupressus sempervirens. Next base: position 557,717,738 of record CM053791.1, read on the forward strand.
GGAAAACTCATTGACCCATATTTCATGAGTGGTTCATTGAACCCATCTCTCATGAGAATGAATAAAAAACTTCACACTCATTGAATCTAAGCGATTCTTAGAGGTGAAGCACCAAGACTTCTCGGGAGGTCACCCATCCTAGTACTACTCCAGCTCAAACACACTTAACTACAAAGTTTCCTCAATGGTTAAACCTACTCTACTTGCAACCCCATTTTTAGAACCTTCACCATGTGTTGTACCTGATGAACCATTCATTAGAAAGCCCCTTCAACTCATCAATTGGTAAGTAGGAGACATTTTTCACAAGTCAAATTGTGATATTGCTATCAAGATTTAATTTTGTGATTTTTGAGTCAAACTCATTGACCCATATTTCATGAGTAGTGGTTCACTAGGCCCCTCATGAAAATGAATGGGACACTTAGAACTCATTGGATATAGATAATGCTCATAGAGGTGAAGCACCGAGACTTCCTAGGAGGTCACCCCTCTGTGTACTACTCTAGGTTAAGCACACTTAACTACAGAGTTTCCTCCATGGTTAAACCTAGTTTTCTTGCAAACTCATTTGCAAAACCTTCACCAAGTGTTGTTCCTTATGAACCATTCACTAGAAATCCCCTTAAGCTCATCAATTCATATGGAGGAGATATTTTTCACAATAAGTCAGATTGCGATATTGCTATCGGGATTTAACTGTTTGATTTTTGAGTCACACTCATTGACCCATATTTCATGAGTAGTGGTTCATTGACCCCATCTCTCATGAGAATGAACGAAACACTTAGCACTCATTAGATCTAGGTGATTTTCACAAAGTTGAAGCACCTAGACTTCTCGGGAGGTCACCCCTCCTAGTACTACTCCAGCTTGAGCATGCTTAACTACATAGTTTCCTCTATGGTTAAACATACTCTGCTTGCAACCCCATTTGCAAAACCTTCACCAAGTGTTGTGCTTTATGAACCATTCATTAGAATGCCCCTTAAGCTCATCGATTGATAAGTAGGAGACATCTTCTACACTAAATCAAATTGTGATATTGCTATCAAGATTTAATTATGTGATATTTGCATCAAACACATTGACCCATAATCCATGAGTAGTGGTTCACTGAACCCATCTCTCATGAGAATGAATGGAACAATTAGCACTCATTAGATCTAGGTGATGCTCACATAGGTTAAGCACCTAGAATTCTCCAGAGGTCACCCATTCCAGTACTACTCTAGCTTGAGCACTCTTAACTATAGAGTTTCCTCGATGGTTAAATTCACTCTATTTGTAACCCCATTTGAAAAGCCTTCACCAAGTGTTGTGCTTATGAACCATTCATTAGAAATCCCCTTAAGCTCATCCATTGATAAGTAGGAAATAATTTCCACAACAAGTCAAATTGTGATATTTCTATCAGGATTTAACTTTGTGATTTTTTAGACAAACCATCTCTCATGAGAATGAATGAAACACTTATTGAATCTAAGTGATGCTTAGAGATGAAGCATTGGGACTTCTCAGGAGGTCACCCATCCTAATACTACTCCAACTCGAGCACACTTAACTATGAAGTTTTCTCCATGGTTAAACCCACTCTAATTGCAACCCCATTTGGAAAAACTTCACCAAGTTTTGTGCCTTATGAACCAGTCATTAGAAAGCCCCTTAAGCTCATCGATTTGTAAGTAGTAGATATTTTTCATCGCAAGTCAAATTATGATATTGCTATTAGGGTTTAATTGTGTGATTTTTTAGTCAAACTCATTGAGCCATATTTCATGAGTAGTGGTTCATCGAACCCATCTCTAATGAGAATGAATAAAACACTTAGCACTCATTGGATCTAGGGGACGATCACAAAGGTGAAGCACTGAGACTTTCTGAGCAGTCACCCATCCAAGTACTACTCTAGATTGAGCATACTCAACTACAAAGTTTTCTCCATGGTTAAACCCACTCTACCTGGAACCCCATTTGCAAAACCATCACCAAGTGTTATGCCTTATGAACTATTCATTAGAAAGCCCCTTAAGCTCATTAATTGATAAGTAAGAGATATTTTCCCCAGCAAGTCAAATTATGATATTGCTTCCATGATTTAACTCTGTGATGTTTGAGTCAAACTCATTAACCCATATTTCATGAGTAGTGGTTCACCGAATCCATCTCTCATGAGAATGAATGGAATAATTAGAATTCATCGAATCTAGGTGATGCTTACAAATTAAGGTTAAGCATTGAGACTTCTTGGAGGTCACCCATTCTAGTACTACTCCAGCTCAAGCACACTTAACTGTAGAGTTTCCTCCATGGTTAAACCCACTCTATTTGCAACACCATTTGCAAAACCTTTACCAAGTGTTCTGCATTATGAACCATTCATTAGAAACCCCCTTAAGCTCATCAATTGATAAGTAGGAGATAATTTCCATAGAAAGTCAAATTCTGATATTGCTATCAAGATTTAACTATGTGATTTTTGAGGCAAAATCATTGACCCATATTTCATGAGTGGTTCTCTGAACCCATCTCCATTAGAATGAATGAAACACTTAGCACTAATTAAATCTAAGAATGAAACACTTAGCACTCATTGAATCTAAGTGATGCTAAGAGGTGAAGTACCAAGACTTCTCGGGAGGTCACCCATCCTAGTGCTACTCTAGGTTGAGTGTGCTTAACTTCAAAGTTTCCTCCATGGTTAAACCCACTCTCTTGCAACCCCATTTGCAAAAACCTTCACCAAGTGTAGTGCCTTATGAACCATTCATTAGAAAGCCCCTTAAGCTCATAAATTGGTAATTAGGAGATATTTTCACAAGTCAAATTTTGATATTGCTATCAGAATTTAATTGTGTGATTTTTGAGTCAAACTCATTGACCCATATTTTATGAGGAGTAGTTCACCGAACCCATCTCACATGAGAATGAATGGAACACTTAGCACTCATTCGATCTAGGTGATGCTCATAGAGGTGAAGCACTGAGACTTCCCAAGAGGTCACCCATCCTAGTACTACTCCAACTCGAGCACACTGAACTACAAAGTTTTCTCCACGGTTAAACCCACTCTACTTGCGACCCCATTTGCAAAACCTTCACCAAGTGTTGTGCCTTATGAACCATTCATTAGAAGGCCCCTTAAGCTCATTAATTAATAAGTAGGAGATATTTTCCATAGCAAGTCAAATTGTGGTAATGTTATCAGGATTTAACAGTGGATTTTTTTAGTCAAGCTTATTGACCCAAATTTCATGAGTAGTAGTTCACAGAACCCATCTCTCATGAGAATGAATAGAACACTTAACACTCATTGGATCTAGGTGATGCTCAGAGAGGTGAAGCATGTGGACTTCTCAGGAGGTCACCCATCCCAATATTCCTCCAACTTGAGCAGGCTTAACTACATAGTTTCCTCCATGGTTAAACTCACTCTGATTGCAACCCCATTTACAAAACCTTCACCAAGTGTTATGTCTTATAAACCATTCATTAGAAAGCCCCTTAAGCTCATCAATTGATAAGTAGGAGATATTTTCCACATCATGTCAAATTGTGATATTGCTATCTAGATAAATCAAGATATTTCATTATTAGCATTTCATATCATATAAGAGATTTTTCATTTCTATTCTTAAATTATGCTTATATCTTGATAATAGATTATGTTGTATGATTCAAAATATTGATTATAAAAAATTGTAAGATCATAAATTGTGGAAATTAGTAGAGGAAGAGGTCCAATAGTTGTCCAGACAAACTTCACACACCTAGATCTCTTAAATTGTAAGTCAAATTATGCCAATTTTTCCAATTTACCTTTGTAGGTGACTCAAGAGCTTAAAGATAATGTTTCAACATTTGGGCATTCACAAATATCTCTGTAACATAAAAATGATAAACTATTAGCACATGTGTGATCGATTATTAATACATGTGTTATCGACTATTAGTACACATATTATCTTTTTTTGGGTCCTTTTTAAAATTGGTAATTGGAGGGTATCTATCATGAAACCCTCATGGTCATTGGACCCCTTAGTGGCTACTTGATCTATTCCCGAGTTCTAAAAGAGGAAGTGGCTGATCAAACTAGAAAAACAAATTCATGTAATTTAAGGAGCTCACACTGACACGAAGACATCACAAAATGCTTAGAATGATTGATCTTGATCATATCAAGTGGTTAGTTCTTATTTTAAAGCTTACCATGAATAAGATTTGTCATGATCTATGATTTTAATGTGAGTATTAGTTTTCTTAATGCATATAATATCTTGTTATTATTAATTAATTATGTATTTATTAGTAATTGCCATTAAGTAATACTTGTGCAATAATTAATGAATATGCTGTGCTAGTGATTAAAACACGAGTGTCTCTTTTTCTCCTTCTCATTCAATGTGTGTGAATGTCTACCTACTTTTGATGTGATTTACTTCTTGTGGTACTAGTTTGTTGTTAATATACTATTTTCAAACTTTTTGTAAATTACTTTTGTATGTTTTTTAATGTCTTCTGACTATAATTTTGTAAGAGACAAAGCCCTTATTTTACTAGTCTTAATATTAAAAAAGATAATAATTAAAACAAACTGTATGGACCAATTGCAATTTACTAAATTTTTTTAACTACTTTTATATTTTCTATAGAGTATTTTAAGCTTATAATTTGCATAAGATTTACTATATTGATTTGAGTCTTATCCACAAATTTTTAAAAAATTGACACATTAAATGTTTTTTCAAGAGCTTTTAAAACCCAATTACATCATTCTCATCACTTTTATCTCTATTTATGATCTACAATTTTATTAATGTTTATATCTTAGTCAACGGTAGCCTCAAAACAATTAAATCAGATTTTATTTTGTGAGGTCAATCACGCTCCAGTTCGTGCAAGTGACATGCTGTCTTTACCTTTAATGAGGTGAATATGAATTAATGCTTTGCACTATATTGGCCTATTCATACTTAAATTATACAAACCAAAAACAATTGTAAGAATTGCAGAACTTGGTGTAAGTATTATTATTCCGTGTATGACGCAATGACATATTTCACGTGGGGCTTTTAAGTTAAATCCACTCTCTCACAAGGACATCATTATAAGCAAGAACCAATATTTATGACTGTGGAAGGTCAGGACAACAATTGCAAAGTGTATGAAAATAGATGTTTTAGGGTTTGTGATAAGGAAAGGAATTCAAAGGATCTACGTACATGTGTGTAGTAGTTTCAAGGTGCAATAACTCAGTTTGGAGTGGTTTTGAAAGACTTAAGTGCCCCATCTTTATTTCCATTCGACCTAAGACTTTGTGAACCATTAAAGCATAGAAAGATCAATGTCCTATCTTTTCGGAGTTGGGAAAATCATTTTCTCAAGTTGGAGTAGAAATTAGGAGAAATGAATTTGCTTCCCAAGCATCTAGGGCTGATTGTTCACTTGGAACAATGAGAGGAGATTGCAGAGGCCAAGCAACAAGGAAGATGGCATTGATATTATACTCCTCATGGAAGTGGATGGTAGATAAAGGGCAAATGAGAGAGAATATAAATGTAGGGCATGGAAGCAATGCAATGACATATATATTAATCATAATGATGATTAAGAATGTGCTCATTAGATTTGGAAAGTGCAGAGGAACATTGAATAGTAGAAGGATAAGTAGAAATGTTGGACTTTTTAAAAATGTTTCAATAAGTTTAAAAGGCTAAAGAGATTATTTGATTGTGATACATAAAAAGGGAAATTTTGGGCTCTTAGATGATGTTTTTACATGTGCAAATGTCACTTTTAGGTAATAGTTTTATGAATGGGCAATATAAGATTGTTGTGACATATTTTAGAGTATTTTGAGGAGTCTTACAAGACTCATTATCTTTCCATTCAACTCAAGACTTCTTCAACTCATAAACCCTTGGTAAATTCATGTTTGTTAATTATAGGAAGAGGTTGCAACAATCAAGGAGAGTATCTAGGATAGTTGATGAACTTTTCAACCTTTTGAGGGGATGTAGGAGGTAGTTTTGACCCACTTGCATCTAGTTGAGAATATTTAAGATTGTTTGAGGGAAAACATCAATGGATAGTTAAGGGAGCAGACGTTTCTTCATTAAACATCACTTAGGAGAATCTTAAGGGCCTCACAAGTGGGGTCATACTAATTGGATGTTCAAAGAAGGTTTGATTAAGCAAATGATTCAATACACACTATTGCTTCTCTCTTTAAAACAAGTTCTTTGATTGTAGGAAGATATTGTACAACATAAAGAAAGATTTAGGCCTAAAGTTTCAAGGAGTTATTTCCTTTTTTTCCCAAAGTGTTGTAGCTCAATAAAACCTCTTCCAAGCAAGATTTGTATTGTAATTCATACTTATTTTGGTTTATAGCATGGAAAAAAATCCTTCTTGATTAATAAAATGTAGTTGGTGGCCTTCCATATCTCTTTTATTGTTCTATGCAACTAAATATTTTTTAATTTTTTTGATATCATATGAAAATCCTTGAATGCACATCTCATCTCAACACATTCATATAGAAGCGAACATGCATTATGTAGGTTATAAGTTGTTTCATTTCATTTAGCGAACCATGTTTTCCTTGTAAAGTTGTAGACATTTGACCTTCCTTTGAAGTTACTCAAATCATGTAAATAATATGTGGTGTGTCTTGGATAAACTAGATTTCAAGAAAGTTTGTAAGCCCAAGTAGTTATATAGGTATGAAACTGGTTTGGTGTTATGAAACTAATTTGGTGCAACATCTAATCGATAGCCATAGTTTTATTTCAAGTATTTCTTTCCAATTTCTTCTAAAAGTTAGTAGCCTTAAGATTAGTACAGGTGAGTACCAAAAGGAAGTTGACCTTCTCTATAGGTCCATCTCCATGATTGGTTTCCCACAACTTGGAGATATTCCCATGTTTTGTATGACAATTGAGTTGTAAGTTCATTACAGTGCAAGCTTGTATGATAACAAGTAGACGAAGACATTCCAAAGATCATGAAAATAGAAGTTGGATATGAATTAGATGAGTCAATTTAAAAATAAGAAGACAAAACTAAAGAAATAGAAGAGCTAAATAATATAGAAGATACTTTAAAAGTTACTCCTAAAATTCCAAAGTACACGTAGAAGAATCATTTAGAAAAATATATTATTGAAGATAAAAATAAATATGTCATCACAATAATTAAAGCTGCTAAAAAAAATGGTAACTTGTACTTAATCTTAGAAATGGAGACATAGACTATGGCCGAAGCTTGCAATGATCAGAAATGGATGAAATCTATGAAAGATGAATTGGATCAAATTGAGAAGAATCAGTCTTGGGAAATATCCCCAAGATTAATTAAGAAAAATGTTATTGGAATTAAATGGGTATTCCAAAAAAAATTTGATGAAGATGGGTGCATAGTGAGGAACAAGGCAAGACTTGTATGCAAATTTTGTACAAAGGTGGAAGGAATTAATTTTGAAGAGAATTATGCTTATGTTGAAAGAATGGAGGATATCATAATGCTTCTAGCATTTGGAACACACACAGACTTTAATGTTTGTTAGATGGATGTAAAATCTACGATCTTGAATAGAGAACTAAAAGAAGAGTACATAGAGAAAATAGAAGGGATTCAAGCTATCTGGTGATTATATGTATATGGTATGCAAATTGAAGAAGACACTGTATGGAGTGAAATAAGAACTCGGTCTTTGGTATGAAAGACTTGATAGGTATTTGCTAAAGAAAATAATTAAAAAAGGTACTGCTAATAGTAATCTCTATTTTAAAGTCAAGGAAAATGAAATCTTAATTGTACTTATTTATGTGGATGATATCATCTTTAGAGGAAATTATGGTATGTACAAGAAATTTGTTAATGAGATGCAAGAAGAGTTTGAAATATCTATGATTAGGGAATGCATTCCTTTATTGGTTCGTAAGTAAATTGGAAAAATAAAGGCATCCTTATTTCAAAATCAAAGTGCACTAAACAAATGTTAAAGAAGTTTGGAATGGAGCACACTAAACCAATATGTATTCCTAAGGTTACTAGTTTTAAGCTTAGTAAAAATGTTAAATCTTCCAAGGCCGATGAGAAAAAATACAAATCATTGTTAGAGGATTTTTATATCTAACTTCTACTAGATTAGATATTATGTATGTTGTTTGTCTTGTAGCCAAATTTTATCAAGATCCTAGAGAAACAAATATTGTTTCTATGAGAATAAATTAGATAGTTGAAAAGTACAAAAAAATTAGATTGTGATATCCCATTAAATTAGACTTTATCTCAAGACTTCTTATATACGTACCATAACTAAAAAAATAGTTCTCATAATTGGATAATTTATTTGGACCTATTAGACCCCATTTTAGTGATTTCAAGGTCTAATTTCCCAATATACTTGATCCTAGAAACTTGTTGATCTTCTCCCCACATATTTTCAACCTAAATTTACACCCTACTCAAAATTTCACCTAACTTGTCTTTCTATACTTAAGGATTGTGGTCTAAATTTGGCCTAGATCCATGTGCTAGGGTTTTAATAAGAATTTTGATTTCACGATTTTCCTAGATTAGTTCTGAATCTTGAAGTGATGAATTGATGTAGGAGCATCCTAGGTGTAAGAGCAATCTTGCATCACCCAAAAATATTTCCCTTTTGTTTCTTGAATAAGGGTCGTCTTAGTGCAGAGTTGTTGTTTTCGAAGGCTTGCTACTTAGTAAGTTAGTCTTAGAATGTCCTAATTTTAGAGGTGGATATTCATCTTGAATATATCATCCTACCAGGTGAGATTTAGAGCCATATCATGAGTATTCGTATATTTATAGTGGATTTTCGGTGCGCAATTTTGGTATAACAAATTTAGGCTCATTGTTGAAGACCTTAGAGGCCCCCAGCTGGGCTCCGAAATGGGGTCAATTAGAGCTTGCAAAAGTGAAGCCTTGTAGATCAGAAGCTGAAGATTCTGAAAAGTGGTTATAATAGCCAATTAGAGCAACAGTTTGAAAGTTATGGCCTTCTGAAGTTGGGTCGACCAAATTTCCCAAAATAAGTGTCAAAGGTGTATTGGGCCAACTCTATATGTAATTTTAGAGTTAGTCGATCTCAAGGGTTAGGGTTTGATGCTTAGAAACTTCTTGGGTGGTGTAAAAATGCTTATTTAAGGAATTCCCATACATTTTCTAGGACAACTTTGGGTGATAGTTCACAGCTTTGTGTTGCAAATTATTGTAAGGAAGGTGCCCATGTGGGTTTGCATATTATATTTCAAAATTTTGTAATTCTGCATTTGCAACGATAATAAGAAGCCCACATTTTGTTCTCGCCAATTGTTGTTATTTCTTTTTTTTTGTTATGTGTTTGTGGTATTAAGGGGAGCACCCTTCATCATGAATTAAGTCTAGAAATCCCTTATCTCTCCTTAATTTGGTATGCATTATCGAGTGAGAACATTTACCATGAAGTTTTCAAGCAATCAAAGACCAATTGAGCAACTAGATCCAAGATTTGTAGGTAAGCATCCAAGATCAAGTTTCTCCGGTCCAATTCTCGAATTCTTCATGATCATTCAAGTCAAAGGAAATATTTTCCAATTTAAGAAAGTTTCTTTCCAGTAATGGCCAAGTAGAATAATTCTCAATCAAGAAAGGAGATCCTTCTAATCACATTCTCTCTCTTATGTTGCAAGCTATTACCAAGCATATATATAATCATGATCTAGGAGTGACATTCATAGATCTACGTGTTTGTAGAGGAATCCTTTTTATACATTAGATTCCAAGGTCAAATACTTGATTTCAAGTACATTGAAGCATCTTCATGGGTATGAAAAAATTCTGCATCCGTCAGTGGAGGTTTGTATAAGGTGAACCAAACACTTACCTTTTTCAATACATTCCATTATGCAATTTCATCTCATTTTCAAGGTTGTTTCCTAAACAAGAGTTTGACCAAGGAAAACTCCTTTAAACAACCTTCTCCCCATTTTTTTTGTATAGCAATAGGTTATAGAGACATCACAAAAAAATTGAAGAGATCATACCCTATCAAAAGGTCCATAGAAAATTCATTCAAAAACCCAAGTATAGATATCCAAAACCAATCCATACCTTGCATTTTTTTTCTTGATTTCAAGCATAGGTTTTATATATATATATATATATATATATATATCGGTTTCTATTTTTGCACATTTTGACTTTTTATCAATTTGTATTAGTTTATTATTTCATTTTTTTCAGTAACTTATCTAATTTACCATTTACATTACATTTTTCTATAATTTCTATTTCCATTATTACATACTTAGTGAAGGATAACTATCCAATTCAACATTTAAGTCTCCTTTTGAGCCTACTGGAGCATATTCCTTCGAAATGTGTGAATGGGGAAAAGGGAGGTGGGAGTTTACCTATTTACCCCATCTTATTTACTGCACCAAACATTTTTGGTGAACCCCGCTCTTCATGCATACTTATAATTTTGGTAGTTGAATCCTCTTTGCACACATAGATCTCCATTAAATGTATTTTCATCAAAAATTCTATTTTTATTGGTTGAATTCAAAACCTCTTTTAAATTTTAAATTTTACTTATATCTCTCTTTCATTTTCGTGTATGAGTGTTATTACCTTGAGTCTTACCTGTAGCATTCTAGTTAGGAGAACTCATAGACTAATAGGTTATTTTGAGCCCAAGTACTCTATTTTTCCTAGGAATCTTTATGAGACCAACCTTCCTACAAATGATATTCCTCCTATTAATGAGAATCACTCTTCCCACTCTTCTCATGATGAAGATGAGACCTTTAGATTCCCTCCTATTAAATCTCAAAAACTTTTCCATGATGTTCAAAATTTTGAGCAATGCTTAGCACAAAAAATACTCTAACCCCGAGCTCATCTATGTTGTAGAAGGTTTGAGAAAGATAATTCATTATAATAAACATGGTGTTAATATATTGTGTAGTATCTCTCATCTTATTGATAACAATTTAAAGTCTTTTAGAGATTATGTTGAAGAACCTGGTTTCATTCCACCTACGACTAGTGTTTAGACCTACATGCCTATGTCTACCTCTATTCCTTGTATATCCACTTATGCTCCACCCATTATCATTATTTCCATTTAAAATATCAACATTATAGATGTTAGGATTCCTAATCCTATTATTTCTACTATTCCTTCAAGTGCCATATGTGCTTCCTTACCTTCATCAATCCCCACTTACAATAGTGTTCCCTTTATATTCCATCATTCCTTCTGTAGGACTAGAAAAGGGGCAAGAATGCATAATAAGAGAGAACCATAAATCTCATAAACTATGAAAATTATCCTAGTCTACCATTGAAATAAAGGTGCATAAATAAACATGAAAAGGCCACCTTCAAATGATGCTCCAATGCTCTCCTTCCTTCTCCATAATCTTTATGTTGATGTAGCTCTTTGCCTTGAGAAAATGTAACTAAAAAATGATAGCAAAGGGATGAAATGATGAAATGATAAAATGGTAGCAAGATGAAGAGAATACTAGGAGAATGCGGTTAACAAAAAAGTGCAAAGAGGATCAATTGATAGAGTTTGAGAACCAAAATACAAAAATTAGAAAGAATGATGTGCAACTAGAAATTTGTCATAGTTGCATTGCACAATTTAGAAAATTTCTATGATTAAAAGATTCAAATTAGAAAATGTGTCATAAAATAACACATTATGAGAAATTATAAGAGATGTGAATAGAAAGATGTAACTACATTTTATAGAAGAAGTGGAAAATAAAAGGGAAGGTGTAAGAAAAGGAATGGAAAGTGTAAGAAGATGATATAATACCCCTGAATTGGCACATTGGTATTTTGAACCAATTTCGGTTTATCAATCTTACTTAAGTCCTATTGTACTAGGCATTTTTGATTTTAATTATCTCTAATTGACCTAAGTGTCAAATGCAGAAAATCATTAATCTGTATTAATCACTTATTTTATTTAATTCCTAAATATTAATTGAATTAGCTAAATTAATCTATAAATTGAATTAATTGAATTATAACTCCTAAGTACTTTAATTAAATTAAATCTACCCCTTTAGCTAATACACATAAAGAAGGAATTAAAATGCATTGATTTAATTAAACGTATATTTCATAAGTGTTGAAACTAATTATTTATTTAATTAGGATATCCTATTATGATGACATGTTTGAATGGATCAATATCCTTTCCTATTTCATCTCACATGAAAAATGAATTAATAATATTGATTAATTCAAATATGCTCAGCGTAATTGTTAAAACTAATTATTTAATTAATTAGAAAAATAACAATGAGCACATATTTGAGTGGATCATTGTTATCTCCTATTTCATCTCATTCAACTCCATTAAAGATGGGGGACTTAATCTCACCTTCAACCAAGACCATCCATGCGGTTCAATCTTGACCATTGATCAAGTCCAAGGTTCTATAAAAGAAACCTTCAATCTCTCATTTTGGAGGATGCACATGAAAAGTATCTAATTAATGCTAATTTGATTACTCAAGTGCTTTGCATTCAAATTTCTCTTTCTTTCATATGCTCATACTTTAGACTAAAATGCATTCATTTAGCTGTTGCTCTCCATTATTCTTAGATCAATTTCAATTTCATTTAGATTAATCTAATATGTTTGCATTCAAAAAACATCAAAAACATTGATTAGCTTGCATTTGCATTCTTTCGAATCCTTCGTCTAGTTTGGTCTAGTTACTGATCTCTCAATCCTAAGAGTGAATAGTAAAACCTCGTCTAGTTAGAAGGCAATAAATTGCCTTGTGTAGACATACCGAATGGACAATCCCATGGTCATTTCAAGATGATTCTGACATGTAATGATCATGTTGAAGTGTGTGTGGATTTAGAGACCCATAATTAGCACTCACATTTTTGGTGCCCACCATGGCACAGAAAAATCAATTTTCTAGCCTCATTTTAAATTATTTTTTGACATTTTGACATTTTGTCTATACAATTTTATGACTTCTGGCAAGATAAGATCATTCCTCACATGAAGAAACTGAATCTTTGCATTCCTCTCTGCACTTTCTTGCATGATAAAGTGTATGCTCATGCAAAGAAAAATTTTTCTTGTGTGACACATAGTGTATCCTCGCACAAAACCCCATGAAGTCTTGCGTGAAACTTGACACCAGTAAAGGAAAAATTGCATTTTTTTGAACTCTTTTTTTCATAAATTTGTTAATCTAACACTTGTTTCTAAAGCATCTATTTCTTTGATTTTTGATTTTTGAAGTAGCTTAATAGTGGTGTGCAGATCGATTGTCAAAGATACCTTGTCATGAACATACAAACAATGCTAACAATTTGATAGTTGGACATTTTGTCAAAGAACGAAATTCAAACCCACTCAAACAATGTGTTTGTTTTAATGCTTTCTTACACACATAGTTTAATAGGGCTTGTGAACTTTGTAGGGCTCTAGATAAAGGAATAATAGGAGTATGCTCTTTGCTACTTGGAAGTGATGCCTAAGAGTAAATCAGAAAACTAGACACCTTTGGAAGATGGTACCCGAGGGAGGCAAGAAAGTTAGTGGTTCTCTCAAGAAAAGCTTTTTATGAAGAGAGGATGATTTCCTTTTAGGAAAATCAAAATCTTGGAAATAGATATGTTGAAATTGATAAGCTAACTCGATTATGAACATGTTCTATGTGTTTGGGTAAGGTGATGAGGTAGAGGAGTATGCTCTTTTCCCTTTAAGAAAATTAGAAACTTGGACCCTTGAATCTGAGCTATAGTTTGAGTCAACCTTTAGAGGGCCTTCCGGAGCGATCCAACCTCCAAGAATGACCCAAGTGAGCACACACCTAATGTTGGTAATTCCAACTCACTCTAATATAGAATCTTTGGAGAGAGAAAGAATCCAAAGCCATGCTAATTTCTTCTTCTTGATTCTAATATCACATATCAAGAAGAGGCTCTATCTGTTGCACTAGGCGGTGCCACCCGTAGTCTTGCTAGTCAAGTGTGTGCACTTACAGATGTCGGTGTGGGTTGCTGGCCTCAACTTCGTTCATGAAGCCACTGGGGATAAATATGAATAGAAGCCTATTAAAAAATTTGTAGACAATTGCTACTCAATTCACCTCTGAAAGGGGGCATAATCTTTGTGCAAGGAGGGGGAAGAATCTCTCCTGTAGATCCTCACCATAGGCATGTACTTGTATGCTAGAAGGTGGTATATGCCCTTGACCCCTACCACAAGGGTGCTCATTGAGTGTACATGTTATTGGGTCCTTGGGTTGTGTGAGGTGAACGCATGCACATAAGTTGCGAGACAAAGATTTTTCCACCTCTACCATTTCTGGTTATAGGGATAAAAGAGTATCTTTTTCGAGTCTACAAATTGTCCAAATTGTCCAAACAACAAAAGGTCAAGACTCTCCCATCCCTCCAAGTTGTTTTGTCCTTGTCAAGTTATTTACTACTATTTGCTTCCCTTGTCTAAAAAATAACTGTTTACTTACAAATAAACATGATTTTCAAAATATGAAAACAACGTCCTTGTCTAATTAAAACTTCTAAATATTGTCAGTGCTTTGTTTAGAAACTACCAAAATCATCAGAATCTTTTCAAGTACAATCCAAACCAGTCAGTTTTGTCCTTTCCTTGCCTGTAGTTCTACAAAACTTCGTGTGAGAAAACACCTTTAGGACTGTCAGTTAGCATTTCCTCACATGGTCCTTTGTACTTCCTTGCATGGAAAGTTGCAAATCTTTGCACAAGAATTTACCCAAACACTACAACTTGGTATAAAACTGGTCATAGCTGTCAAATTGTGATTTCCTCATGTGGCTCTATCTGAATCTTCGTGTGAGAAAACACCAACAAATTTGTTGTTCTAAGTTCTCACATGGCTCATCATACTTCCTCATGTAGTTTTGTCTGCATCCTCACATGAGTTTTGGTCATTAAACTATCAAATTTGTTTTGTTTGAGGTGTTTCCTCACCTAGTTATCTACAATTACTCACCTCAAAGTCAATTCCTCACGTGAGTATGTCTGGAATTGTCCAAAAATAGTGAGCTATTCTGATCTCCCTCATCAAAACTTGATCCAAATCTAATCTACATCTAAAAACATTAAGTCATTCCTCTGTTTGCAACAATGTAAAACTCATATTTCTTGCTTAGTTGATCACTTGTGATTCGTACACGAACTAGTCTCCTTACTTGGTTGTCATGTTTTTCTCTTTTGTGTTTATTATAACTTGTGTCATGATAGTAAAAACTCTCAATTGTTCTAGCCATTTCTTTGACTATTCGTACCTAGATATACAACATGCTTACTCACTTTGAGACAACGTTCTAGTGTGATCCTTGTTCAAACTTTGTCTTAAGTCATTTTCTATGACTATTGCATTAAGGAGTGGAAACATGTTTCCTCCCCCTAGACCAAGATGTGGTAGAGATAGAGGTAGGAATTGTGGTAGAGGCCACTCCCAACTTTACATACAGTGTGAATTTAGTGAAGGGTCCTCGCAATCTCTTTCACCTATTGGTCCACCTAGTGCTTGAAGAGTATTTTCCATAAAATTGCAACAAAATAGGAATCCATTATATCAAGAACATCTAGATATCGACAAAACATCTACGTCTTTAAACAAAACAATAGAACTTTTTTCTGAACATCTATATAGCTGAAACATAATGAAACCTTCTACACTCCTAAAATGGTTGATCAAGATCAAGAAACAAGAGACAACAATAGGAGACAATACCAACAAGACTACCAAATAAATGAAAGGATGAAAGAACCTTACACCTACACAAATGAGTATGGGGATATTGAAGAGATACCCTTAGAAGACATAGATAAATTTTGTAAGGATAAAAAATTTCAAAAAATGATGGAAATCTTGCTCCATGATGAGAAAGAAAAATATTTCCTCAAACTCGCTCAAGAAGGAGAAAAACAATTGTCACACAAGAAGAAATGTTTCAAAATTGCATTTCAATGTTGAAACAATTGTCACACAAGAAGACGAAACTAAAACCTCCAAGTTACAAAAACAACTTCAAGCCATGCAAGAGCAATTGGCTCAAATGATGAGAGAGAAAGATAAACCAGTTAAACAATACACATTAGACATCATTTGCCCATTTCCTTTCGACAAGGATTTGCATATGCCTCCTTTTCCTAGAGGAGTTGAGTTACCCAAATATGACAAATACTTAGGAAGATTTGATCCCTAAGATCATTTGAGAGAGTTTGGTGCTTTGTCTATGGAATTCATGCACAATCAAATGTATCTCATGCATTTGTTCCCATAGAGTCTAGGTGGTCAAGCCATGGAATGGTTTTCAAGATTACCTACTGGTATTAAAATGTTTGATGAGATTGCTGATATGTTTATTCAATAGTGCTCATACAATATACACCATCGAGTCAACATACGAGATTTGTGTAGCCTTAAACAAAAGATTGGAGAACCTTTCCTAATGTTTCTCTAGAGATGGTAATAATTGTATACCAAATACTCACGAAAATCCTTAAAATAGAAAAACTTGATATCTTCATGGATAATCTTTTACCTGATTTTGGGTATAGAATACAACTTCAAGGTCCACACACCTTTGAAGATATGATTACACAAGCTATTTGAATAGAGGAGTTCATGATCAAAAAGGGTGAAATAACCCTTCAAAAAGACATCAAGCAAGTGTCTACCTCTAGTAAAGATAAATCCAAGTATGTTAACAAGAATTGAGAGGTAGTACATGATGGAGTGGTAGACAATATCGCTCCCATATCCTCTAAGGCATCTTTCAATATCAAAATCACAACCAATATTAATGCATCTAAAACTACTGACAAATCTACTCTAGATAACAAGAAATTTGGGAACAAAACAAAGAACTCATCTTGAGTGACTTAACCCAAACATGAATACACACCTCTTGGTGAACCTATAGATGTGGTCTATAACACCTTGATTCAAAATTAGATCATTACTTCATTGGATCATTCTCGTCCTTATGATCCACAACCATGATCCACATGGTGGAATGAGAATGCATATTATGAATACCATAAGAACAAGGGTCACAAAAATAAATTGTATCTATCTATGTCATAAATTTTAGGGCCTAATTAATGATGGTGAAATAGTTGTAGGTGGACATAACAAGAATCTAAACCACAAAGATTTTAAGGAGCCATTTCCACATTATGACAAGGGAGAAAGCTCTAAATAGAAAACCAATAACAAGGTCAACTATACATACACTAATGATGATAATGTGATCAACATGGTTGAACCTTTGGAATTTGAACATTGTGATGCTATCATGATTAAAGGAAAACATGACAATATGAAACCTAAGACTCTATTTTTCTTAAGAGGTGCTATATCTCTTACATTTGATCAAGAATAGTCACAATATTGTCCCAATCTTGTTACATATTCGCATGCTAAGATATTACTTAAAGGCCCTATGCCTTTTGCTGTTGAGGTAGATCAACATAAAGAAAAACCTATTGCTGGACCATCCAACAAAAATATGAAAATTGAAACATCCTCTACAATTACCAACTATAGTATCCTTGACTAATTGCAATGAACAAACACTCAAATAACAATATTTGCATTACTTAAAAGCTTGCCTTCTCACAGGAAAATTCTTGACAAAGCCCTCAATGAGGCAACCATACCTCAAGATCTTGATCTTGATAGGTTTCAATCTATGTTGGGTCACTTGACCTCACCTCATTATTTGTCCTTTTCTGAAGAGGATGATAATTCATTAAGTTATCCTCATAATCAACAATTGCACATTGAAGTTATGATACATCAAAAACATGTTCATTGCGTGCTCATAGACAATGAAGCTGGTCTAAATATATGTTCTGCTACTTTTCTCAAATAGTTGGGTTATTTTGAAGAGTCTATTGATCCTTGTTGCAAAATAACCATCAAGGCATATGATGAAGTTGAATGTAAATCCCTAGGTCTTGTTGTGTTGCTTCTTTGAGTTGGTCCAATTGAAAGAGATGTTACTTTTCAAGTTCTAGATATTCCATTACCATAAAATATCTTGTTAGGGAGACCATGGATACATGAAATGCAAGAAATGCCTTCAATGTACCATCAATGCATCAAGTTTCCATTCCAAGGATCTAAAGTTACTATAACTACTAATACTAGTTACACCTGTAACATGCTAAAATATGTTGAAATATTTTTACTTGCTAATAGAGAATCTATTGATCATCATGTCAATAAGCTAAAAGAAATGGAAAATTCACTCAAGTTAATAGAAACTGGGATGGGAAAATATCACATTGAATCTATTCTATCTTTGACATCTCTTCCCGAGTCTCCTTATCATTATGGGAGACGATCTAAAGTGAAGAGACCTTTTGTTCTATCACCTCAGAGTAAATTCAATGGTGCCTTTGTCAAAGCTACTATACCTCTGGAAGAGGAAGATGAAAACAAAGCCATTGATGCATGGTTATATAAAGAGGAAATTCCAACTGATCTCACAAATTAGTCTCATGAGATCACTCCTAAAAAGTATGGCCTAGGTCTTAAGCTAATGAAACACTTTGGTTACAAAGGAAATGGTCTAATTGGATGTAACAACAATGGTTTGATTAATCCTATCAAAGAAATATCTAGAAGGCCCCGGGACACAATAGGCCTAGGCTTCAAGAAGGTTCCCTTTCATCTAAGGATCAATAAATTCATACTAGAATATGAAAGTTCATTTGAATGCGAGTCACAAACTGAGTCAGATAATCAAGCGAACAACTCTAATGATGAGGATACTTTTCCTTATCCAATTCCTTTAGATCTTGCTAAGTTCTTTGTAGAACCAGATGACTTTGTACCATGTGTTAGTACTATTGATGTTGATAGTGATTCTTCTGAAAACATTACTAATACTCCCCATATTCAATAGGAACAAGGAGAGTCTAGTCATGCTATAGTTGTTGAACGACTTGGTAAAAATCAAGATTATAATGAAAGTGGAGAATGAGTTCCCATAAATGTTGGGGAATTCTACAATCTAACTCCATGTAGAACAAATTCTTGAGAGTAGGAATTTGATTCTCTCTCAAAGGAAACTTTAGACAAGGATGTAGATCAAGTTTATACATATGAAAATAAGCTTGAAATAGGTGAACAATCTAGGGTTTGGTAGGATGAGTCTCATCCTACAAGTGTCGATGAGTCTTCTTAATGTCGTTAGAGCTCAAAGGCATTCAAATATACCTTTGGATGAAATTGCTTTAGGTCTCAAATTACTTGTCCAAGCATTTGATGACTATACCGTGGACACCACCGAACCTACCACATCTCTCTGTCACTTATCCCGAATTAATAGACTAGAATTCCAATACTACATCTAGTGAGTCCCTATATTCTAGAATGACTATGCTCTTGTCTACTATGTACACATTGTTGAACTAGTAACGTCCTCCACCAGTGAACATAGTATCAATATGATTGAAGTTGATATCAAATATCTCAGTCATGTAATTAAAAGAAAAAGAAAAAGATGTCCCAATGGTGAAAACCACATTGTGGCTGTATCAGAACCCAAAATAGTAAAAAGAAAAGATGTATCCAAAGGTGAAAACCTCTATGAGGAACCTAAGGATGAGATATTTGATGCACTTTCAAATCATTTTGAGGAGAGATCATTGGTGTTGATAGAGCCAACACAACCAATCAACTTGGGCACTGCAAAACATCCTCATATAATACACCTTGCACAATCTTTATCTGTAGAAGAAAAAGAGGAATTTGTTGCCTTCTTCCAAGGAAAAAAGATTAATTTTTCATCGAATTACTTAGATATGCAAAGTTTAGATCTTGACCTCATAATGCATCATTTATCTATTGCACTAGGAGTAAAACCTGTCAAACAAAAGCTTAGGAAGATGTATCCTCATGTGGCACTACTTGTTAAAGATGAACTAGAAGAGCTTTTAAAAGTTGGTTTCATCCATGCTATTGATTATGTTGAGTGAATCTAAAACATTCTTCCAGTCTCCAAAGATGATAAACCTATCTGAGTTTGTACATATTTTTGAGATCTAAACATAGCATCTCCAAAGGATGACTTTCCACTACCCAATATTGATATGATAGTGGATATGATAGTAGGATATGATATGTACTCACTCATGGATAATTTTCTAGTTACAATCAAATTAAAATTGCACTAGAAGACCAGGAGAAAATTGCTTTCACTTGTGCATGGGGTACCTTCTATTGGAATGTGATGCCATTTGGTCTAAAAAATGCTGGTGCCTCATATCAAAGAGAAATTACAACAATCTTCCATGACATGATGCATAAAATGATGGAGGACTATGTGAATGACACCTTGGTGAAGAGTACACAACACAACACTCATCTTCAAGATTTGGGATCAATCCTAGATCCTATGGCAAAATTTAGTCTCAGGTTAAATCCTAAGAAATGTGTATTTGGTGCCACATCAGGGAATTACTTGGCTATATTGTATCTACAAAAGGAATCAAGGTAGACCCATAAAAGGTTCAAGCTATAATGGAAATAACTCCACCCAATAATATTAGTCAAATGAGGGGGTTACAAGGAAGACTTCAATCCATTCACAGATTCATCTCATAGTTGGTGGATAGGTCACAAACTTTTATTAAGACTTTGCATAATGGTGTAAAATATGACTGGAACAAAGATTGTGATTAGAATTTAACATAGATAAAATAGTATCTTGCCAATCCACCAATCCTAATGCCTCCTATTTATGGGAAGCCTCTAATTTTGTATATCTCTACAACAGAGTCATCTCTTAGTATCTTGCTAGCTCAAGAGGACAATGAAAACAAGGAACGAGCTATCTATTATCTTAGTTGCATGTAGATTTATTATGAAATAAACTATAACATTACTAAAAAATCTTACAACCATATCCAAGATACAAAATACTATTACAACCATAAAGCATGCTACTGTATAGCATAAAAAGGTACATGTTTTGCAAATAGACTAAGTTCAATTTCAGTTTTGCCTATGTTTAGGTTCAGTTTTGACAACTAAGTGTTGGAGTGTGATACATATACAAATATCAGTTTTAGATTATGTTTTAGTTCACCTAGTTTCAAGTTTGAAGAGATATACATAGTAGTTCAAAGTCCTAGTTTTGTTCCAAAATACCTAGAGCTCCCAACGTAGAAACTCGAGCTCTGATACTAGATGTAACGCCCAGCCAAGGGATCCAAAGAATTAACCTAAAGTTTCACTAAGTTTGGTAGTTTTTTTTTTTGAAACATGAAAGTAAACCATTCATAACATAGTAGCGAAAGCAATAACATCATTCAACTGAAAGTAAACATAAACATACATAACAAGTTACATTCTTTAAGGATCCCTTAACATTGAATCACATCTAAATTAACTATTAATGATTCCATCTAATACTACATCCACATAAAATAATAATGAAAAGTCTAACGTTCTTTAACCAATATACTTTGTTCCAAATGTCCCTTAATAAATTACATTACAGAAAGCTCAATCATCCATTGTACATGTCATAGGGTATGAAAGACATGAAAGAATATACATATGTGAAATAAAGTACATCATCCTATTCTAATCCATGATGCAAATTCTATAAAGTAAATGAAACCAAATATCATACATGATACATCATCATTGAAGATATAAACATCCATCATAAGAGATAACCATAAATCATAACACATAATTATCTAAGTGCACGATTCCTCCCAACCGTAAATAGCATCATTAGACCATCGTGGACCCTATCCATTCCTCCATGCATAACATTCCAAATCACCAAAGAGATCATCAATATTATCATAGTAGGAATGTCACTCTTAAAACATACTACATCATATGCAGAAAAAAATCTAGCATGCCACAACATATGCATAAGAAATCTTAATCATGCAAAGTAAAGCATAAGACAAGTAAATAACATCATCTAACATATACTAATCATCAATATAAGCATACATGTCCACCATCATAGTCCATGAACAGAATGAAGATAAATGCCAACAAAGAATGCATCAACCATGGTGTCTCAGACGGATCTCAAATGGTAAGAGTGAAAAAGCACTACCACCTGACCACGTGGAACCTAAATGGCCCACTCCCACCACGCTGAGGAGATAATCTTAAGTCTCAAATAGGTTATCAATCACATAGCAAAAATACTCTCTAAGTCTAGGAATCCTAAAAGTATACTAACTCAAAGGTTCCAACACAAACCGACATCTAATCCCAGAGGCACAACAAAGACATGTAGGAAACCTACTATGCAAGCAAAAAACTGTCATTGCACAGATCATGCTAGAGTTACCCTAGTAGTCTCTCAATAGACCCTGGCCCCCTAGTGATCCTTATGCGGCCACTAGTATCCTCTCATATAGACGAGGCATACTACGAAATGCAAGGTTGCAACCAATCATTCTCTCTACTCCCATCCTAGTTTGTACTAGCACTCGAGGCATGGGCGAAAACAAGTAATTATCTTATTAGGTTCATTTAAGTCAGTATTAGGTGTAATGTTTTCACTTATTAAAACAACTTACAATGAGTTACCCTGGCATCCACTTAGGGCCCCGGGCCCCATTGCAAGCCACTTCTCGACACTACAAGTAGATAACCTACCCTAAGCTCATGGTATCATAAATCAAAAAATCACCATAGTCCTATACAAGTGACTAGAAAAATACCAAAAGATAATCCATAATAAGAGCATCAAATCTCCATGAGCAATTGAAAGCATCCATAGATAATCATGACCACAATAGTTCTCTATTGACAACTAAAGGTATCACTGATAATCACAATATTCATTGGTTCTCAACAAGCAACCAAAAAATATCTCAAGGTCATACTAATCGAAGACTCCAAAATGGTCGAGTCAAAACATGTCACAACATGACATCATCAAGATCAAATAAACAATTCAATTCCTTCAAGTGACTGAAAAGTAATCCAAATACAATTGATCGATAACTCATAAAAAGGTTACATATATCATAGCTTACACAAGAAGACTGAGAAAAATATCAATCAGCATGCCATCACATAACCATGGTTGAGTTTAAAAGATCAAGATCAAAAGACATCATCATGATATCACAATCATAACCCCCCGAGCCTTTGGTAGACATCCTATAACTAGTTAACAAACTAGTCAACCCAAAAACCCAAAACAGATAGCATAGAGAAAACACAAAATACAAGCACAAGTTTGGGTTTGTTTAAAATTGCTTAGTTGAATTAGGTGTAGGGTTTCAGTTTTTCGTTTTCAAATTTAGATTTCGAGTGGAGAAATTTGTACATTTTACCTAAAACATGTCTTTGTTTGATAGATAAAAGTATTTTCCCCATAACCCATTAAATCTATATTTTAAGATGTTTCTAAGAGTATACAATATTTGAAAAAGACCCCCATCGTGTTCCATTAGGACACATAGAAAATGCAATGTAAACAAATACAATTCATCGACATTTATCTATCCTTCATTTAAATCTGATTAAATTAGATTTATATTATTAAATTAAAATATTATAAAATGATTAATTATTAAAAGAAATAATAATAAAATTTTATTTAATAAATATATTAATTAATAATTAATAATAATAATAAATATAATAATTAACTTTTATAAATTATCAACATTTAATAATATAAATTTTAATAACATTATGAAAAATTGAATCATGAGTAATGGCACATTGATACATATAAAAAAATAAAGAAAGTTTATTAACTTGTGTCACCACTATTAAAGGTGGCAGTGCCATGCATTGACAGCTGCTACCGTAGTCAGCCCTGCAACTGCAATTGTAGGTACGATTGTGTCAGCAGTCCATAGCCGACATTTAGAGGAAAGGGGGGGTGGGGTGAAACTCCTGCCCTCCCATTACATATATTTTTTTATTTTAAAAAAAATAC
Source organism: Cupressus sempervirens (assembly GCA_028749045.1). NCBI lineage: Eukaryota > Viridiplantae > Streptophyta > Pinopsida > Cupressales > Cupressaceae > Cupressus > Cupressus sempervirens. The sequence continues at coordinate 557,741,744 of CM053791.1, forward strand.
AATTTCAATAAACATTTTTTGAAACGTTTTCCCAAATGCATTTAAAATGTTTCCACTGTGATATTTTTTTATCATAAATCTTATTTAATATTGACAGTTAATATATAATAATATTTTCATAGCTATATATATATATATATGTATATATGTATATGTATATATATATAGATATGTATACATACATACATACATACATATATATATATAGATATGTATACATACATACATACATACATACATATATATATATATATATATACATATATATATATGTATATATATATATATGTATATATATATATACATATATACATATATATATATATACATATATATATATGTATATATGTATATATATATACATATATACATATATATATATGTATATATATATACATATATATATATACATATATATATATATATACACATATATATATATATATGTATATATATATATATATATGTATATATATATTTCAAGTGTAATTCTGAAGGATGTGCACAAATTATTCTAATGAAGGAATACAGTGTATTTTCCTTATTCTATCTATCAATTAAAACCCCAGCCCATTAAATTACTTAGATCTATGTATGTGGAATTTTCTCATATAGGAATTTAACTACCCACGACAAAAATACATACAACCAAGATATTCAACACATGAAATCCTCAAAAAGCGTTCAAAAGACACGAAGAAGACAGGAAGTGCAAGAAGCGAAATATCATATGCAAAATTCACAAGTGTTTACCTGGACACTAATGCTAAATTACTTCTCCTCAGAATCTATAGAGCTAGCTCCTTCCTTCTCCAATGTTCTCGGGTCCTCCAAAACACGCTCTCTGAGCTTATAGAAGTGCCTGAATATAAAGAACTCTCAGGAAGCACCTAGAATGTCTCTAGAAACAACCAAAAGATGAGAAAAGCATTGACAACTAAGCATGAGTTTTTTCTAACCTTCTAGATGAGTCACAAGGTTGTAGACACCATGTGCTTAATTTGTGCGCTACTCCTGTGTTGTAGACACACGTGCATTCAAGGGGTGCACTTACTCCTAGGTAGATTATAACTTTTATTTTAATTCTTTTATTATTATTACTATTTATTTATTTATTATTATTATTTATTATTATTATTAATTCTTAATTTCTTTTTATTTAATTATTTTACTCAATTAATTTCCCATTTAATTAATCAAAAGATCATGATATTATATTAATTTTCCCCAGAATGATTAAATTATTAATTAAATCTTTTAATTTTAGACTTAATTAATAGAGAATTCACCATAGACTTCCAAAATAAAATATGAAAACCCATCATAGAACAATCCATACAAAATCAGTCGAAAGGGTTAAAATCACGAATTATGTCATTTGACACATTCAGAAGGTAAAATATCTTGGATACTTGTCCTATCTTTCTAGGACAAATGGTTTAAGGGCTTAGGATTTGGACTTGAGAATTTATCTCCCCTCTCTTACCATTGAGATAGTGCGATAGGGTTTGCTCATCTTGGCAATTCAGGGAAGTTGATACCCAATACCTGCAACTTGCATAAACTCCATCCATGTACATACAATATATATATATGCTACACTAAGTAGGCAATGGCAAGAAGTGGTGCATCATGTAGATCTCGACTAGCAAGTGACTACGACTCCCTTCCTTAACCACATCAGAAATGCCATACAATAAGAGAACAAACACGCACACCATACACATGCAAGTATGTGGTAAGTATCCATAAGAAAACACATGTGATAATAAACCATCTAACTAATCATCATCAATAAATAGAAATAATGTAATAATCATCATGCATATATGAAATGTAGAGTCTAAGTAATCTCATCACATATCAACTGAATCCATGGCACAATATCTAATAGTCTCAAGCCAATGCTACTAACCGTCAACATAAAACTAGTCTAATAGAGTTTGCCCATGATAGCAACAATTTATCTAGAAAAATGTGAACAAGGGCAGGCACTACTAATTATTGGACTAACCACTAGCCTTCCCCTTCAAGATTTATGAAATGGCTTAACCATCTCCTATGTTCTATAAGTCTAGTGGTTGTATCAAGCATTAATAGGTCATTCTTTTGGTGCAACGACAACTCTAGCTTGTAACAATCCTATGGTTGGCCATACTGTTGCCACACACATGTCAACGGAAATATCTTGATCACTTAGATCAAGTGGCAAATTAGTGGCTGAGAGGCAAACATATATCTAATCTTTGCTTGAGCATTATCCCATGCCTCCATCTCTCTCCATGGCCACCATATCATTGCTACCAAGTCATCTAGTTACACTCTCCACTACTCGATCTAACTCAGAGTAGTTTGGGTCATCTAGCCTCGATACCTACAAATGTATGGCTCATGAGGTTGCCTCATATCCTCACATATAGGTCTCATAATAGTCAAGTGCTCCCATGCCCAAACCTGCAAAACATAAATACCAGTTCCCATGCTCTTCTTCCTCCTATATACAATCTTGTGCATATCATGATACATATGGGCCAACATACACTGACCCCACCCAAAATGTGTGGCCTGCTCCAACATCCTCTATAGCATCTGACCCCAACCACACTCCAATCTATGCTGGTCTCTGTCAGGCATCATATAGCAACCAAGGAAGGCTTTGAGTACCACTGCCATTCTGTGCGTATCACCATATATCTATACAACTCCTCCCAAGAAATGACTCTACCAATAATGATTTCATCCTGTAAGATGGCCCTTAGTGTGAATGTATCAAGTCTTGGCTAAGTTTCATACTCTATCCAAGGTCTATGAAATAAAATATAGAGTATCTTGTATATGTTCTCCAGTGTGATGGTCATCTCTCCTAGAGGCAAATGGAATGTGTTTGTCTCCGAATGGAAACACTCTACTAGTGCTATCAACAATCCATGATTCAACTATAGATCAGGGATATTACATAGACAAGATAAGCTAGGAATGACAATATGAGTCCTCTCTGCAACATCTAGCTGCCTGATTAATGCCCCTATGGCCAGATAATGTGACCTGAAAGAGATATATGGAAACATAACCTGAAAACATGAAAACAATGTAACACAATCAGTAATTGTCATCTAAATCAACATACTACTGCTACATACACTAAAAATATACTGCATACGTGCCCCAATGATTGATGACGATGTGAAACAATCACTAAAACATCACATTTTTGACAAATTTGGCATGCAAACACCTTTAAAATCTTGCATGTGATCTCACAATCACACACGAGGATGTACATTATTAGACAAAGAAATGTATTCCTTGTGTGAGGAAACTCCTTAGCCCATGCAAGAAAACTGTCTCACATGAGAAAAGAAACAACCTTATGCGCAAAAGAGACCTAAAATAGGGTTTCTTGTGGGAGAGATGGGTGTCTCTTGTGTGAGAAAACCCCATGTGCTACGTGAAGAAATGCCCTTGTGGCATTTCCTTGTGCAAGATTTCATAGGGTCTCATTCGAGAAAATGAGTTCTCGCATGAGGACCCATGAATAGTACATTTCAAACTCATAAAAAAATGCAAAAAATTGATCAAAATGCGTAAAAATTGCAATCGACAA